>VXBX01004107.1:100032-274076 GCA_013400415.1 Scytalopus superciliaris
GGGTCCCCGCCCCCGCCGCGCACCCACAACTTGGGGCGCTCGGCTCGGCTCGGGGCTGTCCCCGCGGAGTCCCCCGCGGGCTGGGGGCGGCTGTCCCGGTGCATCCTGCATCCCACGCCCGGAGCCACCCCGAACCGGGCTGGGGATGGACCGGTGCGCCCCGCAGGCAGCCGGCTTCCCTCGCTGCCGGCTTCCCTCTCCCTGCGCCTGGAATGCGTTCCTGTTCCCCCCTTCTTATTGCTCCGTGTCCCCACGCGTGATCTATACGAGGAACTTCTCGGCACAATATTGCTTACGTATATATATGTATGTCTGTGTGTATCTATATTTTAAAGCACTTCATACGTTTCCCACGGCAGTGACATGCCCTCGCCGGTGTGAGCCTTGTTTGGCTACTGCTGTGCTTTTCCATTTATGGGTTTTTTTGCTTTTGTTTTTGGTTTTTTGTTGGGTTTGCTTTTTTCGGGAGGGTTGTTTTCCTTTAACTTATCTCCGAGCCCGAGTGCTGCCTCGGTGCCGTTCGGAGCGCAGAGGCGCATCCCCTGGGTACCGGTTTTCGGAAGGTCTCGGTTAGGCTGGGAGGGAAAAGCTACTTTGTTTTTTGACATTGAGTGCATGTGGCGAGCTGTCCTTGTCGCGTGAGGATGCAGGTCTGTGGTGGTCCCCGGGATTTTGGGTTCGGGTCCCCGTGCCTCCCTGGAGGGTGGAGAAGGGTCTGGAGGAAGGGAGTTCTGGGGATGGATGGTGGTGTTTGTCATATACTTCATAAACAGTGTGTGCTCATCGTCTCGGAGATTATTTTTTCTCCTCTGCTCTCATTTATTAAACTGAAAATGTTCCTAGAACGCTGGAGGCAGATTTATCTCAGCACCACCACAAAAATGATGGAGCCTTGGTCATGTAGTTGGTTGCTTATATTTTGTTATTGTATATGAAAACTGCATAGAAAAAATAGACCATTCTGGTAACTAGATTAAGGGGGATTTAATCACTTTTCCATCAATGAAGGAAAAAGCCATGCATGTTTGCTGCAGGCTTATTACTTGCTTAAATGAAAGATTATATAGAGCATATTTCTGATAATTGAAGAAACTTTCTTTTTCCTGGTAGTCTTTAAAACAGCTGAGCAAGTGTGTATGTGTAGGCACGTGTGAGTCTCTTGCACCGATTTAGACAGGTTTTTCAGGCTCTTCTTTTCAGGTGCTTAAACCCCAAACTACTGTAGCTGTAAGGTGACTGCAGATAACACTATCATTGTTTCTTATAATTAGCAATCTGCTGAAACTTTAAATCCTCCTTGAAAGATATGATTTGAGGGAGAAAAGGGATAGTATTCCAGCAAGCCTCTTTTTTTTTTTTTATTATTATTGTTTGCCTCCAAACCAAAGCAACAGTGTGTCTTTCTAATGATGTTGTATTCTGGTTTAAACTGCTAATGGCTTTTTTTTTTTTTTCCTCCATGTGGAGAAAAATAAAGTACTGCAATATTTTACTCTGACATTTATCTGTGTCAAACTTTAGTTATGCTCAGGAGGTTGTTTAATCTTCTTTGAATAATGTGAAGGGATATATTTTTGTTTTGTTTTGTTCTTATAACCTGTTCTCATTGTGTGTATTTATGGAAGTTGTCTTCAATTTAAGATGAAATATGGGAGCTATGCAAATAATTTAGTGACCCATCCAGAATAAGACTTAGCCAGCATATATAAACTACATTTTTCATTGCCTTGTTTTGTACAGATACTTTTTTTCCATAACATCCATGTTGATATTTCCTAATAATGCCTATGGTATTTTATTTGAAGTTTGGTGTTTCAGTTGCTACCTCTCTGAAAAAATGGGGGTATCGTTGTGATTTATTTACAAGTGGAAAAACATCCTGTCATACCAAGTACTTGTCTTGCAAGTAATGACCTGTAACAGTTAATCTTTATGAATTTTTTTTTGTGTTCATTTTGCGCACTGTAGAGGGTCTTAAATGAACTCTGAAATACAAACTGGGCTCTTGGTCTCA
This sequence comes from Scytalopus superciliaris, assembly GCA_013400415.1. Taxonomy (NCBI): domain Eukaryota; kingdom Metazoa; phylum Chordata; class Aves; order Passeriformes; family Rhinocryptidae; genus Scytalopus; species Scytalopus superciliaris. The sequence goes on from VXBX01004107.1 coordinate 102,047, forward strand.
AACTGCCTGACTTTTGTGTATTTGTTGTCTTCAGTAGCTTATCAAATGTGTGCACAGTGTGTCAACCTTTCCCTTAACAACAAAACCTATGAGGAAATGTTCAGTGTGAATTATATTACTGAAATAAAATATTCTATAGTTGTCATGGTTACAAATAGAGGCAGGGTTACTGGTTTTCATCTGCATGCTGGGGAGGGGGGATCTAGTTTTGTCACTTTTTAATTATGTTTCTAATGAGTGATGGTCATACTTCAGGTACCCAATATATTACATACATGGCACAGTGAATTAGATTTTGTCAAAGTCTTGCTGAAACGAAACAAAAAGTGATGGTGTGCAGGAAAAAACCCTTGTTCAGTTGGTTTTTTGAAGCAGAAATCTTGAGGGAAGAAAGTACCCACCTCTGTTTTGTCTCGGCTTCTAGATTAGCATGCTGCCAGAGTTGCTGCTCTTCTTCAAACAATAATAAAAAGTATATAGTGTGTATGTTGACTGGAAATCTTCTCAATGAAGAAGAGGAAGTCACGGATCTAGGAATTAGATGTGATTTTTGGATTGACTGAGCACTGTATCTGCTGCTATCACTTTTAGTGCCTGTTTGCGAGGAGAATTCATTATGCCCACGTTTTCTGTGATCGTCTCTCTAGTGATACTGCTCCTCTCCCACGCATCCCACTCTCCCAGGTTGCGATCCGTGGTGTCCTCGGGAGTCGCTCAGGTTCGGCACTGCGTTAGCAGCCACTGGAATTGGGGCTGTAACTATTTGCAGTTGTTGGCTCGTATCCCAATGCTGCTTCTCTGCTTCTCCGTGCTCATCTGCAGTTCAGTCTTGTCCATGCCTACTTGTTTTCCTGACCTTTTAATTTAGTTCCGAAACCTGATGGACCTAGTTCTTCTCAAGCATGGCAAAAAAAAAGAAAGATTAAGGGACAAAAAAATTTCTTATTTTTCCTTCCCTTCCCTTTTCTGTGTAGAGCCTCTGTGTGTTGTGGTGGAAACTCACAGTCAGCATTAGAGGGAAGAAGTATCCTTGGATCTGTAAATGGGGAGAGGAATTCCAGGCTGTCCCATCTTGTTTAACCCTTTTACCTTACAGCATATCCATTTTGTGCTATTTATTTTTTAGTCTTAAAACTTATTCAGAATTTTTTGTGGCACTTTGAAGTTTTGATGTCTCTTTAATATTTTTTTAAATTTTTTTAGCATCCCTCCTTTAGGTTGAGCGTAGCATTACTGAAGTTCTTTTAGTGACTCGTCCGCTAACTCCATCGATACACTTGGATTTGCTGCCATAGGCTATGGACCCAGGGAGCTCAGACACACCTGAAGGCCTGATCCCAGAGCTGCTCTGTTTGCAGAGCCTCAACCTCATAGTGCAGCACCGAGGTCTGCATCATTTTCAGATCACTAATTCTTTGAGCTGTAATTGAGACATTTAACTAGCTAAAACCTCAGCATGGATTTGTGACTGATTTGGTCTTTCTGCTTCCCCCCTTGCCCCAGGTCTTCCATTTTTTCAGTATTTGGCCTTGCAGTATGCTGATACAATAACCTTAAATATGACACAGTATCATTAGGTTCTGTGATTTATTTGTGTGTCTAATCACTTTCTTAATGTACTTCTCTGCAGAAGAAACACTCTATAAAACCTATATCCTAAAGTCCATAAACATACACATTAGATAATGTTGCTTTGAATATACCTGCGGGTACCTGAATTATTGTATTAACCATTTGTCACATTTTTTTTTATTTTCAAATTTCCCTTCTGGTTTTGTGTTGGCTTGCCCAGTGTGGGGAAGGGTTTCAGCATCCCCCCGTGCAGTTTACTCTTCCATAAAGTTACTTGTAGGAAGGTGGAGCTCCTATGTGAAGGCTGAAGACTGTCGTTTCAAAAAGTAAACTGCCAACAGCAACTCTTGAGTGTGAGGCTGTATGACACACAAACAGCTTTGACATGCTTCTGTCACTTCTATGTTTCCTTTGTTACCAGAAGTACAAAGAACTCCTCCTCAGCTATAAAGAGAGACATTAAAGGGAAATAGATGAGAAATCTCTTATGGGAACGCCTTTCTGTCAGGTTTTTACAAGTCAACGCACTTCACGGGGTGTGAATATGCATCGTTTACGTGTTACGGTGAAACCAGACCTGGTACAAGCAGTGCCCCGAGAAACCTTCCTGGTGCTGTTGTTATGCAGCCAGTTACCTCTGTGCTGTCTTGACCATCTGATAAATGATAGTAACTGAATTCCTAGTCACACTCTTCCATAAATAATTTTATGTTGTGGATTAGAATATGTGGAACATGGGACCATTTTCCTTAATTTTTATGTCCTGCCTCTTTTTTTTTTTCTTTTTTTTTTTTTCTTTTAAATCATCTGTGATGCTTAGATGTAGGTTTTCAAATATTCTCGACTTGGATTTTAACCATAATTAACATTAACATCAGAAAAACACATAGTTTTTGGTGGTCTTAAATTTCAGGTAATTTATAGTGCTGGCTTCTAGTAATAATACTGATTCTGTGAAATGATCTGCTGAAGCTATGGACAAAGACTTAGTTTAAAAATTAATTCAGTGTTGCTTTTGTACTGTTCTATGATTTGTGTTTTTGCTTAATTCCCTGTCATCCATTATGATATGCTATGTGATGTTAAATGCTGGAATTTCTGTTCAGGTTTCGTTTTTCTTGGGTTAGTCTCCAGTTTTAGGACTAAACTCTACATAAATACAGGTAGTGGGCAATTTGAGAACCAGATTGTATCTCAAGGCGTGTGTTGGAACTCATTCTGTGCAGCAGTTCGCGAGAAAATCTGCCACTGATAAAATTCCTCTGCAACATTGGTGTTAAGAACTGCTACATGTGCCGTGGTGTTTGTTGCACTGTCAGTAGTTGAGAGATACTGTGAAGAATCCCTCAAGCTGATACAGAGGTATCTGAGGCAGTAACAGTGTCCTGTAGCAGGACTCAAATTCAAGACATGCCTGATTTGTTGAGCTGGACTTTATTCATGTATCTCCTGGTATTTTTGAACCTTGGAGACACATTATCAATCTTCATACCTTTTTTTTCTTTTTTTTTTTTTTCCAAGAAAAGCCCCCCCCAGAAAAATCCCACGCCACAACCATGATCCGCATGGCAATGCAGATGTTAGAAATCCTGGGTTTAAAGTGTGATTTAAGGGCTTTTGCTTCAGACACTTCTTAAAGTCCATGCTGATGAGTAATTAATATTTAAATCGGATAATTCTGCTCTAAGATATGCTTTGTGAGACCATGTTTTAGGATTTTGTTTTTGGTCTGCAAAAGCAACGCTGGTGGATTTGCAGATCGCAGCATGCTGTAGCTACTCAAAGAGAAGTTTCTTTTTTCACTCTGAGGCTTAAACATGCTGTTTCCCTTAATTAGAGGGAGAAGAATTTAAATGCCGTTAGTTTTTCCAGCCACAGGTAAAGCCCAGATCAAAAGGAGAGGTGAAAGAGTTCAGGAAGTTCATTGCAATAATCACACGACATGGAATAACTTTAAAGTGGATGCAGCTGTGTTTACCTGTGCTTTGAAATCTATATGTATTGCAAAGTTTGGTTGATTTGTAGCTTGTTGAGCACCTGAATTCGTTAGATGATTCCTGACATATTGTATACTTCAAAACCTTCATTTTTCACTTACTCTTGATTTTTATTGTCTCTTGCCTGCCAAGGGTGGAACAATGCCAGACTGGAACACTTCATATTATAAAATGTTGTTGGGTATATAAATGTCTGGAAAATGCTTTTGAAACTATATGAAAATACTGCAGAATAAAATTAAAAAATATATTTTTGAGCTTATTCTTTAACCCTTCACAAAGTTTGAAAACGCATCAGGGGAGAGAAGCTGCTAATTCTGTTGAAGTTTCTTGTGTTTTAGTACAAGCAACAGAGCACAAAAATATGGGTGTATGTAAAATGTATAAACTAATTCAACCATATCAACTTATACAGGATGACATGTCTTCTTGAGGTTTTCTGTATTTTTAAGTATATCCTTAATATGGGATGGGTCAGCAGAGCTTGTTTATCATGATGCTGTTGCTTGGATCATCAGGGCTTGGAACGCTAATGGCAGTGGAAGTTGGTTCTTCTGGTTTGGTTTTCTTTTTTTTTCCCCTTTTGCCCTCTTCTTGAATGGCTTGTTTTAGTAAAATGAGCTGGAGGCTGTAAGGGATGTCCCAGAAGAACTCCATGAACAACAGAAGGAAAAGGATAGAAGAAACTCTCTTCTAAAATTGTGTAGGTGACAGTACTCATTAGAGTAGGTAAAAATTTCTGGAAGATTAGAATAAGTGGCTGCTTGATTTTTATGGCACTGGTTATATTTTAAGGGTTTTCTTTAAAAATGGTAAGTTCATATAAATAGCTCCTTCAAAGATGAACTTGTTTCTTCCTCATCTTCCCTTCTCAGCTGGGGGTAGGAGTAGATGCAGCAAAGTTTAGCCAGATGTTCTTCATAGCTCTGGATTGCTCTGCTTTCCCCCCAGACAGTGGATTTCCCCTCAGTTTCACAAACAGCTTAATAGATGACATCTGAAAAGCCTCTATACTACCACAGACACTTTGCAGTCCATCCTATTTGGAGTAGAGAAATACCAGATACACTAATGATATCGTGTGGTGAGAGGTTATGAAAAATGCTGTACTTTGTTCTTGTCGAAGGGCACAAAAAGTGCGTGGCTAACACTTTCAGGCCATCTCTGACAGACTTGTTAATAAAATACAAGGCAAAAAGTTAAATATACTGCACTGTCCTCTTTATTATGCTATTTTTGGCTGATCATATGAGGAAAGTATGTATTATTTAAACAAAAGTCACTGCTCTGAGTGTGTCTTCCCTTCCTTCTCTCCCCCACATTGTTTCACATTTCTAAACATTGAGCATACCAATCAATATTCCATTAACAGGAGAATTAACTTGGGAGAAGCTTGCATGTATTTGCATGTAGTAGCTTATTTCTTGGTCTGTGGATTTGTGTTGCCTTTCTCCAGTCTTGTAATTTTTTAATTTATTTTTTTTAACAACACTCCAAATATTTGTGCAATTACTTCTAGTGGCAAGGTTTGCCATGCCCCATCTTAATTTTGTCAATATGAATTGCTGGTAGAGCTTTCTGCAATGCCCTGCTTGCAGGCAACATCAGTCAAATGTTTGTTGTTACCATTTTGCTTCTGTTTTACAGTAGCTGGACATCAAGGTACTAGGCTTCAGATCAAATGTTGCCCTCAGTTACACACATGTAGTTAGTAGAAATCAATGTTGCATAGGCATAAATGGAAGTTGGGTTTGATCTTCAAGTTAATTCTTACCTCATTTACATGGATGCTAGTCTGGATTTTCTGCCCATTCTCAAATTTGGAATTCATGAGCCTTTGGCTGTCTGTGCCAACACTTAATTCTTTATGGACTTTGTACAAGACTGAAAGTAAAAAAACACCCCCTTGCTTTCTGAGGTCTGAGCCTTAAGACTGCAAACAAATGTAATGAGATTTGATTAAAAGCTGCCTGTAGCATATAAGAGCATGGGGTTGTGGCTGTGTGGGACCTCCTGGGGAACCTCTCAGTTGATCTTGATGTGTGAATTGTCACAAGAGCTGCTGGACTGTGGACCAAATCCTGATCTAGTTAACACCTGTGGAGCTGACATGTTCCAATATGTATCTGATGTTGCACAGTGCTTCTCTACCATGAGGAACAAATCACTTGTGAAATTCAACTGTGAAGGTCTTGAGGTCAAAGAAAAAGTCTGCAAATCTCTAAGCAAATGACAGCAAATAGAAGACGGGGAGGACAATATCTGCTGGTCTCTGGTTTGTGCAGTCCAGGTGCTTCAATAACATCTTTCCTCTTTGCTGTCACAGTTCTGTATTTATAGAATGGGCCAAATTTGTCCTTGACCCAAATTTGTGCAGTTAAATGGAGTTATGTTTGGTACCCTACAAATATTAGATAAATGTTCTACCTCTTCTTTAAGATTATCAAATCCCCAAAAGTAAAGCCTGTGTCCTAGTCCCTTTTTGGTTTTGGGAGAAAAGTCTGTAATTTCATCATTAAACTTCTGGGCAGTTGGAGTTCTGCAACATCATAACCTCTCTCTGTGAACTCTTAAGTCAGTGGGAAGTTGTGACTGACATTTGAATTGTTATATATAGAAGGAAAAAACAGAGCATGGAAATGGTATAGGAATTAAGGAAACAAGGCTTGCCTGAAGTCCCTAAAATACAGGACTGACTTTAAAAGTGCTGCTTGCATACAGAACTGCAGTCAAAGATGAAGAGGAGAACTGCGGTTCACTTGCTGACATAACTCTTTATTTTGGTTTATTTGTTTTTCGTCTGTCTCAGATAGGAATTTGGAAAGCCCTTTTGTGTGTGTGTGTAAGGCATGTTCTTGCTAAAAAAGAAATTGAAGTAAGTTTTCCTTAAATTCACTGTTTCAATATCACACTTGACCAGTTCACAGCAGAAATCTTCAAGCCTTCTAAAAACTGTTCTTAGACAAATCTTGTTGCAACAGCTAAGTTACTGAAGTATTGTATTTCAGGAATAATACAGGTAAAGCTAAAAAATCCAACCCCCTGTGCCATGGTGGCATCTTTATTCAAAGATCTTCATGCAGCTTCAGTGCTCTGAAGGCAGAGTTAAGGTGATCTGGGTTACAGATCAAGATTGACATCCAGTTGGGCTGGTCAAGAAGCTTAAACATTAATTTATGATGGAAATTCAGGTGCAGCTTGAGCCCAGGCATCTACTACTTGAGGTGATGGTTAATCAGGGCATTAGGTACCTTTGTACTTCTCATCTGGAGAACCCAGTGGGCTGGTGTGACTTTTGCTGAATATAATCTGAGTGGAAGCCCTGGTTAACCGTTTCCTTCCTCTTTTCAGGTTACACTGTTTATCAGGCAGTTATTCAGCTTTAGGAAAACATGAACAGGCTCAGATTTCTTCAAGGTACTTAGTAAAATGATGTCACATGTGACGCAGATAAATTATAAGTCTTTCTCATCCAAATATAATCTTGTAAAATTAAAATCTATCGGTTCATGGTTTTGAGTAGACTACTAATCTCTTGAATTTCACTATAGCCATTTCAGAGTTTGCTTAAGAGGATAGTTTTACCCTAAAACAAAGTGCATGCCCCTTGTTTTTACCAAAAAAAATTCACGAGTTTAACAATTAGAACTGTACAACCTTGGGCCATCTTCATGATTAGAAAATTGAAATATGAAGAAAAAAACAGATAAACCAGGACTAATCATCAGGATGAGGTCCAAGAAATGTCAGTACTAATTTTACCTAGATAATCTGTTACTTTTAATTTTAGGCAAAAGTTTAGGAGCATGGACACTGTGCATGTAACTATTACATGCAAAAATAGACCATTTAATCTTGACTTGCTCTAGTTAATAAGACAAATGTGTTTCACCATAGCTGCTGTCTGCATAATGTCCAGAGATGCTTGCAAGAATGATGATCGTGAAGCAGTGATAGAGCTTATACGGTAGAACACCAAATGACAGCATTGCTCTTGTGAAACCCTTGGCCTCTGTCTTCAGAAGAAATAGCAAATGTGACTCTGAATGTCTGGATGGGCAAACAGGATTCTTAAACTAAAAGTTTCTGATCTCTGTGCTAAAGCCCATCTGTGAGCCAAGCCCTGAGCAGGCTTACCCATTGGTGTGTGACCTAGCTGCCACTAGAGAGGGAAGGAGCTCCATACAGAGCAGGGATGCAGGACTTAGATAAGGGCACATGTCAAATAAATGAACAGTTTTTGACAGTTTTGTTTTTCTTTTTGAGGGCAGGAAAGGAGGGCGTGAATGTTAAATCATACAATTGTTTATACCCAAGAGCAACTTCACAAGCAAAGTTTTGTTGCCCAGAAACGTTTATAAAAAGACAGAAATGCTTCACATTCCACATATAGATCAAAGTTGCAAATAGCCTTGGTATAAAGCAACATTTAACTGCAAGCTGTACTGTGGAAGCTGGAAACAAATTTCTAACCATCCTGGTAAACAGAAGAAGTGCCATATCCTGTATGCAATGGAAGCACAAAGACTTTCCAAGGAACTCTGGAAAGCAGTGGAGTTCTTCCATTTTCCTTCATGTGACATGAGGTTCTGTTCTACCTTTTTATTTAGCTGCAACTCTGAAGCTTTGCTGTTGCACCAAAAAAAAAAAAAAAAAGAAAGTTCTCTAGAAACTATGTGGAGTCAGCTTGACTTCTGTGTGTAACTGCAGCTTTTTTTGGCTGTGTTAGGGTCAGGCTCATGCAGTCCCATCTGCCTGGTGGCTCTTTCCTTCCAGTTTTGCTGGAAGCAGTCTGGTTTATGTATATCTATATATTCTCAGAGTAGCTGTATGTGCACTCTGCCCCCAAGTTGCTGCATTATCTTTTCTGTTACTGCATCTTAAGCTTTCAGCTCTCTTTTTTTAGATTTATCTCATTTCAGGTTAATGAAAGCACCACCCACAATTATTGAGCATCTGAAGGATAAAAGACACCCTGTTAGCTTCGGTTTGTATTTGAGGATTTTTTTCCATCTTTGCTTTTTCTGTTTAGGCAATAAACTCTTCTGGAACAAGGGTTATTATTTTTTGCCTGTACAGTTAGAGCTGCCTTCTTAGCTGTGCCTGATGCTTTAGCAGGACAGAAATGATTCATAAGCTCTGAAAATGCAGCTCTTCTCCACCCCTCCTTTCTCCATTTCAGTCCACAAAGATTCTGTTATGCTGAGGCAAAGCAGAACTTAATGCCGCTTTCCTTTTCTGTTTCTCTGAATTGCATATTTTTGAGGAGGAGAAAGTATACTAAAAAGGTGAAATGAACATTAAAACATGTCATGATTCCTAAGATTATTTTAATAGAATTTTTTTTAAACATTGAGTTGGTTCTAATCTAGAGACACTTAGCAATTAAACATGGGCTTGCTAGTCAGGGGTGTATCTGTTTCTTCTGGAAAGCATGTGCTTTGTCTCACTCCATTAAAAATAGTAATCCCAAGAATATATCGAAGGCTCTGAACTATTTCAGAGGTGGTTGTTGATGTAGAGGTCCACAGTCACGCCCACCAGAGGGCATTTTATCACCAGTTTCTTGGGGAAAAAGTTTTTTTCTTAAGTCATGAGTAAAGTAGTAAATATTGGATGGGAAAGCACTATATGAAACATTGTACAGATAGCTTTTTTGTTTATATATAAATACATATGCTTATTTCCTGGCTGTATTTATATGTAAATAAGTAATGATGTCAGCTTGAATGGTTGAGTTTCCCCTCTGCTTCCTAAATACTTTCTAATTTTACTTAGGGATAATGTGGAGAAAAAGGAATTCCTTGAAGCTCTCCCACAGCTGGTATAGCCATTGGTTACCAGGAAACTGCCCTCTCTACCGCACAAGCACAGCAGATGTTGCAGTGTACCCTTGCTCCCCCTTTCCAGGGCACTCGGAAGCAGAGGCTGCTGTTCAGAAGCCCTACTCATTTAGGAGGCTGGAATTTGTGAATATACTTAATAGTGAAGCCCCTGGATCTAAAGGAAGCACTTGGCAGCCAGGGAAATGTACATCTGCCAGATGGACCTGACGTCTTGTGTTTGGCAGCAGTTAATGCTAAGGCATGATATGCAAAATCCAGGAATGACAGCTAGGAAATGAATTTTTATTTTAAAACCTGTATTTGAATTTTGTGTTGTTTTTTTTTCCCCTCATCCATCTTTCATTATGAAATAAAACTCTGCAGGAAGGAAAAAAAAAATCTGCTTCTGAAAATACATTTTCTCGCCGCTTTTCAGGGTGCTTCCTTGTAAAGCTGACATCTGTGCTGCAGGTTGGGCTGCCCCAGTTCAGATGTCTGACCTTCGTCAACCTGATACAGCACATAAAATGTGATTAATTCCCTTCAATTCCCTGTGGACAAATATATTCACTCCACCAGAGCCCCCATGACTTGTTTGCAACCTCAGCAGAGGTCTTGGGCCACGTGAGACCAAGCTGCAAATCTGGGCAGGGATCTGAACAGCCTGTGCTGGGACATGTAGGCAGAGCAGGGGTAAAAGCCTTCCTCCCTATGCAGGACACTCTACATGTGTGTGGGACATGCTGTGAATTATTTGGGTAGAGGTTTGGATACCCAGCAGACATGCAGTTATGGGACCTGTGGTTAGGGCTCTGTGTTGTGTTTGTGGCCGTCTGCATAAAGATGGAAATTACTCAGAGTGTGTTTGTTGCTTGCCGAAAGTAGCTGATGTCATTAGGATGGGTAATGATGAAATACAGAACTTTTTTTCTTCTTCAGCCTGTTCAGGTCAAAGGCTGCACCTTTCTAGGCTGAAGCACACATAGACCTCCAGCTAAAATGAAGGGCACAGAGAGACTGATTTCTCCAAGAATCTGGCCCTTACCGACAGAGGTTGATAAGGCATTAAGGCTGGGATGAAGGGAGGCAAAGATACAAGCCAAACAGCATTGTTCTTTGGAGCAGTCTCTGGGAGGATGCTCAGTGAGGATGGATGCACTGTGTCTTATGTGCTGTTAGTGGGGAGGCAGAAAGTCCTCTGACCTGCCCTTATTCCAAAGGATTCATGGGAAGACAAGAGTGGGAGCGGTGCTGTGATCTGAGCACTCTTCCTTCTTTATAAAATAGGGTGAACCTCAAGAAATGGTGGTTGGAGAACTGTGTAGAAACAACTGCTCAGACCTTAAAATTATTGCAAAAAAAAACCGAGGTGGAGAATTAATCAAGACCAGCTCCTGCCTGATCAGCAGCAGGCAGTCTCCTAGTAAACGGCCTCAGTGTTTTTCAGCCTCTTTATTCAGATGATATATCCTTTAGCCAGTAAATATTTTCTTTTTTTCCCAGTGTTAGTGTCTGTGCAAATAAATGACCTATAAAAGAATTTTATTAATTTTCTAGGACTGAAACTTTGAATAATACCTTTAACTAAATAAATTTGCTTTCCAGAACTGTCCAGATGATTAGATAAAGACCTATGTCTTTGCCACCTTGCCATCTCTGAATTTACTAGCTTAGTGAATTTACTAGCTTAGTACCTCCAAGGATTGTAAAAGATACCTTGTGGTTAAGAGTTGAGGGAGTTGTGGGGTTTTATTAATATCCAGGGCCTTAAGTGTAAATTAGTGGTAAAAGGACTTTGGATATGAATCTGTATTTTACTTCCTTTGGTTTTAACTCTGCCTGGTGAGGAGCTGGACTATGTATAAATGTGGTGACCCAACTGTGAAGATTCAAGTGGGGGAGTGTTGTTGTAGCAGGTGAACTAGTCTGCTAAGAACTTTGTTAGGATAAAAAACCCCAGACCTTTAAGAATAAAAAAAAAGTAGATGGCAGCACTAAGCTGTTCTGAGGGAGAGAGGATTTGAAGGTGAGAAGGATGAAAAGGGCTGTTAAATCTGCAATTACTGCACGAGTGTAATGCTCCCACAACACTATAGTAACTCATATTAGCAGAAGAACCTTGCAATCTGGTTTCCCTGCTGTTGCACTGGGAGTAGATACTACTGCCTCCTCTCATTTCATTAGCAAGGACCATATGAGGTCTCAGTGTAACTCTGAGCTAAAACAAGCTCATATCTAGGTTTCCTACAGTGACTTAAGGATTTGACCTGACTACTGTTTGTATCTTGGTGTTAACTTATTAGCACTATTGTTATTGTATCAGAAACAATTCTTTTGCTTCCAAAGTATATGCAAAACCATCCTTAATTTCAATATATTTTCATTGTAGCATATAGGTCTGTGGTAAAATTCTCTGTTATTTGCTCTGTTAGTGCTTTTTGACAGAAGTAGCCCATACCAGAATGAAATCTTATAAAAATGCTGATTATCCTGCATTTGAATTAGTATTTTAATGTGCTTCAGCAGAAGCCTTTCATATTAAAAACAGCTACTTGTCACCTTTTGCTTACTTTGCTGCTTCACTAAGTCTGATGTTGAACACTGATTTAATGTACCTCTGGAGGGGGGGGGAGAAATGGTTACATTGGAGCCAGATGACCACTTTGCTTAAAGATCATTTTTGAGCAGAGAAAGACTGTCTTTTCATTTTGCGAACTGCAAAATAGCTAAAAAAAAAGAGTTCACTATTTTGCTACTATTCTTATGCTTTGAGGCAGCCTGTCCACCAATATTCAGAGGAGTTGGCAGCATGTGCCTGGGGAAGAAACTTGGATAGTTTCAGGACATTCAGCTTTGAACAGAATGGAGGAAAATCCATGTGGTTTTAATTTTGATGCAAGCACAAAACCAGCTGTTTCCAATGTTTTGTCTGACCAGCACTCTCCTCAGGGAGCAGGAGAGCCCGCTGGTGGTGCAGAAGGTGAGCTTTCTCCAGAGCAGGGGGCATGTGGAGACAGGAACTCTGTAGGCCAATGCAAACTAGCAAGGAGCAGAAATGGGGGCAAAACCCATCACCTTCTGGGGGTTGTAGTGGGTTGACCCTCCCTGGATGTCAGACACCCACCAAAGCTGTTCTTCTGCTCCCCTCTGTAACTGGACATGGGAGAGAAAGGACATCAAAAGATTCATGAGTTGAAATGAGGACAGGGAGAGATCACTCACCAAATACCATTATGGACAAAACAGACTCAGCTTGGGGATATTAACTGAATTTATTACTAACAAAATTGGAGCAGAATAATGAAAGTAGAAATAGATCTTAGAAACACCTTTGTCACAAACACTCCCTTCTTTCCAGCTCTGCCTCCTCTCCCACAGTGACAGGGAATGGGGATTATGGTCAGTTCATCCCAAGTCATTCCTGCTGCTGCCAAGGGAGAGGAGTCAGAGTCCTTCCCCTGTTCCAGCATGGGGTTCCTACTAGGGGAAACAGTCCTCCACAAACTTGTCCAACACGAGTCCATCCCTCAGGCAACAGTTCTCTGCGAACTGCTGCAATGTGGGTCACCCTTCCACAAGGTGCAGTCCTTCAGGCACAGCCTGCTCCAACATGGGTCCCACACAGGGCCACAAGTTCTACCAGCAAACCTGCTCCCAACATGGGCTCCTTTCCCCGTGGGTCTGCAGGGCCCTGCTGGGAGCCTGCCTGAGCACAGGTTTCCCATGGGGTTACAGCCTCATTTGGGCAGCCACCTGCTCCATTGTGGGCTCCTCCACAGGCTGCAGGTGGATCTCTGCATCCCTGGGGTCCTCCATGGGCTGCAGGCGCACAACTGCTTCACTGTGGTCTGTGCTGTGGGCTCCAGGGGAATCTCAGCTCCGGCACCTGGAGCATCTCTTCCCCCTCCTTCACTGACCTTGGTGACTGCAGAGCTGTTGCTGTCACATAGTCTCCCTCTGCTATTCTCTGGCTGCTGTTTCATCTGTGGAATAACTTTTTTCCCCTGCTTCTTAAATATGTTATCACAGAGGTGTTACTGTCATTTCTGATGGGTTTGGCATTGGCCAGCAGCGGGTCCATCCTGGAGCCTCCTGGCACTGGCTCTGCTGGACATGGGGGAAGCTTTCAGCAGCTTCTCACAGAAGCCACTCTTGTAGCTCCCCCACCTTGCTACCAAAACCAAGCCATGCAAACCCAACACAGGAGCAAAGGTTGATCTGTGCGATTATTCAGGTGTTCTATGGAAGTGAGGACTTGCAAAGCCTAACTATGTGAGCAGGGACCAGAGCTGCAGCATCTCCTCCACAGACAGTCTCTCCCCAACTTTTTGATCAGTTTGATCAATTGCAAATGGAAAATCAGTTGTGTGGATGGATATTTTCTGCAGTGAATGAGTAAACCCTCAAAATGATATAAAAACCAACCAAGCAACAAAAAGAAAACAAATAATAAAAAAACAACCAAAAGCCTAACTTTAAGAATTTCTTACATAGGTTGGTTTGTAGGTTCTGCACTGAAAGTAACTAACTTTATATGGTGTTGATTGCATGTATTGTTTGTTATTAGAAGTATTACAGGAATTTGGCAGGGTTTAAGACTGCTAAAATGAAGTGTTATTTTAGAAAGCAGCAAGTGGGTTTTACTTCCGGAGAATTGGGTATGTTTTGAGGACATAGTTTTTAATATTACAGTTTTTGTACCCTCTTGAGCAGGTAAGATTGGTTAACTGATATGCATTAAGGAGGAGCTTGTTCATCTTGTGAATTTTCTGGTCCAGTTGTGTCCTCAGAAACAAGATGGGAAATATGATAATGTGGTTTTTGTCTGAATTTAAGTTTGTGTGATATTCCTTTCTAAAAAACTACTTATTTAACTTGATGTTTTTCACAAAAAAATATTCACTGTTTTCACGGGCTAAATGTGTTGTATCCAAATGAAGCTTAAAAACAGGCTGATCATGGAGCTGCCAGACTTTCAGTTCATCTAATCAAGTAGCTAGATCTACCAGTTCCAAAAGCCAACCATTTATAAAAGGAGAAATGATGTTTTGATTTGGGCTGTTGTAATTATCTTTGTCTCACAATACCTTTCATGGATTATCTCAGAAGTTAAATACCTTGTACTAAGATTATTTTATCATACATTCTTAAATCTCTTGATGTTCTTAATCATATGAATGTGTCTGCTTTGGGGCAGTTCTTTCTTTTTTTTTGGCCTTGACAAATTCTGGCTTCAAGCTCTGCAGTCTGGTTTGACATTTTTGAGACTGTCTTGTTTTTATCCATTCTATAACTTGTAGCTTTTATTGAATTCCCCTTTGTTATGAGACCAAGGAGAGAGAAACTGAAGTTATGACTTCTCTGCTAGTCATGCTTTTACATTTTTATTTCATCTCTAAAGTCTACTATCCAGTCTTCAGCCTGCCTTCAAATAAGCTTCTCCACATCCAAAATAGTGTTGTTATGGTCCTCTGAGCCTTCTCTGAGTCTGCAGTGTTTCTTTTGGATTTGGGTGCCTAGCACAGAGAGCACAGAAGCAATACTGTTGATTTGATAGTGGCACTTCAAAACTGCATTATTGCTCAGGCTAACACACCAAAGGTTTCTGAGTATTGTTTTCCCTGTCTCATTGAGCCGTTGTTTTGGGGTTTTCCGTGACATCTCCAGAATGGTGCCTGTATGAATTTAGCTGAAGTACTGAAAGTCTGGATTGCTCTCCTTGAGATGAAATTTCTCAATCTACTGTGTTTATTTCAATGCAAGTTATCATTGATTTTTTTTTTTTTAAGGATGGGTGTTTCCCTTTTGCTTAGATCCGTGGCTCTTCTGAGTGGTCTTGCAGATTATGACGTTTTGGAGAGTCTCAATTGGATCTTACTCTATCTTTGTAGCTAGGCTAACATCAAGAAATTTGGGGATGGATGTTCATTTCTCATGCGTATATCAAGGGTCCTGCAGTTACATAGTTTTCCTTTCACCAAGCCTTGCATCAGCAGGAGGTGGTGGTTTGCTGAAGTCTAGCTGTTCCCTTACTAGTCTCAGGATTAGACACTATCTTTTGTCGCTTTCTGTTTTCACTCTCAAGAATAGATCATGAGGAGGAGGGGAAGAGCGAGCAGTATGACTCAGTGTACAGCATGCCCTCTCTCTGCTTGACAAGCTATGCAGTCCCTGAGGTTTCTGTCTGCTCAGGCCAGAGCAGAAGCACTTCAGTGCTGACAGGCTTGTGTTGGAGTGCTCCAGGTCTACACATCAGTGTGTGTTGGATTCCCCCAACTGAGCAATGCTCTTCTATGCTTCCATGTCTCATCTCCATCCTGCCTATTTTCCTGTGTTGCCTTTATAATGAGTCAAGTCAAATTGCTTTAAAAAACTTGATAAAAAAACCCCTCAAACCCAATCTCATTCCCTGGCTTTGGCTTCTGGCTGTCATTTCTTAGGTGTCTGAACAGTTGCCTCAAGGCTTCTGCTTCTCTGTTCATTTGTGCTGATTTAAGCTGAACACGGCTGATTTATGAAATATATCTTAAACAAAGTTGGCTGACTAGCAAGGGATTTTTTTCCTTTTTTTTTTCTTTTTTCTTTCTTTTTTCTTTTCACTTCATGGGAACTTAATTACTGGGGGGTAGGAAGGACTTAGGTGGCTGGTATTTTCCTGTTTTTATTCAATTTTCATGAAAATTAGATCCAAACGTAAGTACTGTACATTTCCTTCACGCTGCAAATTCTAAGAAAATAACATTTATAAACACTGAAACAAACAAATAAAAATGTATCCATTGCTTGTTTGCTTTGAAGTAATACTTGTATATAATCAAATGACTCCAGAAGCTGGCAGGCAGCTTTAAGAACAACATCAAATGTGATTAAAGCAAATACTCAGTTGGCAACCCTTGGACCTTTATCACAGTTAAGACTTCTCAGTGCTCCTGAAACACTGTGAGAATGAATAAATAACCATCTTCAGAAAATCTGAGGCGGTCGTGTCTGCTTGGCCCTTGTCTTGCCATTCTGCTCAGTGACTTTCTGCATTTCTGCAGTGCCTTATGTCAGACTTTGCAAAGCGGTATGGATGGGGAAGCTGAGATGCAGAGAGGAGAAGGGATTTGCCTGAGGCTCTCACATCAAATGTACTCCCAGTTCTGGTGGCAAAAATTGCAAATAGCACATTTCTCTCTAGGCTCGAGTGATCTGTTGTCCTGTAGGCCAGCACTATTTATTTGTGCCTGGGCAGTCTCAAAGGTGAACTGCCCTCAGGGGTGGTTTGGTGGCTTTTGGCTGCAGTGGGGAGGTGAGTTGTGCCTGAGCTTTGAGCAGGCTGTAGTGGCAATAATAAAACCGCATCTGCCCAACTGCCAACTGGTCTTGTAAAGAGAAAATTTTCTTCTAATATGCTTGTTCATCCTAGTCATCATAGAATAGATGGAGATGAGAACAATGATGTTTTATAATTTCTTTTCCTCCTCCAAAGGCAAAGTGGTTCTTCACCTCAAAAGATTGTGTAATCTTCTTTGTCACATGCTGTCACAACAGTGCCTGTGGCTTCCAGCACCTGAATTTAACACTTTATTTTGTGAAATGCCTGTTCTTTATTTTGGTTGTGAACTGGTCCATAGGACATGGTAGGCTCCTTTAGCATATCCTCAGTCTGCTCCAGCCTGTCTTTGTGATGGCTGGCAGCCCCAGAGACCTTGCCAGGGAATTGGTGAATGCAGTAGGCAGAGAAGCAGCAAAAAAGAAGTATGGAATGGAGCCCTAGGAGGCAAAGAAATGGTTTCAGAGCTGGGATAGAAGCAAGTTTTTTGAGCTTGGCAAAGGGTCGTGATGAGGGTTGCCTTGGAACTGTCTGGGAATCAGCAAGGAGAGTTCATGTGAGCAAAATTTGGAGAAAAACATTTTAATAACCTCCTTGGAAGCTGGAGGTTGAGGTTTGTTAGGTGATGTGAGTGGCTTAGGGAAGATGCAAGAGCTGTCATGCTGAAGAGGAACTCATGGTCTTTGCTTTGGTGATTATAGGATGCTAGCATGGATTAGAGCCACAGGGTCCTAAATGGTTATCTTAGCTAATTTTTGCTGGGTATGAGTAGTTAAATTGGTACAGCTACTCCTAACTGCTCACCTCCTTAAGTGAGATGCCCCTTACAAGGTTAGGAAGCAGGAGACAGCAGTTTTCTGGTTCCCTGGAAGAACGTGGGTAACTAATGTGCAGTACAGTGCAAAGTCATACCTCTGGCAGCAGTGCTGTGCAGTGAGTCTGTGCATTGGCACAACAATGAATGGAGCTGATGGACTTGTTTGCTGGGCCATGGTCTGTCAGAAGCTGTCTTGAGGGGAAGTCCTTATCCTATTGCTGCTGTATTGCCTCCAGGTGGGGTTTTTGCTTGTATAAACAGTGAGTCATGAGGTAGGAAAAGCTTTTTCCACCATTCTGGGTGTCCTATACCCAGACACCAGCAGCAGCTGTCAGATATGTCTTTCTCAGTAGGACAGAAAAGACTGTGGAGTAGGATGAACTCTTTAGCATGAGAATAACTGTAGAGCATAGAGCTGGGGCTCAGGCCTGGCTCAAAGTGGAAGGGAATACTGCTGTGGAGATGAGGGATATAAACAGCAGGTAATGGGCCAAGTAGAATGTTGGAAATCTGAAGCATTGTCTGGAAGAGAAACATCCATGAAGGAAAGTGGGATGTGCAGGAAGGAGATGGTAGAGCTTTTCTTGTTTGCACTTAAAGGAGAATTAAGAGGATACTCTGCTGCAACAGCTGCCAGGTAGCTACTGTTCTGCTGCCTTAGTGATGTACCAGTCCGTGCCTAGCACCTGTGGCTGCCAGCTGCTGATAGAGGGATGCGGCCATGGATGGGCTGAATGGAGATGCTATCTCCATTTGGAAGAAGGAATTACTTGGCTTAGGAGAACAATTAGATCAACAATACTTCCTTTCTGCATGGAATAGGTGACTTCAAGTTAAAGATAGGCTGCAGTGTTGCTTATGCAATTCTGAAAACCTTCAAGAAAGGAAGAAGTTGCTACTGATCTTGTTTCTAAGATCTGTTAGATGCTCAAGCCCTTGAGTTGTTCAGGTTGTTTTATTTCCATATTTTAAAACCGTCCAAGAAGGAAATTACTGTCCAGCTGTCTTCCAGTTGCATTCTCATAGAGGTTGACCTTTCTTCCAGCCTAAGAAGGTGTTGCAAATTACCTCCCTTTTTTAGTTACTTTAACTGCTTTATCTGCTAGTTCTTGCCTTGATGGGGTTTCTCCCCATCAGTCATGAACATATTAATGCAGGTGGTGGGACAAGTCTTTAAGCTTTTGAGTGGTGGTTGTGGCAGAAAACAATTAAAAACATTTCACCCTTTTGGGGGAAAATGCTGCTTCCTATCAAACTGGATGGGCCACCTTCTTCTTTTACTTTGTATACACAAGACAACCCTGCTTACAGTTGGCAAGTCTTGCTCTCACCTGAGAATCAAGAGGTCATGAGAGGTCCCATTTCCTTTTTTGGCTCTTTGTAGCCATTGATTTAGGAATGGGGAGTCTGCTGGGTTTGGTATTTGACTGGCACTTGAGAACTACACTGAGAGGCTGTCATAGGACAGCCTTTCTTAAAGTGACCTACTTCTCTCATTTGGCATTGACACCTCACCCAACCAGCAAAGCTGTGTGTGCCAAATCATGTGCTTGTTTGGTAGTTCCAGAGTCCAGACCACAATCTTTTCATAGTATGGGAGCTAAACCCTGGAGCTGGGCTGTTCCCCTACCTGTCTAATCATCTTGAAAAAGTGCACCCAACTTCTAATGTTAATAATTTGTCTATGCAAACTTTCACCTATATCTCACCTAAGAGACAACAGTTTGTGCTTTCAACATGAGAAAGGTCCTATAAAAGCTTGTGGTATGGACTGAACTACTTGATTTAAAAAAAACCCAAAAAGCAACAAGCTAAAATCAGTAGTTCAACAGAAGAAAGTATCCCTTAAAAACATTTTTGACAGTCCAAAAAAGCCAGTTATGCATTTAAAAAAGAAAGTGCTGAATGTTTTCAGAAATGTTGTGTGTTACTGGCTTAGGCCACTTCTGGCAAGTTCAGCTGTTAAGCAATATTCTAAGCAGTGGTGGAATGCAGGGCAGCAGTAGGGAAACTCCCAATGATGGAGAGCTTTCTTAAACTATTTAAAAACTTTAACTGGTCAAATCTTTGACTTAAGTCAGAGAAAAATGTTGAAATGTGGTTTTTTTACAGGAAGGGATCTCGTTTTAATCCATCTGAACATCTTTAGCTCGGGAATAAAATCAGCAACACAGGTAGATACCAAATCTGTTCTGCAAAGAGCTGTTAGTCCTGCTGGAAATATGCCTGAAATGGAAACTTCTCCAGCACCATGAATGTCAGTGGTGGATCCTTCCCCACCAGGACGTTCAGAAACAGAAAAAGGGGAACATCCATTAAACAAGTTTCTTGAGGTCTTTTAGTACTTCTTTATGTCTAGTGACAGAGTGCAGCCAATATTTTCTGTATGAATTGGTTTTGGGCTGCATTTTTTTGTTATTTTGTTGTATTTGTTTTGCTATTTGTTGGGTTTTTTTTTTTAATAGTAGCTTTGAGGAAAAGCACAATGTCAATGAGAGTTCAGCAATATAGGCAAAGTAGTCTGCTAGGAAGTATCATAATTAAAAGCAAACTACATTTGTCAAAATAAAAGAACAAAACACAGTTTATGGTACATTAACTTGTTTGCTTACTTGCACATAACCAAATTCTTTTGGATTAGCAATTGGTCTCCCACTCATTAGTGAGCATTAATTGGATTCTATTATGATATTTACTGGCAAATTTGAGAAAAGGGAAAGAAATGGAAACGAGGTACTGGCATGGGGACCAGTACACTGCTAAGCACTCTTTGGTTTGATCTGAACTTATTTAAGCATTCTTCATGATAGGGGAGATCTAACTACCTGCAGCCCACCAGGACGGCCGTGATCTTACTGTTGTGTTGTCAGTCACAGCCCAGTTGCTCTGTGATTCAGGTTTGATATTTTGGAATGTCAGATGTACTGCAGACCCTCCTGTGCTGCCAAACCTGGGCCATGGTCTGGCCTTTGCCTCGCCCTGTCCTGCTGGGAGGTGAGAGGTACAGCTTGGCCATTTCCGTGTTCCAGCCTTTGGAGCTACAGCTGCCTCTCCTGTTACCCATAACTTTTCCAGAAAGTACAAAGTGAAACTGGGGTGAGTCTTGCCAAATCCTTTGCTGATTCTGACTCTGTGAATACCATTAGTGAAAACTGACTGTAGAAGAAATTGCAATCTTCCTGTTGGGAGAGCTAATAGCTGTGTCTGAAGCATTTCCACTTGCTACCAACATGGGGAATGTGCCGAATCCCTGCAACAGAGTAGGCTTCTTAATGTGTTTGAAGGTGTCAGAGATGCTGTGGCAAATGCCAGTGATTCTTTGAGAATGATTGTGTGGGGTGGGATTCTTCCCCCTCTCTATCAAGGAGGTTTCTCTCTTGATTGCTGAATTTTATATGAGTAAGGTACAGGAAAGAAGCTACGTAATTCATTGAACTGTGTTTTAATCAGACTGGTGTCTTCCCAGCTATCTGAGCAATTGTTGGGGGATAACAGTAAAACATGAATCATGTCACTCTTATCTCTTCTTGCTTCACCAAGCAGGACTCAAATGAGGAGGTCAGTACTGCTTATTGAGCCAAAGAGCCTCTGAGGTTTTCAGCAGAGAAAAGACCACAGTGGCAAAGACACTGATGAGGTGATGTAGCAGAAGCTCCTTAGTGTTTCTAATGTCCAGAATGTTAAGGAAGCTGTCTTTTTACTTATACCTGAATGTTATTTCTTCATCTTAGGGATCAGGTAAAGACCTTCTCCTCTCTTTGTGAAGCACTTGTTTCCTACTTGGCAGAGATGTCTGTAGCATCTGTTGTCAGACATGTATGCCTTTACTTTGTCCTCATAAGCTTGGCATATAACTGGTGCTTTCTTGTATACTCTTAATTAATCTAATTTGGAGTGTGCTTCTAATAATTTTTTTTTAAAGTTTTGTCACCAAACTTGTACTTCTGTTGGAAAGATGATTGGAATACACATTTAGTGATAGGTTTTTTTAAGAAGTTTCTTTATCCAGAGAAATGAATAAGCAAAGCCAGATTGAAGGAGTTGGCTATACTTGGTCTCCAGTGTGCCATTAGCTACATACTGCTGGCAAGTTTGGATGATTACAGATAGCTATCTTTGATGCTGAAATCCTTATTTTCAGGGTATTGCAACCTCACTCTAAAATGCTGAAGTACTTCCAGTGGTTTTAGAAGAGGCACAAGTTAATTTTAGAATTTGTTGTAAAGCTTGTTGATTAGTAAGTTTGGGGTAGCTAGAGCACAAAGAGAGATGGAGTGTCACAACTCCCTCATAAGGGAAGATCTGTATCTAACAACTCAACATGATTTCATATCTCAAGCTACTCTGTGATCATAGAAGGCTGCAGAGATGGATTTTTCCCTTTGTTGTCATGGGGTATCATATGGGTCAATTCCAGACTGAAAATTGCCTGGCCCTTCTGGTCTCTGGCTGAGCATTTTTTTGGGCATGCTGGAAACAGGATTCTTTTAGCAAGGCTTATCAGCAAGGCTTGTGTGCTGCATTAAGGTTAGTATTCCTGCCTAAGAGAAGTTTCTTGCATTATTTCCATGTGGGTATTTTTATTTTGCTGTGATTGATGGCCAGCGCTTAACTGTGTGTCCGACTGCCAAGTCGGCTAAGCTAGGCTTGTGAAGTATCTTTGGTTATGCGGAGATCAATGTTTGAATGCTGAGCTGTCAGGAGCACGGCCAACTGTTGAAATACAAAGGTTCAAATTAGATACCTTCATACTGCATGCAGTTCAAAGAATCAGAGAATAGTTTGGGTTGGAAGGGGCTTTTAAAGGTCATCTAGTCCAATCCACATGTCCTGAGCAAGGACATCTCCAACTGTGCTGAGTTGCTTAGAGGTCTGTGCAACCTCACCTTGAATGTTTCCAATGATGGGGCATCTTCCACCTCTCTGGGCAACCTGTGCTAGTGTTTCACTACCCTCATTGTAAAAAACTTCTTCTTTATATCTAATCTAAATCAACTCTCTGACTTTAAAACCATTACCCCTTGTCCTATTGCAATAAGCCCTATTGAAAAGTTTGTCACAGTCTTTCTTATAGACACCTTCAAGTACTGAAAGGCTACACTAAGTTCTCCCTGGGCCTTGTTTTCTCCAGGCTGAACAACCCAACTCCCTGCTTTTCCTAACAGAAGAGGTGTTCCATCCCTCTAATCATCTTTATGGCCTCTTCTGGACCTGCTCTAGCAGGTTGATGTCCTCCCTGGGCTGAGGACCCCAGAGCTGGATGCAGCACTGCAGGTGGGGTCTCAGGGAAGCAGAGTCTCTCAGTTCATAAGAATTTGTGAGTCCAGGCCCTCGAGATAAACTGTGAAACATTGTGCTGTGAAACACCGAAGCTGCCTGTTGTGGTGCAGTCAACAGGTGAAAGAGTATACATGAGACTCTTTAGGGTATGCACTGGGGTAGCAGCAGCCTTTTTGCCTTGCTTGGACTCAGCTGGGCTTTGATTTTTGTACATGCCATTAGAAACTTAAACATAGAAGAGGAACGTAATTGCAAGAGTATTATATTAGGATTATTCTAATAAAAGCCATTGGAATTGGGATTCCTAAAACCCATTCACTAGGGGCACATCAGTTCCTGTCTTGATCTAGTCTCTGGGATTTTTTTAAGCTGACTTTATTCTGTGTAAATTAAAACCAAAACTGAGACCAAACTGATTTTGAGGAAATTATTAGACCCCATAGAATTGAGAGTAGTGCTGCTGGTCTGCTAAAATTTTGCTTTCAACTTCTGTACTGGGAATATCAAGTTGGGACTTTTCCACAGCCATTTAAATGTTGCTGTGTGCTTTAAGTTTATGAGCAGGAGTGCATGGCCTGTTCTTGCCTTTCTACCCTCTACCCCCTCCCACAACTTTTTATTTCTACATGATTGTGCCCTATTGGATATAAAATAAACATAGTCACTCCAAAAGGCTCTGTGATGCAAAGAAGGATAGAGACCTGTTCTTCCCATGGTGACAGAATGCCTAAATAAATAGTTACCAGTGTGAGCAAAGAAGCTGGAGCAATGGTAGTCTAACCACTAGGAAATGTATTCAAAGAGCTATTGGTAGTAGAAGAAAATCAGCTAAAAACAAGTTTCCCCTTCCTAATGTTGCATGGTGGGTAGAAGGGAAACATTTATCAATTTTCCACACCCCCAGATCTCCCTTCCCCTCCTTTATTTGAAAATTCTTATTGAATGGTGTAAGGGGATTGTCAACAACTGGGTATGCAACTAAAAGTATTTTTTTCCACTCAGTAAAACAACTTTCATAATTGTGAAATACTGAAAATAGCTGCCTTCCTGCAGGAGGATGGAGAGTGCTGCAAAATGAGATCTCGCTTGCAGAAAAATGTGTGCCTTTGTTTTAAAGACAGCAGTAAAAGGATTTGTTTTGGGTGTTAAATATGTCAGTATTGTAAAGAGCCAGCAACCCACTTTGTTTTTAAATGTTTAAATAATTGTTCATATGCTATGCTGCCTTGAATTATGATTAATTATACAAGTCATAACTTGGTAAGAACCAACCCATGAATGAAATACTATATTCAAGGGTTTGTTTTTCTCCCCCCCCCTTTTTTTTTTTTTTTTTTTAAAAAAAAAAAAAAAAAAGGCTGGCTAAGGGAGGCCAACTGGCATTATTATAGAGTGATAGGGGAGAGCTGTGAGCATCGAGGAGGCACAGCGTGACAGAAGGCAGCCAAAAGGATTAAGGTATCTTAGAACTTCTTTGCCGCAGGCTTAGTCTGATGGCAGAGGGAAGGTGTAATTCCTGCTTTATTTTATTTGTGGCACAAGCAAGGAAGGGGGTTGGAGTTTTGATGACACAGTTTGAGGGATGGGGGCAGTGGAGCTGGTGCGTCATGGAAGTTCAGAAGGACAAAAGGGGGAGAGGTGTTTTAGGTCACTGTCTTCCAAAAGTTGCCCTCCTGTGGCTCTGTCAGCATAAAAGGATAGTGAAAGGGGCCATCTGAATGGCAGAGGTCTCCAGGGAGAATTTGGAGTAATAAAAGAGTGCACTGCTTCAGTATTAATGCCAGGTTGGCAGAACTCTGTAAATACTGTAAAGCATTTTCACTGGACATTCAGGAGCTACAGTTGCCTCCAATCTTAAACAAATCTCCCATTTAACCTGTAAGAGGGTAGGCTTGGCTTCCTTTTATTTCTGCCCATTTTTTTAAAAAGTAAGTGATAACATTAAAGCAGTAGGTATTGATATCTTTGAAATTTGTTTTTGTGAAAATTCAGATGGAATTTGTTTGGATTGAGACTCAAACCCCGGTGATGTCAGTCTGCTTCGGGATTTGGTTTTACATTCCAGAGATGTCGCTGATACAAACTTGTATATGTGTATATACACATACATGCATATTACCCTCTTGTATACACACACGCACATGTATTTATGGATGCATATGGATGTATATGTGTACAGAAGACCCAAAAATTAACAATAAATAAAAAAGACCCAAACTCTAGTTTGAAGTTTTGAGATTCTTAAGAATCTAGGTGTGAAGTTGACAGTGTCACTTTAATACTTGCATTGACAATATCTTTTAAATACTTCTCATATTCAGTTTTAAAACATAAGTACTTGTGCCTCTTATCTTCTGTGGTTCTAGGAAAGAAAATCAACATTCTTTGTAGCTATTTTACTTTCAAGGTATTGAGCCCTTGTGCCCTAATCCCTCTCGGAAGGGATTGTAGGAAGTGAAGTGCTGACTTGCTGCCTGTATTTAAATCCTCTTTGAGAACTTTTAATCTTTTTTATTTCATATTTTCAAGTCAGTTTGCAGCACAAGGCTGCTCAAAACTGCAGAAGACTCACATTTTGGGAAGGCGAGCACAACCTGTTTTGTGATGATTGAGATCTGAATTGGTGGCATGTTCAGCCAGCCCCCATAGTAGAGGTTGGCTGGACCTTAGAAACAGCCCCTAAATACACACACATTCACCTTGTATAAAGCTGCTCGTACTTGTGGAAATACCTTGTTCCCAGTGGGTGTGCCAAAAGGCTTTTTGCTGGCACCACACAGTATGAGGTTGACTAACATTTTTGCCTTAGCTGGGCTGAAGTGGACGGAGCTAAATGCCACCCAACCCTTTGGGTGCTATTTACAAAAGTAACTTGAGAAAACTTGAGAGCTGACAGAGATGGGCACTTCTCAAATTGGTGGCATGTGAACACAGTTGCAGAAGGGACACGGTTGTTCTTTTCATTTCTGAAATGGGTTTTGCTTTACCACAGTCAAACTTTTTGGAAGAAAATCTTTCACTTGTACCACATTTCTTGGTTATTCTTGAATCAGAAGTTTGAGTGTTTTATTTAACATAGTTGCCTAATTTCCAGGTTTGAGTGATGTTTTTGGACTGTGGGTTACTGCTTGTTCTTTTCAATTCATGTCTGTTGGTATGTGGCAAAAGTATTTTTTGTTCTTAGCATATGTGTACATTATAACTTCCTAATACTATCTAAGCATTCTTTTATTGCAACTAGACTGGCCAAAAGTATAACAAGCAGTAAATGCTTTTATAAATGTTTTTTTTCTTAATTAAATTGCCATAATTTATGAAAGATGCACACCTTAGCAAGTAGTGGAAGAAAATTGCAGCTGGCAAGGTTAAAGCTTAGTCTGAAGCGAGTGTTTGTAAGACAGATGTGAAGAGGGAGGCCATGTTGTCACTGTGGCAGTGTTAAATCTCTCTCCCAAAACAATTGCATGTAAAGCTCCACCTATGTGGCTAATCATGTTTGCATTGCTGAATGTTTCCATAGCACAGCAGTGCCTGCATGCTGCTTTAGATTAGATTAGCTGCATACTGTGTTGAATAGATAGCATTTTGACTAACAGTGTGTCAAATGATACAGCCACTATAAAGTGACTGAAGCAGCATCTTCCCTCTGCCCTACCCAAACCTGCAGGCCTGCCTACATGAGGCTATTTAAAAACATTACAGTAAACAGCTTAGTAGGGCTGACCAGAAAAGAGGATCTGAAAATATTTTTCTGTCTGTTGAAGAGGGAGGCTGTTTTGCTTGTAGAAGAATATTAGTTTTGCAAAGCAACAGTACCCAAAATTCACTTTCTCTCTTACAAAGGGAGTGCATCACTGTTTCTGTTGCACAGCAGTTTTGTGATCAAGTCCTGGATGCCCAGTCCTGCATAGACTAATATCTGGAAGTAGGTTATTATAGAGAAGAAATGCTTTTCTTGTGTAGATGCTTAGGTCCTAGTTAGAGATTTGTTTTTTAATCTAGATAGCAAGGAAGGTGGTGCAGTATGAGCAAGGTGCACTTCTGTTCATGCAGCAGTAGCACGTGCTTCTGGGGCTGTGTCTCTCTCAGATGGCTGACATGGGGATGTCACTGTGTGCACATCTGTCTTCAAAGCAGTTTGTGGATATCTGTTGTTGTATAGAGGCAAAAATAAATATACAGTTGTGGCAGTGTGCTTTGCTTGACAGAGTGAGTCTGTTTTCAAAGCACAAGCCTCTCTATGCTGCTTATTTTAGAGGGTGGGTGAAACTGATTAAAATTAGTTTGGAGGAACAGAAGCCTTCTAGACCACTTTAAAGCTCTACTGACTGCTGCTCGGATGGACAACTGCCACTGGTTTTCTTCTTAGCACATTCACAGTGTCATGACTCAGGCAAGCAGATACTCAATTATTAATGACTTATCTACAAAGAAAAATAATTAAAAACAAACCCAAAGCAATAGAGCACTTAATTAAGAGTTAGTGGTGGAGTTTCCGCTGTCTCTTAATGGAAAGCTTCCAAGAACAATTTACCTTCCAGAAAGAGTACCTGCATCATCCTGCTTCATTAAAAATGCTTCCCACGTAAACCAGAAGTTGGATCATACTTTTAGGCAAGCAAATAAGCTTATTGATTAGACACTAATTGGAGTTCTGCAGAGCGGAAGGGAGCCTGCATATATTTCAGACACCTCATGTGGAAACTTGCATTGGTATTACACTGTAGATGATCCCAAGAGAAGTTCATAGGAGGCCTAAGGAAACTTTGTCCCAAAGATGAGTTAAGACATTTTGCTCCTCTATCTGTTGTGGCATCTCTTGGTGTCTTGTTGGCTTACAAACTCCCTCGGGCATTTCAGCCATGTCATTGTTACTGTCCTTGCTGTAGTACCATAGATGTTGTCATTGTTCATCCCTTTTCCACATCTTAAAAAACAAACTAGAAAATTTCCCCCCAAATAGAAGGAAAATCTAAATGTCTTAAGTAGAATTAAGGTTTTCTGAAAATGCAAGTTAGCAGTACTTACTTTTAAGATGTAAATCCCTTGTGGAATTTAGCTGTTTATGCAGTGTGTACAAATGGGTCTGTTTATCTCTCTAAAAGGACACATCCAGGCTGGCTCCTGCCTTCTGCCCAGCTTCCCTGGAATTTCCACCCCCAGCAGGACCCTGAAGCTCCTTCAGTTTGGAGAACACAATCCTACCAAATCTTAGTGCCAGAAGACTTGCATCGATAGGAAGCTGTCAGGGCCTCAGTATTTAAGTGGTCCCTGTTTGTGGGGATGGAGACCACAATCAGCTGTTTTAAAAAAGAATAATAATACAGTTAAATAATATCTGCTCAGTGCAGCTGAATCGAATTTCTGAGGGTGTTTATTTCCTCACATTTATCTGTCTGGTTTTGCACATTGCTGTATGCTTGCTCCTTTCATAGAATCATAGCATGGTTTAGTTTGGAAGGGACCCAAAGATCATCTAGTGCTAAGTCCTCTGCCATGGGTAGGAATACCTTCCACTAGACCAAACTACTCAGAGCCTCATCCAGTCTGGTCTTTCCTTCAGTGTCTTCCTCCCTAGCCTGAATTTCTGTGGTTTTTCTTTCCATGCCTGTGGTGTAAACTGTCTTCACTTTCACAGTCCTGTTCCATTCCCATTCCATCCGTGAGTGTGTGTCAGTAGTTACTGTGGATGCACGAACAGCAAGCATGCTAACCAAATGTCTAAATGCAATTTAGTAGCTGAAAATAAGGAGCAAAACCAGCAGGATGTGACCAGCAATGGCTTTGCAAACTAAAGGGTTGAGTGTTGTATTAAATGAAGTCACAGTTCTTTCTCTTTTTTTTTTTTTTGGTTTTTGTTTGTCTTGAAGTGCTGGCAGTTTCAGGGCTGGAGGGTTTTATTTCCCCTGTAGTCCTCTGTATGCTGTGTTCGCTGACAGTAACTAGCTGATCAGGTAAATGATCTCATGCTACTGCTGTCTGTGGTGGTTTTGTTTTGCTTTTGCCCCCTCAAGACATGATATACTGGAGGAGGGCTTTAATTTAATTACTTGGAAAGATGAGTCAGTGAGTGGTCACTCAAGATCTTGCAGAGGGTTTTAACCTACAACTTGTTAGTGTGACTTGATAAAAAACCCCAGCTGGGAAGGCAGTCTTTTACAATCAGTGCGATCATCTGCTTTAATTATGTTACTATGTTCCCTGTATAGAAGTAAGTAGCCAAAATTAAATTTTTTAAGTAAGCTGTTAATGAATCTTAAGTCACTCAATGTCTGCCTTCTCAGTTAAATTAGAGATAATAAATAGTTGAAAAGTTGGCAGTGTTTGTTCTAAAACTTGTCTCTGGCTCAACTCTGCTTTCTCAGAGAATGAGCAGAAAAATTCTTTAACCTGCAAATTTTCTGTTCTTCCAGCTCGAGCTGCGTGGGTGATAGAGGCTTGCCAGTGGCAGGATGCCCTTTACATGGAGGGGTACAGAGTCCAGCTCTTCTGAGATGTTAGTCTCCTTCTGTTCTGAATCAGTGATGGACCCAAAATCACTGTCAGAGAGAAGAACTGAATGACTGAATGTTGCCCATATCTGTGAGATGACTTTGGGAGCAGTGGTGTCAGGGCATTCATGTCCATGTTGTCCTTCTGATCCCTTGTTCACTGCATTTAGATAGTGAGGTTTTGTTTTCTCTGAAAGCTTAGCTTACCCCAGTGTTTGGGAATGTGCAGGCAAGGTGTTGGCATAGTCAACAAAGCAGGCACCTTTGGAGGGGTTTTTGTCTGAGAAGATGTTGCCTTTCCACAAGCAAACATGCCTAGATTTTATTTTGCTTTTTACTCTAACTTTTGAAACTTGGGTATTGCTCTATCAAAACCTGTATGCCCTGAATTTCTGTAAGCCACCATTTTGATGGGACGTCTGAACAGGGCTGCACCTGCCAGTGTCTGCATCTTGTCCACAGAAATGTGGCCTTCCACTGAGAACAGCTTGTTCTCCCTCCCCTGATGCAAATAAATGCCTTTTGACAGGTAGCTTGCTAACTCTGTATTTGTGTATTGTGTTAACCATGATTCCTGACATAACAGATTACCTTGAAATTACAGATAAAGGTCTCTTTACTGACTTGACTTAAAAATATTTTTGTTGCAACTTCTATTTAAGAAAACGTGGCATTTTTTAAAAAGATGTTTTTAAATAAACGTATTCTATAAGTGCAGCTGTAATACAGTCTTGAAAGAGGATTGTTGATTACTGTACCCTTAAAACTACAAGACAAATTTTGGTCCATTTAAGAACTTGGTGTGCATGATACAAAGCAGTCCAGCTGAAAGCTTGTAGTGTGGCTGCTCCTTTTCTCATGTAGGATGTTTATCAGCAGTGGGGGTTGTTTGGGCTTTCTTTTTGTCTCTATGATTCTGTTACTAAATGTTAGAGGAAGCTTAAGGAAAATATCATCTGAATTTTTAACCTTGCTGAACAGCCAGCCTGTTCTGAAGCTCCTGATTAGTGCAGAATTTGATCACAAAGCATGATTGAGAGTAGCAGCTTGTCACTGTGTGTGATTAATGACAGCTCCACCTGCCATGGAGCTTCCTAAGTGGTAACAGCAATCCAAACTGGAGTGTCCTCTTCACTCAGTCGCAATTTAGGTTGCAGATTTATTCCCTCATCTTCTCCCCCCTACCCCCCCTAAGTAGTGTGAAGCCGAAAGAAATGATCAGAAATACCTGTAAAGAGTCAGGATTACAACAGCAAATTGCTGGCTGGTGTGGGGAAGTAGTGACACAGAGCAGTGCAGATGTGTTGGTGGTTCTGGCTGAGGTGAGTAGAATGTATAAACACAAGTATGCTGTGCTGCTCTCTAAGGAGGTACTGCTGGTGCAAGATGCTCCACAGAGTTAGTTCTAGGCAGGGTGACCCACGAGCTATCCAATCTGCTTTGACTAGATTTTAACCATTTTCCAGGCTAGTTACTTAGTGTACTAAGTCTCAATGAGAACTCTTGCTAATCTTTTTTTTTTTAACATTTGCACCTCATCACCTCTCCCTGCTAAGCTCCTCTTTGACTTACACCACCCAAACCTTCACAGAAGTAGAGGCAAGCCTGAATGTGTCCTACTTGTCTTTTGAGAGCAAATCAGTTTGGTACCATACCTGGAGAAATGAAGGTACCTGGAGTATATTCCTCGGTAGTTAATGATTTCTGCATGAATGAAGTCTTGTTATCCTGACAGGTCCCACTAATATTATTATGGACCAGAGTCTTTTACATGGCTATGGTTTGCACAATAAGTGCAGATTATAAGGTCCTGCCTGGGGAAAACATGTATGTTTCTGTAATTGGCAAAGAAATTAAACTTCTTGAAGAAATAAAACTATGCAAGTATCAGTAGTGGTAAGTAATGTGCCTCAAAATCATATATCAGTGAAAGCCTGCTCCCTTGCTCTGCTGCCTGAGGTAAACACTGTACATAAATGATGCTTATAGTTTCATAGCTGACAGATCTCAAATAAAAGTACTTTAAAGAAAAGTAATCTCTTTCTGGCATTCAGCCCCAGCTGTGGGTGGTTTGCCATGGTAAAGCAGACAATGGTCACAGACATGCTAGGCAGTAATAAGGTCTTATGGCAGGAAGCACAGACAGGCTGGGGAAGGTCTGCAGCAACACTGGAGTTTGGAGGAGAATTTGAGAGATGGCCTTGGTGGATTGCAAGGGTGACTTAAGCACATTCTAGCATTGATCACCTTTCTTAAAATAAAAGCTGTTTGCATTAGAGGCAGTGAGGGTGGGATTCGTCTCCTCTTACTTCAGACATCTAAGTTTAAGCTCCTTGCCCCAGGGTGCCTGCACAGACAGGAGAAAGAAATAGATTGCCCTCTGGATGTGCCTGTTGTGAAACTGTAGGCACAGAGCTTAAGCTGTGGGGTTAGTGTCTCTCTTGGCCAGTTTGTGCTGATGACCTGTCCTCTATTGTTAAATTCATGAAGTTCAGCAAGGTCAAGGGCAAGATCTGGTGCACAGGTTGGGGCCATCACCAGTATCGGTGCAGGCTGGGTGACACACCTGAGTAGATGAAAAATTGGACGTAACTCAGCAATGTGTGCTTGCAGCCCAGAAATCCCATTGGATGCTGGGCTGCATCAAAAGAAGCATGGCCAGCAGGTGGAGGGAGGAAATTCTACCCCTCTGCTCTCATGAGGCCCCGCCTGGAGTGCTGTGGCCAGCTCTGGGGTCCCCAGGACAAGACAGGCATGGAGCTGTTGGAGCGAGTCCAGAGGAGGGCTGTGGAAATGGTCAGAGGGCTGGAGCACCTTCCATGTGAGAATAGGCTTAGATACTTCAGGGTGTTCAGCGTGGAGAAGAGAAGGCTCCAGGGAGACCCTATTGCAGCCTTTAAGTGCCTAAAGGATGCTTACGAGAAAGCTGGAGAGAGGCTTTTTGCAAAGGTCTGTAGTGACAGGATAGGAGGCAACAGCTTTGAAGTGAAGGAGGGTAGATTTAGGAGAGAAAAAAAACCAAAAAAACAGGTGGTTTAGAGGAAACCACTCTGGTCTGTGGTTGCACTGGATGTAAGGCTGCTGCTGCATTTGGTACAAGTTCAGCACGAAATTTTTGTCTCTGGCTGCCTCTGTGCTGCTGCTTGCTTCCAGCGAGCCTCCTCAGTGTTCTCGGCTGGGTAAAAGCTTGACACTATTTTAAACAAAAATATCAGTTTCCAGAGCTTCTGTTTTGAATGCAATATGAGAGAGTATACATAAATACTTTCTCTGGCTCATGCCTCTGTCTGCAGTGTGAATTAACATCAGTGCTTTGTCTTCACAAAAATGTTACCACATTATGTTGTTACGTGCCAGTATGACAACCTAATAGGACTGCTGCTTCCAACTTTTCCTTTCTCCATATTGCGGGAAATGCTATCAATTAAGCTAATGAGGAATCCAGTACAGTAACTTGCAAATATTTGTATTTTGGCAGGCTTGTATCTACAGTATATGGGCCTGTCTCTCCTACTACTTTGGTTTCAGGAGATGGTACACTAGTTATTTCCATTTCCTGTCCTTACCACAGAGTCTAAAAAGCAGCATCTCTTAAAATGCAACATAGAACGTAATGTCTGGAGAAATGTTTGATCTGATTTTCCCTAAAAATGTGCATTTGTGGGGAAAGAAATGCCAGGAGATATTTGGGTGATAGGAATTTTTGTGGTGCCTTTATTTATAGGTTGGCACTGCTAAGTATATGAGCACACCAGCTTATCCTTTGAGGTGTTAAGGAAGTATTTCTGTTCCTAATTGAATTTGAGGCCAGCAGGGAGACTGTGGCCTGGCCCAAAATCCCACAGACCTTGGTTAAAAGAAGCAGTGAGAACCCAGTCCTACTTAATCTGAGTTTTGTTCCCTCCCAAGCTGATTTGAAACAGGGCAAAGAACTTCTCGAGTGTGTAGAGGAGCATGGCTTTGAGATGCCATGGACATTTGTTGGTCCTGATAAAGTTCAGGTGATCAAGGCTGTTACCAAGGCCAGGTAATGGTATCATCTTGCCTGTGGCAGCTCACTCTGCAAGTCTCTTGCTTGCAGCATATTCAAGGGAATTGAGCTGAGAAGAAAGCATTTAAAGACTTACCTTATTCACTGCAAGCCAAGAGGATACAGCTGGGAGCTTATCTTGCTGACACGTGGTGAGTTGGAATAGTGTGATGACTTGATCAAGAATTTGAGTGATTGCAGAAATTAAGTTGTTCATACTGCAAGGCTAATAATATTTTTGTAAGTGGTGTGAAAACTGGTGGTGGTTGTGGTTTTTATTCCTTTCTGGGTAATCTGAGTAGTTGTGCAAAACAAATTATATTTATTTAGTTGATACCAAAATATATTCTTGATCTATAATTTTTATCTCTTTCCTGATACATAATTCAGTTACTGCCTTAAAGGCAGAAAGAGCTTTAAGTGTACTGTTGTTTACTTCCATCAGAGCAGACTTTTACCTGCTGACCTATAAAGGACTCTTAAGATAAAATTGCTGTACACGAAATGCTATTCAACTTAGATAAATCTAGGCAGAGTAAATATGTATGTTGTGAAGTCCTAGTGATAGGCAGAAAACGTAGCATAAGCATATGTTTAAGTTGCAAAATGAAAAACAAAAGCCCTTGGTAAAAATTGCTTAGCTGATAACTCAGAAACCAAATGCTTAAGTTGTTTCGAAGCTAAAAAAATCGTAGCTTTAGTTTCTAGAAAGTAAAGTGTTACTCTAACTGCTGTCAGAAAAGTGACTGTAAAAAGGTGACATCTTGCTCAGCAGGTCTGTTTCTAGCCTGTTTTTCAGAGTCTATTTTCCTTATTTTCTTGTCTTCCTCCCTCCTCGTGAACACTGCTGCTCATGTTGGTTTTGCAGAGCTAGCACAGTGTTGATCGAGGGGCACTGGCAGGTGCAGCGATTGGAATTATCAACTGCTTTGCCAAATTCTGCATCACCAACAGCTGTGTGAGCCCTTTGGGGACAGTGGGGATGTGCAGGTGTCCCTGTGCACGGGCTTGCCCTGCAGTCCCAGTGTGACTGGGAGTGATAGGCAATGAGAAAAAAGTCCAGAAAGACTGAGGAGTGTATTGTGGGAATGGTGAGAGAACATCTTTTACTTGTAAGCTGAGACTTGAGGTAGAAGCCTGGAAGCGCAGTAAATCTGGAATATCACATAGCCTCTTAGTCTTCTTTTTACCTCCTCTTCTCCATGTCCACTCGAAGGAAATCATGTTCTCAGTCCACTTAGAAAAGAACTGCTGACCTGAAGTAGGGGAAAGAGAATAAGAAAAAAAAGCTAAAACTCTAGTTTCTTCTGTACGGAATGTTCCGTTTTGTGAAAATTGCCTTAAACTGATAAGGCTGTGAAACAGGTTCTGTGTGAATTCAGGCCATCTTGTGCCTTAAAGGCTTCTCCCTCAAGAAGCAAAGAAAATAAGAATAAAAAGAAATCCAACCATCCAATTAAATATTGGAATTTTGAAAACCTAAGTATAGCAATTAAACAGAACCCCTTCCTCCTTTTATTTTTTCCACCTAGTCTAAACAAGCCCAAAGCACTTTGCAAGCTACAAATGGAGGTCATACAACACAACCCATTCCCTGTGGTCATTAGCCAGAAAACTGAAATACAGATGTCTCTGGGGCAAAACCAAGTAGTTTTTAAGTAGGACACAACTTTAGGACAAGAAAAGAATGTCATCGAGCTGAACTGAGATTTTTCAAGGTAACTAAAGAAGTTGAGCCCTTAGGTTGTAATTTTAAGGGATCTGCAGACAGCTAGCAAAGGGACCACAGCCTTAAATATGTATTTATTGTTGTATTTACCTCCATTCCCAATGCCCTTTCTTGCCCCATCTTCCCCTTGATACATCAAGTTTAGTTGTATCACATTTAAAAGTTATTTATAAATTTTGTGGTTCTTCATTTAAAATGTCACAGAAAGATTGAAGGACTTTCTCTTCAGCCAAAGCATGGGAAAATTTTTCTTAAATTGGAATAATTTCACTGCTATGGTAACTGGGGAAATAAAATAATCCCCCAGAGTGTGCCAAAATGGAAGCATAAACAGAGGCTTTGAAAGTCCACATATCAAATGGAAAAGAAATCATGTTCTCAAGTTGTGATGGTTGATAGATGTTTATGGTACTTTGACAATAAATACCCTAAATTGTATTAAAAAGTAAAGGAAAACACTGTTTTTTTAATAATTAGTATTTCTTTAAAAGACACTGTCACTGGAGTCCATCATCTCACTTACATTGTTTCATTAAATTACCAATATTCAGTTGTAGAAATTATGATTGGTTTTGTTTTTTAACTTTAACGTACACTAATGGTATCTTGCAGGTTGTAGAAGTGCACCCAAAGACATGACAGGGACTATTTCTAGTCAAAGTGTTGCTATGAACATGAGATTCTTACGAGTATTCCTGTTCTGTGAAAGGGTTTTTTCAAAACTGTTGATGATTCCCCCATCTGAGGACTTGTAATAATGTTCAGCAGTAGTGTCCCCAGTTATTCTGTGTGTAGAACAGTGGTTTTGGAAGTGTGGTGAGGTTCATGTTTACTACTGGAGAGGAGTGGTGTGTTGACATGAATTTGATGGGACTTCTTGGCAAAAGTCCTTACAAAACTGGCTGCCTGAGACCCACTTACAAAATGATGGGCTTGCATGTTGGGAAGCTTAAGAAGGAGATGCTCCCTCTCTCCAAAATCAGTTATCAGGCAGGGTTCTTCATTACTTGCTCTGTACAGGTGCCACCTTCTTGTATTTCTGCCTCAGGCTGTTGATTTGATAAGCAACCAGACTTAATTCTTGGGAGTTGGGAGTGGAACATGAAGTCAGAGTCTTAGTAATGAGATGAGTGATACTCAACTCTTCTTACAGGATGAAAGTAACACAAACTGCACTTCTAGTTGCATGATGTTAGTTCAACAAATAGAAGCCCCAAGCATAAAGTCTCTGGGAGGGAATACTGGTATTAAATAGAAATAAATGCATGGTTTTCCTCCATAATCCACCTCTGGATATGGTGCTGACCATAAATATCTGGCTGGGGCTGGTTATAATATTAAACAAGACTGCATTTTAAGGGAATGAGGGTGCAGCTGAAACATTGCCTCATGACTTGTAATCCATCATTGCCTATGATAATTCATTAACTTTTCTGTCTGCCCACCTTTGAAGCTGTGAAATGTGTAAATTTGTAATCCCTTCCAGAGAAAACTGTGGGAGGGGTTTTATGGCATTAAATCCTACCCAAGGAATGAACCAGGGGAAGCACTTGTTCTAAGGATGCTGCAGCGAGGTCCTTATTTTCAAAAGCAGGTGGAAGTGCCACATCTTAGAGAGAAAAGGACCAAGAACTACTTGAAGTTCATTGTCCAGTAAAATAGTGTGTGGGTTGTGGTTAGAGAAATACCCTGGGGACGGCCTTTCCCAGGAATATGTGATGGAGCAGGCAGACACACTGCCTGGAAGCTGTGGGTTGGGAAGAGGATATTGCTCTAGAGTCCTTTCCTCTGATCTTCTCACACAGAGTGGTTTACTGGCTCTCATTTGTTAGCATGGGTTTCAGACCTTCCCTCATCCCTCCTGCTGTGTCATTTTTTGTTTGCCTCAGAAACATCAAGACAAAATAAAACAGGATTTATGAAATTATATGTCAGCTGCATAACACTAACTGCCATTTGCTTTTATAGGGTCTACGTCTTTTTCTTCACCTGCTGCCATTTTGATGGGCTTTGTAGAACAGGCAGTACCAATTGTGCGTTGCAGATAAAGCTATGACAGTGGTTTGTCCCAAATGATTTTAACATGAAAATAGTAAGTGCAGAGTGCTAACTAAAATCTAAATACTCATAAAAGAACAAGAGGTAGTTCGTCTCAGGTGATGTTTACTGCTTCTCAATTCTACCTCTACTGCTCATCTGCAAGGTCACTGGGGAGGTCCTGCAAATCCTGCCTTTAATTTGATAATTTAACTTTGTCCAGATGCTTGTTGTTCAGGTTTCTTGTTGCTGTGGCTGTTGAGAGTGATCCTGCTGAGTCTGTGAACACCCCATCTGTCTGACAAGAAGTCTTAGTGGAAACATAGGTAGGAAATGTACAGTGAGCTTGGCTGGTTGCTGGGTATGTTGTTTTTTTTTTTCCACTAGGATCAGATTTTTTGCATAAGGGTATTGCACCAACATCACTGAAGCTTTTAAAGTCTATCGGTCTGTGACTTCAGTGTTTTAGATAAGCATTGTTTTAGGACTGGTAGCATTCTACTGATCTTTCTGATTTAAAAAATTGCTAATTTAACATACATTTCTGTTGATATATGTGATGAGGAGAGAGCAACTTCTCAGCAGAAGTGCAAGTGGAAATGAATTCATTGCACTGAAGAGAATCATGGGTTTGGATTTAAGACATTTTGACTTAATTGTTTCAGAGATAGACTCTTTGTAATTTAATGTCTGGACTTCTTTTCTGTTTGGAAATGGGAAAGCTGTTTTTTCCTCCAGCTATTTTCAGCGAGCCAGTTCCTAGAAATTTATAGAGAAAGGATAATATGTAGGTCATATGAAGAAGGCTGTTGGAAGCTGCCTTCGCATATACAATAAATATCATAGCAACAGTTATGAAAGAAGGAAAATAGTCACTTCTCGCAGTATTAAACATCAAGTAGCTCAGTTAAGCTATTAATTAAAACTCTGTGAAATGCAGTGTAGTGCCTCACTGTAGGCTGTGTGACTGAACCAGTAAGATTTTCTACCAAAGAGGAAAAGTAAGAAAAGTAAAAGTGGGAAGATTAAAGCTGAAATATTTTTTTATTACATTGAACAAACTGGAAAGGAGAAATAATAGTTCTGTTGTCCATCAGAACAGGCTCAGTAGCTTTTCGGTGGTCAGCCAAATCTTTGGGACTGAAGAGCTGCAGATGCCATCCAGGCATACCCCTATCACAGTGCTGAGAGATTTGCAAGGATAAATAAAAATTGAAGACCTGTAGACATAAAAGCCTTCCTGAATGGAATAGATTTTCCTATAGCTGAAGAGTTTCTTTTAAAGCCTGGGAATGGCTTGATGGAAATTGTTAAGAATTAATAAGCAGATTTTTTTTTTTTTTTAAATTTACACCAGAATTGTGCAGAATCAAAAAAGAACACTAAAAACTGGCCTAGATAAGGTTGAGTACAGGGAGTCCCTCAGTGGCACCTGGTCAAATGAAGAAGTTAATCTCTTCCCTCTCACAGGCTATCAGATGTTACACTTTGGCTCATGGCTAAGAGCTTGTTAGTGACTGGGAGCTGCTAATATCGCTTTTCAGGGGTCTGGAGAGACATTCTCTGGGATGTTGTGACTGTGCTGACTCAGGGAATGCTTAGTTAGTCCAGAAGAGGTGCTGGCATGGCTGTGTTTCCCCATCGTCCCCAAACACATGAGCTGCTTGAGCTCCTGAATGTCTCTGAGGCCACCGATGTGGAGGAGACCCGGGCACAGCCTGCAGCCTCGGAGCTGGCCAGGCACATAACCCAGTGCAGGCATCCCTGAAAGGATGGGTACACTGGGGGTTTTCCTTGAGATTTGCCTGAATCCAGCCTTAAGTATCCTCCTCAGGAAAAACAGACAGTTGCAAGGAATTTGTCCACCAGCTCAGCTTTCAGGCCACTCATACATAGAGTGAAGATGTTTTTTGTGTCCTGCAGTTTGACACTTATGATTTGTCGTAGGCAACAGATAGAAGCAAGGACAGAGAGCTTGGGAAACGGTTTCCCTGTGGATGGTTGGTGTTCAGAGAAATGTAATGTGTG
Source organism: Scytalopus superciliaris (assembly GCA_013400415.1). NCBI lineage: Eukaryota > Metazoa > Chordata > Aves > Passeriformes > Rhinocryptidae > Scytalopus > Scytalopus superciliaris. The sequence continues at coordinate 141,168 of VXBX01004107.1, forward strand.
ATGTGAGAGGTGGGAGCAGCAGTGTTTTCCTCACCTTTTATTTTATATAATCATCATTTCATATTAGTAGAATTACAGAGAGGTTGTTGATACAGCATTAAATCAGCACTCCCACTGCTTTTTCCTTTGGCGGGTCAGAAGGAAAAAAGGTTTAGTACCCTATGTCTTGTTTTCATCTTGCCTGACTTGAGGCGTGTGTGGTTCAGCAGAGAGCTCCCTGGCAAACCTCTGCAGTTGGGAAGTGGATTGGGTGCATGGAGTAGATGAAGCAGACTTGAAGTCCTTTGAAAACCAATTAAGTTTGCCTGTCACTTGCTATTCAAATGAGTGCAAGTGGTATGTTGATGGCTTGATTTTGGCCTGAAGTGCTGTTTTACAGGGGAAGGTGCAGAACTCTGGTTTTATGTGGTGGGGGTTTTTGGTATGTAGCACACTGCTAAGAGTGCTACAAGGCAAAAGGTTATGTGACTGAAAAATTGGTGGATTGAATCATATCCTCAGTAAAGCAGTTGGGTGAGGAACTCTAAAACAAATTTTTCCCTTCTCCCAAATGATTAAAGTGGGAAAGAATGCAGGGAAAAAAACAAGATTGCCTGAAAATCAAGCTCTGTTATCATAGAGTAAGTACCCAGTTGCAGTTTACCTTTCTGTTGCCACAATCCAAACATTGATGGGACTGTAAATGGCTCTCTGTTAAATGTATGCAAACTAGATTGTACAAAGCAATGATTTAAAACAACAACTGTCTTTCATCTTTGGTGAAGACAACAAATATTATAAAATCTAAATTGTCTGGAAAAAGTAGTTTATCTTTGAATCCTGACAGCATTCAACAGCTGAAATATATAAATGCACTCAATTCTAGCTTTGGAGCCTAGATTTAATGAGATGCTCAGAGGGAAATCTTTGGATGGGCTCATATAAATTGTAGAAATGGGCCGCTGTATTGTCACAGATAACTATTTTTTTCAACTTTTGATCCATTTTTATAAACAATCATTATATCAGACAACACTTGGGTCTGCTCTTTACCTGTCCTTTTTTTGAAAATAATTTTCAACAGTAACGAATAATCATAGGCTGGAAATGGAGTCCTGTCACTGATGCTACTGAATAACAATTGACGAGTGTCGAGTGACGCATGAGCTGCTGGACTCTGCATGGTGCAGGATGTGCCTACCTGCAACTCAGCCCATCTTCCAGTTTGTAAGTATGGTGCAGGAATAATGGAGGGAGAAAAGGGGAAGGGTGTGGTTTGGGTTAAAGTAGAAGAAGTGCTCTTTTGTTGGTCTCTTATCCTAAAACTGTGTACCCCATATGTGGAGAACTCACACTTCCTCACAACTGACTCCTGTGACACTGCAGTCGGTAATTTCACTGAGCAATCTGCCCTTCTCATTCACCACTTGATATAGCTCAGTGATGAGAGATGTTATCTGACCTCAGCATCTTCCATTTAGTTAGGAAACGGCCCTGGATGTTTTTAAAAAGGAAAGACATTCTTACATTAACATGAAAAAATACCCCAAACAAACCACGTTTTGGCAAAGATATCCTGGTAGGAACGGGAAACCATGGAAACATTGAGGGTTGCATCAATCTTAGGAGAAAGTTATTAAATTTGGTCTGGTATCTGCTTACTAATTATAAACTGAAAATTCTGCCTCGAAAGGAATGCCCTTTTCATTTTCCCTGTTGTTGACATCTTAAAATAAGTTAATCTAAGACATATATGCTCTTAGTTTCTCCTCCAGTGTGAACGTGTGCTATAGATACTGGAGCCTACTGCTTTGCTTTTCTTCAAAGCACCGATATTTAGGTGTATATCAGAAGGGTAGTTAGCAACCACAGTCAGCATTGTGAGTCCAGCTGTCTTCAACACTGTTCAAACTCCTAAAGGCCATCCTTCCCCTAAATGGGCAAATTAAAAGCATGGAGAAGGGAACCAGGAACGTAATATGTACCTAAAGCTCCCTATACTTCTCTCTTATGTGAATCTATTGCCTTGCATTCTGGGTTGTTTAAGCCTGCTTCTTTCCTATGCCATTAAGGCCAGCATTCCTCGATGTGATCCGGTCTCAATTTGCCAAATAATGATTGTTCTCAGGTACTACAAGGCTATTTTTTTCAGCCTTTTCTGCATTTTTCTCCAGGGGCTTAGCCACCCATCTAGATATTGGCACATGTTGTGGCCTTATCAATATGACATATGAAATACTTTCATCTTTTCCTGGGAAACATCAATTTTGATGACTCCTGTTTATTCATTGATTGCATGTATTTTAATACTTGATCCTTCACAGAGGATTTGTTTTGAAGATATTCAAATGTCCAGCTGTAGTTTCAGGTTTTACTTTCATTGCCAGACAGTAAGCTGGAAATAACTTTCAAGTCACTGCCCTTGCCCTTCCTACAGTGATCAGATCAAGCCAGCTCAAAGCCCCATCCATCCTGGCCTCGAACACTTCCCTGGATGGGGCAACTTCTCTGGGCAACCTGTTTCAGTGCTCCACTCAAGGTGTTACTGAGTGTGGTAGTGGCTGATTTTTTGTACATTTTCGAGTGAGGTCTGTGATAATAATGCCTTTCTGGTGGGAGAAGGGGGTGTTGGGAGTTGTTGGGTGTATGAGTGTGTTGGCATCTGGCACTAGTAACTGTTTTAAGACCATGTGTTGGTATTTGAGTTTAGTTAACCATGCAGGATACAGGCAGATACTGATGTGTTTTATTTTTCTTTTGTGTCACAACACTTAGGGAGGTTTCTGTGAGAGCATCACAGGAGGGTTATTCTGTCCCTGTGATTGAAGAAAAGAGAGAGAGCATTGTCCATTTGACAGGCTTGTGTTAGATTTTGAGCTGGAAGACCCTGGGTTGACTACAGGTTTGCTGCTTCCTCTTTCGGTGGTGAAGATGATGCTGAAGGAAACTTCTAGTTTATTGTTGGAAGGAGCATAATGTCTCTTTAAGTCATCTTGAGATGATATTTTGAGTATAATTTAATTTTCCTGTTTTTCCTCTGTGTGCTTTTCCAGATCTGGAGGAGTTTGGGGATTTTTTTTTTAATTTTTTTTTTAATCAGTCATCTCTTTATCCCAGAGTTTCAACATTTTCTCCAAGTTGATTTCTACTGGCTGCTTTCCCCTAAGATGCTGTTATTGTATCTTTCGTGCCTTTGTATGTGGTGTGAAATGTTAAGCAGCTTAGCCATGACTGTTTAATTTCTCTGTTAAAGCTGGTGTTTTTAAATAGAGTTGGACTGCTTAGCACCTCTCCCAAGTTTGTGGATATCCTCCCTTTATACTGTTTTGGTGCAGGCTTTTACTTAGTTTGTAGGTGATAGTAGCTTTCTGGTTCAGGCCCCTGAAATAAGTAGGCATTTTCTTTTAGCTTTTTTTCAAAAACTACTAGTTTAGTATTGTTAACTACATAATTCTTATTTTCAAATTGCATTTTTTTCCCCTTTTCATTTTATTCCAAATGTCAGCTGCTTATTTCTCTGCACCTGTGTGTGAGGAGCTGAATGTGTTGTATCATCTTTCCTACAGAGAATATCTTTTGCCTCTGATTTCTGCATCTCCAAAATTCGTTTCCATTGTGGGAAGCGATTGATGTACAGCCTAAAACATGTCAATTTTAAATTGTGTTGGATATGCCTCTTGCAGTCCATAGAATCTTTTATTGATATTGATCTGAAATTGCCACTGTAATCGTATTTAGTCCTTGAATGTGGATTTCTCTCAGAACGTTTTGTTTTGCCTTTTTAAAGTTTGGGTTTTGTTCTTGCTTTGCATGAAAAGTAATCAGATCAGATGTCAGCTGCACTACACACTTTAATATCCTGGATAAGTTGAGCTACGTTTTCATTCCAGTAGACAGGTTTTTAATCTGATCTATGGGTAGATATCTTACTAGTGGAATGAATATTCTACCAAGAAACCCCAGAGCGATTCTGTCAGACTTTTGCCATCTTGACTCTTTTTATTATTTTTTAAAATTTATTTATTTATTTCCAAGCACTCTTAAGAATTTCATGCTGGTCATTGTTGGGACTCTCCAGTGTAAGGAGGTGTGATGGCTGAGGACACTGTCACAGTTCGCAGCAAGCCGTGGATTCGTCAGCACAGTCGTTGGTTGGTGTGCAGCATCCTGCAATTGTCATTTTCCTGTATCACATGTGAAATGCAGAAGTTGGCTGTTAATTGGCTCCCAGTCCTTCAGCAGCATTTCAACGTTAAAAATCCTAATTTAATGTTGTTCCTTCTGCAGGGAGGGAGAGCCATTTTCCCATCGTGTTTCATCATGTCTTTGATGAATTCTTGTATCTTTTAACTCACTCTTCAACACCAGCATAAGCTGTGGATTTTGAGAACACACTCATCTGTTTTCTGTTACTTGTGTAGCTTTTGACCTTGCTGATTTCTAGTATCCCAGAGAACTATAATTGTAGCCGGTAGAGAACCATTCATTTTAGAAATTGCTGTTGCATTTGGAATATGTTGCTGCCACTCCTCTGTGCCTTCCCCAGCTGTGTGGTGCTGTGCTGCTTGTAAAAGGGGAGATGGGAGCACTCTGGTATCCAGTTTTGTCAGCCAGTCTCTCCTGAGAAGTCATCAAAAGGGATTTGACTAACCCAGGCAAGGAGAGGCTTGCAAAGCGCAGTAGAGATGACACCATTGCTTGACAGGTAACTATTACAGTACCTGCCTCCAGCTGCTCCTGAATGTCCATGGGAACAACTGCCTTGTCAGAGCCTCCCTATCAATATAATTTGTCTAAAGTCTCAATTTTTGAGATACTCTTTTAGCATGGTTTGTAGTAGTGGCAGCCTTGTTTGGCTTATTGACTTAACCACACTACTTGGGTACCTCTGTTGGCTTGTCAGGTCTCATCTCACTTGTGAGGGTGATTGGGAAGTTGGTGTGTCTCTTCTGCCATGTCCACATGCAGATCCTAAGGAAGTTACTGATGCCTTAGGGGTTTTATGTATTGGCAGATTTGGCCCAGGTGGTGTTAAATTTTAAATTATGTCTTTCTTTCTCTACTTAGAGATGGATGCTTTCTTATTCCTGGTTCTGCTTAGTTGTTTTATACTAAAAGCATGTACTCTTGAGAGTTGCCATGATTACAGAAGTTTTCTGAGTAATTTTTATTTTTTTATTAGATCCAGCTTTGCATGGCAGAGAAATAGCCCTTCCCATTATAGTTGTAAATTTATCTGTTGAGGAAATGATACTTGACTTGCTGCCATGTAGTATGGCATGCTGATCTGTAATCTTCAGTCCACTACCATATGTAGGTTTCTTGGCTTTCATCCTAGGTCTTTAAATATATATAAAGATATATATATATATATGTGTATTAAAAATTATTATAGTCTCCTGAATGCAACACAATTATTATTCGAATGTCTTTTTCATTTATATGACATGGAATTACAGTGGGAAAAAAGTTCAAGCAAGTATCTCCAGCTTTCCTTGGTATGTTGGGCAGTGTTATGTATTAGTGATAACACATGTAATCACAGGTGGAGATCCTGCTGCAGGGGATAATCTCTTGTTGTTTGTTACATTGAGTGCTTTTTCTTTTCTTAGTCTGTTTTTTCATCAGTCCCTTTCTGAGGAAGGCTAAGCCTAGTTGTCCTTTTATCAAATCCCAGTTGGCAATTGCTATTAGCATGAAGATAACACATTTTCATAAGCTTACACCTGGTTTAGGGAAAAAAAAAAAAAAAAAAAAGGCAGTGTGTACTGGTTTGTCCCTTGGGTTATAAGGTTCAGTTTGAAAAGCTGATTCCAGCTCTGTGCTGAGGTACCTCGCCTCTGTGATCAGCTGTAATGTGTTTTGTTGGGCTTGTGGTTCACTAAATTAAGTAACCTGTGGAAGTTTTAAATGCAGAGATCTTCACATCTCTTAAACAGTAATGATATGCTGTTGTAACAAATGGAAGGCAGAAGCTGAGGTGCCACTGTAGGTGTGAGGCTTGTTCATAAGAATGAAAGCTTCTTTGCTGGAGGATCCTCATAGCTGTAATAAGTTAATTGTTCTATTAGAACTTGAGTTATTAAATCAACTTGGAATACCTATGAAAAGGCTACTGAGATCCTTCCTGGCACCTTTTCTGCAGAAAGGACTCTTAAAGCTGAATCAAAAAATCCTTAAAATCAACAAAAAGGGTGTTTTATGTTTGGGAACTTCGGAGCAGGTCCTACCGCACTGGGAACAATGAGGTGATTTAACAACTCAGCCATGTGTTCTGATTGTCCCCAACTACCCACCCCACCACTCAGTTTGGATTATTAATTTTACCAATAGAAAGCATATGGACTTTATATGAGATTCTTGGTAGTATCTACTTGAGCTTGTAAGATCCCAGCAAGACAGAATTTGAGGGGACTTTATTATTATGGGTGATATAGGGAGGGGAAAAAAATAGAATGGCTTTCTAGCACATGACCCCTGAAATTTCAACATGTCATCTGCAGAAAACTTAAATCTCCAGAGTTTACATATCTGATTCTGTGCTTAGTCTGCAGATTGACAATAAGTATCATCTCCATGTTCCAACACTGTTCCAAGTAAACATGTTTTTAGGAAGCAGAGTATATCTGTTCTGGCTGAAGAATATACAGGAGGAGTTGTACTATGTCAGTTGTTTGGGTTAAGTTGTTCTTAACTATCTCTTGGGGGAAAAAAACAAACCACAACAAAGTAATAAAACAGATGGAGAGCACTGTTTCTTCATATCTTTCTGTGACAGGCAACATTCTTCTAACAGAATTACCTGTATTAAATTATGGATGAGCTATATTACAGAACTAACACAAACTTCTGTATTTTCCAGCCATTCTCCCTGTGTTTGTCCCAAATGGCTTTCTTTTATAGATACTCATGTAATTTCATCGTGGTAAAGCAGAACTATGTCCCTGTGCAGCAAAGCCGTTGATGATGGGACTTCAGTGAAACACGTGGGAGCAAGTCACTCTGGATGCATTCTCTGCAGCCCTCAGGCAAATATTGCAAGAAACTTCATAGCACTTGCTAAACTTCCTGGGGGTGGGGAAGGAAAGTTTTTCTTGGTGAATTGAGTTGTGTATTTTTCATGTGGAGGTCAGCTGGGAGTCCTGCCTGGGCATAAGAGACTGTCACCCTGACTGCTGGGGAGATGCCATCTGTGCTCCCTTGGGGCAACCAGAACCTTTGCCTAGCAGTTTGGAGATATCAAGGAAGAAAACAAGATCTGTGCTAACTAGTTCCCAAGGGGGCCTTTGCTCAGCCCTCTGTGTGAGGAAGCTCGTTGTTGTAGCCCAGTCTTCTGGGTGAGAAGCAGCTGGGTCAGGGCAGAGAGCAATGGGGTCCTCACAGAGGAGCTCTTAAAGCTAGGTATGTCCTTAGCTAATTAACTCCCTTCTGTACCTAGTATGTCTTGCAAGAAGTGGGAAATAGAGCAGCTGATGAGAATTTTGGGAGTTGGGGGTTTGGAGAGTTTTGTTCCTCACCCAATACTGGCCACATTAAGTTAGAGCACCAGTTTTATGAGAAGGAGCTGGGATTGTTTAGCCTGCAGAAATGGAGCCTCGGGGGGACCTTAGCACTCTATACAGCTCCCTGAAAGGAGATTATAGGCAGGTGGGGGTTGGTCTCTTCTCCCAGGTAACGAGCAACAGGACAAGAGGAAATGGCTTCATGTTGCACCAGGGAATGTTTAGATTGATTACTAGGAAAAACCTCTTCACAGAAAGGGTGGTCAGGGATTGGAATAGGCTGCCCAGGGAAGTGGTGGAATCACCATCCCTGGAAGTATTCAAAAAAATGTGTCGATGTGATGCTAATGGACATGGTTTAGTGGTGAACCTGGCAATGCTGGATTAATGGTTGGACTCAGTGATCTTAGAGGTCTGTTCAAACCTTAATGATTCTAAGTTGCAGTTAAAGCAGCATGGGCTGAAGCCGTCACAGTGGCTTAGGCCATCCACGTGCTTGCCATTGCAACCCTCTTTAGGCTCTGTATTCCTGAGGTTGCTTTAAATGCTGTACTTTTAATTTTAGTTTGATTTTGTGTTGCTGTATCTGTACTGGTAAACTAAATAGAGCCAGGGCACAGGCTCAAGTGTGACTGTGCATTTGGGTGATTTTCGTATTCTCTTGGGCAGATATTTGGATGAGGGTTTTCCCTAAACCATGCCCAGGTGTGGGCCTGTCTGTGCAGCCAGGTGGGACAGAAGTGCATCCTGGAGGGGAGTTCGGGCATGTAGCTGGGAGCCACACTGTTCCAGAGAATTGACACTGACCTGCTAATGCATTTTACTGAAGTGATGTATTTATTAAGGTGAAGAACTTTTTTCATCTTCCGTTTTGGTTTTTTTGAATGCCTGAGGCTCACAAGTAGTGTATGTTGATGCAGGTGTGTGGAGTGAGATAGCAGAGCCATTTCTGCCCCGTGTGGGAGTGCTGTGGTGGGGAGCAGGCTTGCTTTTCTTCCTGCTAGGAGAGGTGGATGCATGCTCACATCCCATTCCATGCTTTGATAGCCTGGTGGTTATAGCTGCCTCCTGAGGCTGATTTCAGTTTTAGGTTGGGATTTCTGGTCTCAGGCAGTGGAGAGGTTTGAGGCATAGATGTCTGTTTAAGGCAAGTGCTTTAACCACTGAGCCCTTGATGGGAAGGGGAATGATGCTTTGTAACTGCTTAGGGGGAAAAGGCAAGAAAGCTCCCCTTTTTATTGCTCTTGGCAGACGTGAAGGGAGATGAAACAAAGAGCAAACTCTGTTGAGATCACTCCTGGGAAGCTGAAGGGAGGGTTTTACCTACATGCAGAGGGCCAGATTTCACAACTGACTCTTCTCCATACCATTTCCTGGGCTTACACTAGTCTCCTGCCTACCCAGCATCCCTTCTTCTGCGGGGCCTGCCCTGCTGTGCCTCGCGGTGCCACGTGCCTGGCAGGGAGCAGAGCACAGCAGTGCCACAAGGCATGTTCCTCAGCAGTTCTCGCCTTCTGCAAACACTGAATCATCTTTTGTGATCTACTCTGTGCTTAACAACTAAGAGTATTTAGTCTCATTCACACAGTGTTTTAAAGGTGGTGTATAACTAGAGATCCATGCGATTTTTATTTTTTTAAAGATTCTTGATCCAAGAGATTAAATGTGACTGTAAATTTTTAAGCAGAATTAGTTGCTGCAATTCCCCATCAAAGAAAATCTTTTGGGCTTGAACGAATAAGACTTAGGGAGTGTGTTCTCCTGGGGAAGCTGATTCGTTAATACTTCAGTAATATCTTTTTCTTTCCTCTCCCCAAGCATCTCCAGACCTGAAACAACACAAATGATTCCCAGATCAAAAGAATGCTCGAGTCCCTTTTATCGGACAAATATCATAAATGGTAGGCTCTTAACTTTTCACTTGAGTAACAGCTCAGGCTTTCACAATTCCTTTAATAAACTTAAAGTAGGTCATATTACCCACCACTGCATCCTTAAACTGGTATAAATCTTGGTTTTCAGAGTTTTAATTACAGTGGCTGCTCCCATTAGGTGGTCTTGTTTCATGGCAGGATGCTAGACAGCTCTCTTGCTCTAAGTCATTTATGTGGACTGCGGGTATGTCTGTCAAACCATAACGAGCAATGAAAGAATGAAGAATGTTAATTTAACCGATGCTGCTTTCGCTGTTAACGTAAGTACCACCAGCTGCACCTCGTAAACATTTGCTGTTTGTTGCCGGCGCATCGCTATTTAGTGAGACCTTGTGTGATTGATAGAGGCAAAATCAGACTGATGGCTTGTGTGCCGCAACTTTTCTGAAGCGCTGCTTGTGTGAATGCTTTTTTGTTGCAAGAGACAGCTCCTAAATTTTAATTGCTTTTCAAACTAGCAAGTGCTGCCCGTGTCAAATGCTGATAATTGTTTTATGACATAGAGGTATGATAATTTAAGGAGAGGTCAAGGTAGATAATGTGTGCATTACCTGCTGGAGGAGCGATGGTTGCCTGGAAGTGACACGTAGGAGATGCTCACTTTGGCGTGTGGGGGTTCTTGGTGCTCACACACAGCTTCTTAAACAATGGACCCTAATAGGAAAGGACCGGCTGCAACAATAGCAGTGCTCCAAGTCACTTTGTAATTAGAGAAATTACTGAATAATGCAAAACTCCACAAATGGTTTTTTTTCCGACCCATTAAGCGTTCACATAAACATTCAGAATAAAGCTGCATACCTCCTTTCACCTGTCAGTTGTTGTGTGCACCCAGCAAAAGCATGTTTTGTTCATCTCTGATGGGTCATTAAGAGCGTGATGGACCCCAAGAATTTGACACAGGCCACATACACTCCAGTGCAGCTCATCCAGAAACATCTTTCCTTCCCGCTCTTGCTCCACTGATTAAGGTGCTCCTGTACCTCTTAGTGTAAAGCTGCTTCTTATTGACATCCTGTCCAACTTTTTCTTCTTTGCCCTGATGGTTTCTTGAAGTGTTTTGCATCTCTGGCATAGCTCCATTCTCTCTCTGTCCTGATATACCCAGTTATTTTAGAAGTGATTTACTACATGTTTCTGTTTTTATGCCCAGTGTATGTCAGGGTGAAATGCTCTAAATGAAAATGACTACAGTCTTTAAGATTTAAATTATTTAGGGTTTAAACCAAGGAATACTCATGTAAGTAATTGATTTATTTTTGTTCTGTGTTGCATATAACTTACTTTAATAATATATTCTAGTTAGTAATAATTGAAATGTTATGAGTTGCAACTAAATACCTTCAATTTATACCCCTTCTTGCTAATCATAATAATATGCTTTTATCTCTGCACACTATTAGGTTTTAAAGCTTTATATTCTCAAAGTAACAAATAATGTACCTTTATTAAATTTTTAACAGATAATTAATTCATGGCAAGCCATATTTTTTTCTGTACACCTACAGTCACTGAAGCTCTTTGAGTAGAGATGGGAGAGATGCAGAACAAGGCCAAACTGGTGGTTGTGACTCATAGGACCTCATGGTTATGGCACCAGACCACAGAGCAGGGTCTGGTCTCTGTTTCTGGAATATGCCTTGCAGGGATGGGAACTGTAGTCACCACGGATATAAGCTCGTAAAACTTGCCAAATGTGTGTACTGGATTTTAATGTCCTCCTTGAGTCACAACCTATGCTATGACCTGTGTTTATCTAGGCTTTAGAGTTTTTCAATTTTATTGATTTCAAAGAGTATTACACATATGCAAACCTCTGGTGTCCATGCACTTAAATGCTGTAATGAGATTTTCCAAAAATGCTTTCATGTACTTGTAGGGACCTAAACTGGTGGTTATATGGCTTCATGCCTGTAAGGCTGTAATATTAGGGTGTAATATATTTCTCTCCCACTTGGTTCTCTTTTTTCACCCATGACTGAGAAATTAACTTTTCTTGATCTTACATTCAGTGAATTGGTCCCAGTAAAGAAAATAATTTATAAGTAACAGCTGGCTATGTTGAAACAAACAAAATAAAAGTGTACTTCTGGACAGCCAAGCCTGAAAATCAGACTTCTTGAGAAAGATTACTAAAGGGAAAGATGAATATATTAGCACTTAAGCAGTTAGAAAAGTAATAATTTAACTATTTACATTTAAATACACAAGCATGCTTGAACTGACCTCAGATGGCAAGGAGATCTTCCATGGATATTTTTTGTATAATTTTAAGTTGTTATCCATTTACTCATATCCTGAAGAGAATTCACTGATACGGTGTCTAAGAATGGTTTGGGTTGAAAGAGACTTTAAAGGTCATCTAACATACCATGTAAAATTTTCTTTCAACCTTAGTCTGTTAAAGCCCTTATATTAAACCAAAGTTTTAATACTATTTTTCAATTAAATTTGTAATTATTACATTTTAATCTCATATGACTGAGAAATATTTATTTTAATATAACTTAGTATGAATTTCATTATGCTTTCCTAAGAGAAAAACCCGTTTTACTCTCTTGTAAGAGTATTTCCATTTAGTGGACATCGAGAACTATTTCATTTATAGCCACTGAAAATAAAAGTATTTCTTCCATAACTCAAAGGATTGTTTTAATGGTTCTGACAAAAAAAAAAAATCCATTAAAATTTCATATCAGCTCCAAAGCAAGATGTTTCCATTTACTATCTAGTTTTTCTTTTCAGTTCCTTTCCCCCCCGCCCCACCTCTTGACTATGTTTTGAGCAAACCAAAGACCATGTGGGTGTATTCAGATACGGTTTCCGCTGTCCTAACACGTAACTTCAGCAGAAAACCTGTCCTCCCCCTCAGCGTTGATTCCTCACCCTCCTTCCATTGCCAACACAAGCTTGGAATATATCTAGGGAAGTAAATCTCAGTTCCTCAGTCTGTGTTGGCACAAAGCAGCTTTTCCAGTGCTTCTTTTAGCAGCAACCCAAAAGCAACTCCTTGTGAAACCTTGTGCTGTGGTATCAGAACAGGCTTGGCAGGAAGTGACAGGGGTTATTAATGGGTCCTCTTGCCCCAGAAATTATCTGAAACTCGCCTGAATAGAGTTTATGGAAATGAAGAAAGGGTAAGAGACCAAGTGAGTTACAGAGAGGTGACATCCTTACCACCAGGTATTTCTTTCACCTGGTTTCAGACGAGGCTGATGCTACACTAAATGGTCTGTCATCTGGTGGTATTGCTAATTCCTAGGCAAACACACAAATATGTGCTGATATTATTTTTTTTTCTCTAAGAAGCAAAGCTTTGCTTTAGAAGGTAGGAAAGCCTTTAAGAGCTAAGTCCAGCTGGGTTGTATTCACTTTGGTTTTATAGGATGGAGATTCGAAAATTAACAAAGAGATAAGCCAGCCTCCCAACTCTTTGGTTAATTTACAGGTAGTCTGGAAAAGAGTAGCAGATCTATCCACATGGAAGCCATAAAGTTGGGATAAAATGGGTGAAAGTTGCAGCTTCAGTACTTCTCTCATAAGCTGGTAACATTTCTTCCTCTTTCTCTCTGGCACTGGTCTAAGTTTTGCTTGAAACAGATCTACTGTGTGAAGAAGAAGAAGAAGAGTGCTTCAGTGGATGAAATATTCCATGTTTAAAATTGAATGGGTGGAGGAAATTAACTTCTGCTGAATGAAAAAAAACCCAGCAACTTCTGATTTTTATTAGAAATGGCTTAAGACAAGTCAGGCTGCATTAAACAATCAACAAGTAACACTTCAGTTTTCAACAATTTCACTTAATTTGTGCTAATTTTTATTAGGATTCCAGTTAATACACTACTAACCATTATTTTCTCACCTAGTTTGCTCAGTCCTGACAGATAATAGATGATCCTATTAGAAATAGATTTGACACTGCATCCATGAAAATGTGAAAATTGGAGTCTCTCGTCATTATTTAAAATGTGTGCTCACTCACTCAAATGAGGTATAAGAGTCTACTTTGGAGATAAAGTAGGCCAGATTGCTGTAAAGGCTGCTCTGGTGTCACCCAGGTTAATGTAGATGTATTATGTATTTATATAGCCTATAGGAGGATAACTTTTTAGCAAATTATTTGGACTGAATGTGCACTTGATCAGGACTCTCATTAATAACCCATGGCCACACTATTCTCATGGCAAGACGTTACCCTTGCAATCAAAAAGATTAATTCTGGGGCTGTCTATTGCAGTTTGGGAGAAAGTCCAAAGAAACAGGTGAATCATATGAACAGAGATCCATATACACTGAGCTGTAGATTAAGATCCTGCACTGTCTCTGGCATTTTGATTAAAATGGCCATTTTCTCAGTCACAGTTCTGGAATTTGGAACAATACTGTTTTTCTCAGAAGCTGATGGGTGTTCACCCACACTACCTGCATCTCAGTGAGGGCCTGATGTCAAACTCTAATCTCTGTGCTTGAGAAATCAGAGATAAATTGACTTTTTCCTATTAGGTGTGAGGTCATGCCCATGTTTCCATGAGAATTGCAGTATTGTAGTTAGAAGTTAGTAACTGATGGATTGACACGTGTAGTGGGATTTGATGCGAAGGAGGGGAGAACTGGTTAAACATGAGACAAGAAGCATTTTCTCTTTATACTGCTAACGGCATTTCCTCATTTGATGGGTTGTGAGAGACCAATATATTTCAAGTTCTTTGAAGCATAGACAGCATCCATGCACTGTTAGAAAATTCACCATTTTGCACATCTCTGAATGTGAGTCATTGAAGAACCCATGCACTTTACCAGAGTTTTGATAGACTTAGTCCTCAGCAGTGAGTGCCTGCAGTGTGGTGTTTAGGTTGTGTAGCTTGTAGAAGTGGTCTAGGACCAAACAGTTGTCTGGACTAATCACATGAAGGCAGTCAGTGTTTTGAGAGCTTCTGAGTTACGCATATGACAAATGAGGACCATAAGAGAGAGCACTGAGTGAGGAGCATTTGGATGAAGGTGATAGATGAGATGGAGAGCTTCCTCATGGAAAGTACATAGCCAGAGAGCTGCTGCTGGGGAGAAGGCTTTTGTACTAATGCTGACGTTACTGTTAGGCCATGAGTTAAAGAATGAGAATGTAAACAACAGCATCCCTGGGCTGGAGCATGATCATCGTACATACTCTCTGTAATCAGCATATTCTCTATGTCAATAAATGGGTGTGTGGTAGTCTTATCCAAAGCCTTTGATCACAGGCTGCAGGACACTTCCTGAGGCTGTTAGACAAATAATAATAGTCTTCTCCATGGGTGCTATCTGACTTCTAAAAAATTAGTACCTTCCTGCCTGTGCTGGTGCTGGTTTGTTAAGACAGGAGTAAGCACTCTGCTCCTTGTGTAGCTGCTGAACTTTTGTTTTAGTCAGAGCTGTAAACAAGAACGTCAAAGGAAGCACTGCAGTTCTTCACCTTTAATATTTATCTCCGCAGATATAGTCAAATCATGATGAAGATGGTACTAATTTAGTGATGTAAAATGACGTGCTTGTAATGCCTCCGTTCAAAGTGGTTGCATGGAGACTGTCCTCCAAGCTTTTCGAGGAACTTTGTTAGCTGGGCTGTGCTGGAGGTAGCACTGATGTGTCACCCACCAAGCATGCAACTGAAAATATGTGATGGCCAGGATAATACAAATCCTCTAGGAAAATGCTTTTCCTCCACTTATCTTGTGTGTAGGCATCTGGATGACTGCAAGCGGTGCTGACTCTCCTTGGGGAAGGTTAGTGCTCAGGCTACCCACTGCTGAAAGTTTCTTGGCACCATATGTAAAAAGCCTAAACCCTATGTTTTTATATAACTTAATTCTTAAATTAAATCTAGCAGCTCAGTTTTAACAGCATGATCTCCACATGCAGTTGAATGAATTCTGTGATGGTCATGTGTGCTAAATTCAACAATTTACATCAGGAGAACAAATTCTTGCTGTGAAGGAATTGCTTCTTTTTCTAATTATTCTCATGGATTCTAAAGTTTGATTGACTGTAACCTGTGCACCTCCCACACTTCTCTTCTGTCTCTGCTTGCTTTCTTCTCTTTCCTCCAAAGGGGATCTTTTGTAGCTGATCTGTTTATTCTGCTGTTTCTTTGGGGATGACAAATTAAGCTACAGATATTTTTTTAGTCTTGCAACTGGGAGGTGGAGAGAGGAGATTTAGAGCTCCATTACACTAGTGTGCTGCTGGCAGTCAGCTTTGGAAGTTTGGTTCATTCCTTTGGAAAAGTAGCCAAGATCTGTGCCTCAAAACTGTGAGATTTTGAGTCTTGTCATTTTAATAGTGAATTGGGGTGTAACAAATGGGACAGCTGGTAAAGGATTGAGTAAGAGAAATATAATTGATGCAAATGAACACAGACTTATAGAAAATAGATCATGTCAAGCTAAGCTAAAATCTATTAAGTGTTTTTAATTTGATTGCAAGTTTGATATTTATGGCTTCTACAAGGCATTTGACTCAGTGACGCCATTTTGATTAAGAAGCTAGAACAATATAGAAACATAGGTATCATGTGATTTGGCATGTGTAAGAGATGGGAACTGAGTTTGCCCCACTTCAGCAATCTACAGTTTGATGTCCTATTCTAAGCTAATTGTCCTGGGCTTCCTCGGAACGCAGTGGAGAGGAGGAGAGAGGGCCATTCTCCACGCATGAGTTGACGGCAGGGGAACATGAGCTTGTAGGACAAAGCTGTTGTTGCCTGTGTCAAAACCCTCTGTGTACATCCATAGAAGAACTTCACAGAGGCTGTGCTAGATCTTGGTCTGATCATACTGCAGACACTCCCAGAACAGTGTGTTCAAGTCTGTCTTCATTTCTAGGAGGTGGATGAGATAGAGAGACAAGATGCAAGAGTGATGATGGTGGCAAAGGGTAGAAAAACATGCCTTTCAGCCACTGGAATTTCTTGCAATCATACATTACCTGAATCCAAGAGAAAAAAAAAAAAAAAGAATTGATTCACTTTTCCATGTGGCAAAGTTTAAGAAAGGAAGAGTCTTCAGTCTGTTGAACAAAAATATAACAAGATTTGTTGTCTAGAAATGAAAGCCAAGAAAATTCATAATAAAGAAGAAAACCCCCAAATAAGTTTTGGCAGTGGAAATAATTAATCACTAAAATCTTTTGCCAGCACCCAGAAGGCATCACTAGAAATTTGGTAAATGTGACAGGTTTGTGGGTTTTTTTCTTCTTGAGAAAGGCAAGAGATTAAGTCCTGTGCCTTATAATATGCAAGAGACTCAGACTAAGGTCAAACAAGGACTGTTGGAATTATGTAGTCAGTAAATAGTATGTTGGTCCCTGTGAAGAGGATATGATTTTCCCTGTTGTGGTCAAGTCGTCAGTCCAAAATGAGTCTGGGAGAAAATAGAGCCTGTAGTTGGGAAATCAGAAGTGATTTTTGTTAATGCCTCTGAATCAAAAGGGTAAATCCTCTAGGCAGACACCTATAGCTTTGAAAGCCTTTTTGGGATGCAGCAGGTTGCTGGTTATACTACACTCTAGCAGTGTTATCACCTTGGCTGTATTTTTACCAGACCAGACTACTTTATACCTAAATATTGCGTAAGGATGTTACCTTCCCTTGGCATATGGCAGTGTTAGTTCAGATCATAAGAGAAATGGTTGCTTATGCCCTTTTGAGCACAGGCTGTTGTTTCCAAGCTAATGGTACTGTTCTCCCCCTTCCTTTTTTTGCAGCATCAGTCCCAAAAGAATGAGCTTTTTTGTTTTTCCCCTCATGACTGATGTCTCTGGTATATGTGAACCAAGTGCAGTTCCTGTTCTCTGCTCAGTTTCTTTGCTTTGTGCAGGGCTTCACATAAGAGAAGAAGGGACACAGACTCCTAAGAGCCAGGTACTTACTTTGCTACCACCCTGACTTTTTTTTCAGCAGCCTGATCCTATCCTGCTGCTCTCCAGCTGCCTAACAGCATTCCTCTCACACTACAAAAGGCAGGATCTGGCTGCCTTCATATCACCTGTAGTTGGTTATGTTACCTGACTCCCCAGCAGTCTCTGAGAGTTGTACTAGAAGAGTAGGACTTTGTATTAAAAGCCATCAGGAAATGGCAAACCAACAGGTTTTGTTCTGCTTCTGTTGACTTTCAACAAATATCTGGAAAAGACACTGAACTGCGGAACGTTGGTTCATGGTGTCAAAGAACTTGAGGTCTTCTCAGTCTCAAATGCTTCAGCGCTTTGAATGTTAGTCTCTCCAGCTGCTTCAGTGAAGCAGTGACATGGGAAAGATATGTTAGTCAAGCTGTCCTAAAACTTGCAGTCTTTTAATCTCAATGCCTTCAAGCTATTTCAGAAGGTATCTTTGCTGGTCTTTGCTTCAATAAAGAAATAAAAGACATCCACTTACTTGCCTGCTACCTTTAAACTAAAAGTTTAGAGGGCTTTAAACTAAAGTTTCCAGTGGAGGGGAACCTCAGTCCATCCCACTCCTATCAGTTTGATAGCAGAGTGAGCAAGAAATGCCCAGAGCCTGGAGAGGAGATGGCAGGTCAGCAGGAGAGCACCCGAAGAGCCACACAAAGGAATTCCAACCAGTAAGTCGAACTACATCAAGGACCTGGCTTAAATGCCTCTGTGCAAATGCTTGTAGCATGGGGAATAAACAAGAGGAGTTAGAGACATGTGCATGCCTGAAGGGCTGTGATCTTACTGGTATCGTGCAGATGGGGTGGGATGGTTCCTGTGACTGCAATGCTGGAATGGAAGGATGCAGTTCTTCAGGAAGGACAGGAAATGGAGATGAGGAGGAGGTGTCATTGGACAGCTGGAGTGCATGGAATTCTGCCTGGGGCTTGATGAGGTACTGACTGAGAGCTTATGGGACAGGTTTAAAAGGAGGGTAGGGGCAGGTGATTTTTATAGTGGGGGCCTGCTGCAGGCTGCCCCACCAGGAAGACCGAGTGGATGAGACCTTCTATAGATAGATAAGAGCAGCCTCATGTTCACAAGCCCTGCTCCTCATGGGGGACTTCAACTACCCTGATAGGTGTTGGAGGGACAATGCAGCATCGTATAAGCAACCTAGGACATTCTTAGAATGTGTTGAGGATCTAATGGCCTTCTGTGATGGAGAGCATTGGTGGAAAAGGGAAGTGAAACCGATGTAATCTGTTTGGACTTGTGCAAAGCATTTGGCACTGTCCAACGTGACATTTTTGTCTCTGAACTGGGGAGACATGGATTTGATAGCCGGACCACTCAGTCGATAAAAAATGGGCTGGATGGTCAGAAAGAGCTGTGGTCAATGGGTCAATGTCCAAGAGGAGAGCAGTGATGAGTAGCATTCCTCAGGGGTCAGTTTTGGGACTGATACTTTTTAACATCTTTGTTGGCGACATGGAGGGTGGTATGGAGTGCACCCTCAGCAAGTTTGCCAATGACACCAAGCTCTGTGGTGCAGTTGACACACTGGAGGGAAGGGATACCATACAGGGGACCCTGACAGGCTGGAGGGGTGGGACTGCGCAAACCTCATGAAGTTCAACAAGGCCAAGTGCAAGGTCCTGCATGTGGAAGATCCCAAACAGAAATGCAAGCTGGGTGGAGAATGGATTGAGAGCAGCCCTGAGGAGAAGGACTTGGGGATGCTCATGGATAAAAGTCTGGACATGACCTGGCAATAGGCACTTGCAACTCAGGAAGTCATAAAGGATCTTCTTCTCAGGGCCGTGAAGATGCTCAGAGGGCTGGAGCACCTTTCCTATGGAGACAGAATGAGAGAGTTGGGGTTTTTGGCCTGGAGAAGAGAAGGTTCCCGGGAAACCTTGTAGGCCCTCATTAGGTACTGGAAGGCTGCAGTAAGAAACCTGAGGAGGGACTTTATACAAGGGCATGCAGAGACAGGACAAGGGGGAATGGCTTTAAACTGAGAGTAGATTTGGATTAGGTATTGGGAAGAAATTCTTTTCTGAGAGAGTGGTGAGGCACTGGCACAGGCCGCCCAGAAAAACTGTGGCTGCCCCATCCCTGGAAGTGTCCAAGGCCAGGCTGGACAGGGCTCGGAGCAACCTGGTGTAGTGAAAGGTGTTCCTGCCCATGGCAGGAGGGTTGGAATCAGGTGATATTTAAGCTCCATTTTACCTAAACCATTCTATTATTCTGTGACCTTCATCAAATCTCTGACAAATCCAGTGGACTTCAGTGAATTGTGAAGTTGACTCTACTTTAAGGAAGTCTACCCCTTTTACTAGACTGTAGGTATTTGTCTTCAAGAGTTTTAAACTGAACATTTATGATCCATTAAAACGCTGTATTTTTTGAATAAATGGTCTTGTCAGTGATTTTGTTTTGCAGGAGTATTTTACATGCCAGTTTTGAACCCCAGACATCTCAGCAGCTTTCCTTGAGGTTTTAATGGGAATTAAAAGGTAAATAAACTTGGAATGAGTCAGAAGTTCCTATTGGCATCATCATACTGACCTGGTTTTGAGTCTTGCTACAGAATACCACAACATTAATGTCATCTGGATAGTGTAGTGGGTTAGCATGGTTTAGGGGAGGGATAGTGAATTAAGTGATCCAAGGATGGGCTCCTAAAGTGTCTATCTGCATTTCTTTCTGGAGGTTTGTTCACTTGGGTAGGTGTGTATGCTTTAACTTTATTTACAGCATCAACTAAAGGCCATTCAAAGAAAAAGATGAGACTTGACAGACTACCAGTACTGGATATCTGATCTTTTAGGTCTGTAAACTCATTACTAACCTGTAATTTCTGTACATCTTCTGGTGTTTTGAAAGCATTTTTTTAAATAAAAATAAGTGTATGTAAATTATCTTGGCAAACTTTGTCATAATTGCTCGTTGTGTTTGAGTTTGCAAAAATAGCTTTGTTTATGATGTGGTATTTTTAATGGCATATTTCACTGTTTCCATTTAAACTTCGAAGTGACATCTTTGTTTTTCCCTTTTAAAGAGGAGCATAATCCAGATGTCTGTCAAAAGCGTTGTTGATGTAGCATTTTATGAGTAATCCTTCTGTTTGAGGTTTTTGTTTTGTCAGAACTGTTTGCCAAGCTCTTATAAAGCTCCCCATGAATATTATTGATGTATACTTCCTTTTAAAGAAGTGATTATCCAGGCAAGAATACAAACTGAACAGCCAGTTGTAAATCACAAATGTTTTCTCAAAAGTTATGTGATGTCATAGGAGGAGTTAATTTGTCAATGTAATGGAACAGGGGGGTACTGAGCTAATATTATTCTCCCCTTCCCTTTCTATGGCTTAACCCTTTGAATCACAGGTCAGCATTTGAGATTGAGGGACTTAAAGTATTACACAGAGCAACCTCAGGGTTACTGTCTGTCTAAATCTTTGATGAAGAGATGTTCATGGTTCCCAGCCTTCTCTCAGAGAGATGAGTGTAACTTTGAGAAACATTGAATAAAACACACCAAGTAGTCTTAGGTATCCAGCAACTATGATTTCAAAACGAGAGCTGATAGACAGTACAGTGATGTTGTCATTTGTTGCTGTTAAAAAGTTTGGTATCTTGAACTTCATGTGCTGACATCCTTCTCTGGTCATTTTTCTCAGGTAGTTCCTTACTTTTGGTGGCTGTGGCTTAAATTCTTTGGACCTTAGTGAGGACTGGCAGCATTGCCAGGCTTTTCCCAAGCATTTCAGGATCTTTATGGCTTGCAAATGCTCTGGGATCTGCAGACCTTGCAGCGTTTTAGCTTGCAAATTAGTAGTTGGCTGGTTGTCAGGTGGGGAAAAGAGAGATCTGTAAATTCTGTAATAAATAATGTATTAGGGTAAACATAACAATAGTGTTCTGGAGACATCATGGTGTAGAGCAGTCACTCCTTCCCATAAAGTCAGGTGGGACTGTGAAAATGGATGCATCCTTCAGTTCCAGCCCTGCATTTTATTTTTTGTATCCCAGCCTGTAGCTCTTGGCTGCGGCTTTGCCCAGCTTCAGAGCCTGAGTAGCTTCTCGTGGGATCTGTAATTACTCCCTTCTCGGACCACTTGCTCAGTTTCTGGCAACGTTAGGACAACAGGTCACATCAGGCATTTTAAGAGTTTTTCTTTGTACGGCTGGAATAGCTCCAGTCTAAACACACTAAAGGTAACTGGGACAGAGCAGCAGCTGTCCCGAACCTGGCCAGCACTCATAGCTTTGGGTGCGTCAGTCTGTACTTGCCTCCCGTGTCTGTGTAACTTCCCAGGTGTGCTGGACTTGGCTGTTTGCAGTGACTGATTGTGACTTGGCAGATAAACTGCCTATAAGCACCCTTCTGCTGAATGTGAAACTTCTACATAGTCTGCCTGTAAGTGTGTATACTTTTTAATGGAGCCTCCCTGCCCTGTTCTCATTTGCTTTTCTTTGCCTGGTTTGTTTGCAGAGAGTGTGCTTCTGCCCTGCCTCTGTCCAGTATGAGGTTGGTTGCAGGGCAGCACAGCTTGTAAAGGGCATTTTTAAAGCACTTTGTGCTTCAGTGTTGATTTATAGCTTGTCTGCACAGGCAGGCTTTCATGGAATATTTTTGTGTTACACTTTCTGATTAATTAGCCCATGATGACTGTCTCCACTTCCTTGGCTTTATCCTTCTTCTTTTCCAAGTTCTTCTTTCAACTGCAAGTGAGATGTGGGAAAGCACTACCTGATGCATTGCATCCTCACTGAGGGCTATGTTACGCTCTTCTGCTGTAGGCAGCTGCTGGGTGATCTCTGCTTTGGGGAAGCTCTGGAACAGTCCTCATTACAGTACTGAGTTACCAGATGTTGCCTGCTCCTTACCTTACTTGTCTCCTCCGACCTCTTGCATTTTGGAAGCCTCTTTTTTAATTTACTACTTAAAGCTGAGCTTTCTGTTAGCTACTTGTGCTGTCACCATCTCATTTTCGCTGGTGCAGCTGAACCCTTCTTTGTCCGGCCCAGAGCTGTTGAAGTTCAGGGGAGTCCACTTGATACAGCTCCTCTCTCCAAAACATCCAGACGTGCTTCACTGACCAGGTCATTTGAGCCAAAGACACTTTTGGTTATTCCACCCCTTCATGAAGATGCCTATGTTGATGAAGTAGGTGAGCTGACACCCACTTCTTATATCATGGACTGCAGCTAGTTTTCCCATGAAGAATGAGCTTTCTCCTTCATGAAACTTGCTTCTACAATGATGTGGCATCTAAAGTAGATGCCTGGTTTCCATCAGGTTGCTTCAGGTCAGTTAATTTAGGCACAGGACATGATATTTGACCTGTCCATAGTGTGGTAGTTAGACTCACAAGGGAGAGATAAGGCTGCTGCTTTTGGCTTCTGTAAGGGACCTTCAACTTGATACAGGGAATGAGGACTTTACCTGTACAGGTAGTACACTATAATGAGAGACAGCGTTTGGGTTTGCTTTTGAAAGTTCCTTGCTCTTCTTCTGCCTTTTCCAGTTTCAATATTTTATTCTAGTTGATCAGAACTGCCTGGCAGTTGTTGCTGTCCTTGTTCCCCTCAATAGCAACTGCAGTACTGTTTCGGTAAGATTAAAATCCTTTCCTATGAACAGTTGAGATTTTCTAAAGGAGGGGAAGCAAAACTCACCCAAATGCTCATAAATAATTTAAATTGCATTATGTTAAAAATCATTAATTCTGTGTTTGTATTTCCCCATGTCATAATTTTCACACTTCTTTGGAACTGTGTGTCCAGGAGTATGCAAACAGATTTTGAACTTCGGCCCATCTTTGTGTACCATTTTCATGGTGACAGATTATTGCTTTTTGTGCTTCTTTTTTCCTTCTGATCCTTCTTTCTTCAGATGTCCCGTATCCAGCTGTGAGTTCTGTTTTGTCTCACACTGCCGTCTAGAGCCTGCAATGCACTTTGTAAATATTCTTCATGTCTTCCATTACTGAGGTGAGAAAGAAAAAGGTTTCCTTCATGTAAAACTGTCATTGGCTTCTCAGGCTTCTTCCCTATCTGAAACCCATTCTATTTTTTATTACTGTCAAAGGCTTTTTTTCTGTCCTGTGAAGTCCTGGAACAAGAGTCTTCAGATGGCTTTGAAAAGTGGTATTTCCCTAAGGAGATCTTCCAGAGCAGCTCTGGCCTAGTGTTGCCTTGGGAGATCTATGTTGGCCTTGGGGTAACTATGATATGATGAGTCACTATGCAAAACAGAAATTACTCCCTTGAGTTTTTCTTTCCTTTCCATGAACTGTTTCATGAAAACAGTGCTCTTTTCACAAAAAAAAAAAGACAAAAAAAATTACTCTATTTTTGTTTGAGCATTTTTAGGCAGTCCATACCATCTTCTCTAGTTGTCTCATGAAAGACAGAAATACTCAGTTAAAATTTCTCAACAATGTATTCAAGAAGTGTTAAATAGATAAATAAGTAGACCAACTACTTGAAAAGCCTTAACTCCAAAATGAGTAGATCTCTAAGGAAAACAGGCTCAAGAGAAGCATGGAGCTCTGTATGACAGGGTGAACTTGAAGGATGAGGATAACATGGATGAGATGTTTACATATCCATGCCTTCCCCAGGCCCTTTGTGTGCTTCCTCTTTTGTTACCTTACTTTTATGTTTTCAAGAAACTAACCTGCAGGGTTAGACAGGACTTGGTTTTTTTCTTCATGTAAATGTTTTGTGTGTTTTACAGGAGCATAGACTGATTTGGTTGGAAGGGATCTTAAAGATCATCTAATTCCAAACCCCCTGCCATAGGCAGGAACACCTTTCACTAGACCACGTGGCTTAACCAACATCCCATCTGGCCTTGAACACCTTCAGGTGCCTTAGATGGTCTTACCCCTGATCTTCTCCTGCAGTGGGTGGTTCTTCATTTTCCCTGTGACGCAGGAGGTGTGATTGGAGCACCTGTCCCTGAAGGCTGAGGCAGAAAAAGTCACTGAATACCTCAACATGCTCCATATCCTGGGTAACGAGGTCTCCCATTTCATTCTGGCTAGGGCTGGCACTTTCCCTGGACCTTCTTGTTGTCACAAACTTACCTATAGAAGCACTTGTGGTTGCCCATGATGTCCCTCACCAGATTTAATTCTGTCAGAGCTTTAGCTTTCCTAATGTGATTCATCTGGCCCTCATCACATCAAACTCTTTCTTTAGTGGTCTGATCTTCTGATCATTTTGTCCTTTCTTCCTCGGTGTGATGGTGTGTTGTGCCTTTCACCAGCCCTCATTGCAGGCCATTCATTGCAGTATGAGCCATCTGGTCAGCTGGTCAAGCCACGATTGCTCTGTGCTTCACTTGCAGAAATATAGTTGGAATTTAGCAGTATTATTAAGCTCTTAATGCAGCTTGTTGCCTGATGGACCCACAAAGTGACCTTGGATAAGTCATTTAGTTTTTCTGTGTGCTGCTTCTTTACCATCCTCACCTTCACCACACCTCTTTGGGCTGTAGCTATTCAGCACTGAACCAGTTTTAGGCTTTCACAAGGAAAATTATTTGATCAGGCTATTTAAACATAGCAAAAGTCATGAAAAAATTACACAATAATGTGTAGCAGGATAGGAAGATGTCTTCCAAGGGGACATCTGGCATGGTACACTTTCTGCTTACATGTTTATCCTAGCTTGGAGGTAGGATTAGTGAAGTGCTACTCTACCATTTTGAAATTATTACAATTACACAAAACGTAAAGTTTATATAAAATGGATAACGCTTAAGCTGAGGCAACGGGAGGGAAGGTCTGATTGCATTCCAGACAGAACTGCACTGTAAACTTCTGATTAGTTTGTATCAACTCAATTACATGTATGCAGCAATCTTGTCATTGTAAGAATCTTCTTGGTTGAAACTGAAACTCAGTGCTAAAAACATGAAATCAATAGGTACTGTTATATCCACTTAAAAAAAATTGTATTGATTTGCAGATAACGACAGCAGTTCATTCTTGCAGGATTACATGCTACTTCCTGTCATAAAGATTACTTCAGTATGTATTGCATCTGAGATGGAGAATGTAGGGATAAAACTGCTTTGCTTTAATGAATAGTCATTTTACTCTGGGCATTAAAATGAGATATATTCCTTTAAATTTATCTCCAGGGATTATTTTGATTTCATGGGCAAGCCCTGCGTTACCAAAGAGTCTAGAATGCTATTACACTTTTAAATAGTCTTAGATTGCCTTGTTTTTGCAAGTACTTGAACTCATCCTCTCTTTGATAGCAACTAATTAAGCAAAATATTGTGCTCTTTCTGGTCTCCTCCAGATCCTTGATTAGAGGGTTAACACCATGTTATGTTGAGTATTATATGTTCTTTGCTAAACCATAAGTGTCTACTGGCCTCTTAACTCTCCATGCTTCGTAACAAATTTCTGTCACCTTCTGGGGTTTAAATTCTTCACGTCGATCATGGTGGTCTCCCATTGTACAGCTGTTTTTTTTCCCTGTGACTCACTTGAAGCCTATTCTCATTAAGCATAGGTGATTCCATCTTCATGTGTTAAAATAACTCCTTTCTACTTTTTATAGGTAATCTGGCTTCCCAGAAATCTTCTGCTAAATGCAAGGGTTTGCTGTCCTGTTTACTGACTGTTACACCTGAGGCTGATTTTGATACAGATTCTGGATATCAGAGGGTAAGTGTGCAGATATATCTTCTTTTTGTGTTTTTTCTTTCATGGTCTCTAATTTTCTTACAGGACCACCATTTGGGCTGTGCTTTCCCTTTCAGTGACTGCAGCAAGTCCCTGTTGTAGCATATGCAACTGAGCATCTGTGTTACAGTAGAAAAATACTGTAGTATGATAAATGCTAATGTTGTAAACCTGGTCAGGAGTATTTGAATTTGGTGGTGCAACTCCAAGAGGGAGCAAAGATTTTTTTCTGTATATAGACCTAGACTTAAAGGGCAGTATCTTATAAAACTGTAAAAAGCTTTAAGAGGCTTGTTTGGGTGTAGTGAACTTTGAGATTTAAGCTGGTAAATGTGCACGTATTTTTATATTACAATGTAACATTCTTCATAGTGTACAGAGTTAAAATATCTGTGAAGTTTGCAAGATCAAGTTTAAATATTTGGAAAAGGGAGATTAAAGGTTACTGGGATTCTTGGGGGCATGGTGAGGGGAAAGGAAGAACTGATTCCCTCTTTTATCCAATTCTATTATGCACACAGAGTAGAAACTTAAATACTTGACTTCATTGTTGAATGACTCTTGTGGAATTTTTTACCTCCTGCCTACAGGAGGAAAGTGCAATTTAGTGAACAAAGATTTGATTTTTATTTTTTTTTGCCTCTTCCTCAATCTTGATCCTCTGCTTTCACCTTTCTCAACCTCCTATTTTTCTTACTTAACCTCTTTTCTAGCTTCTTTTTGCATTCCTCTGATTTTTTTGTCATGGAGCTAATCCTATTCCTTTGTGCTGTTTCTTGTTCTCTCAGCCTCCGTTGACCAGTTCTTTGGCTTCTCCTATCCAGATACTTAAATTTTTGGGATAATTCAGGCTGGAAAAGACCAGTGCAGCTGTCTAGTCCAACCTGCTCAGAGCAAGATCACTTAAGGCAGGTTGCCCAGGGCCACATCCAGTTGGGTTTTGAGTATCTCTAAGGATGCAGACTCCAAGACTTTATTAAGACCCCTGTTGCTATGGTTCACCACCTCATAAACAGTATTTTCTTCATTTATAATTTGAATTTTCGTTGTTGCAGCTCTTCTTCTTGTCATACTTCTGCCCGCTCAAGAATAGGCTCACTCTGTCTTCTTTGCACCTTCCCTTTGGGGAATTGGAAAACATAATGAGATCTGGGGGAGACCTGTGTTCTAGCCACCAGTATCTTCCTTGGACTTTCTCCGGTCTGTCAAAGCCGCCTTGTTCTGGAGGGCTCACAAATCCTGCATGAAAGGGGAAGGATTGTTCCTGTGGACCTGCAGGCTTTGGTCTCACTAACACAGCCCAGGATGAATGCTTGTAGCCTTTGTTGCCAGCTAAAAGTCTACCTGCTGTCTGCCAAGACCACTGAGTCCCATATTACTTTATTTTTCATATTTTCAGTCTGTCTAATCTTTCTCATACAGTGTCATGCATTCCTTACGTCCAGTGTTTGCTCTTGCTTCACAGGATTCCTTACTGAACACCTCAGTATCCCCAGTGCATCTTCATCATAATGTTTCTGCCAACCTCTTCCCATAAATGTGTACGAGCTACAGTTTGGAAATAGTGAAGCACTCTTGGAAGTGGATTTATTTCCATGAGAAACTAGCTTAAAGCTTGCCGTGCAGCCTTGATAATTTACAAACCTTTTTTGATTCCTGTTGTTAGGATATTCACAATAGAACAGGAAATTGTGTGTATGCTTGGGTGTGTACAAGTGTACAAGGGAGAGTGTATTTAATCTTTTTTTTCTGTGCTGCCAGTACACAGCCGTGAACCGTGTATATAATAATAATAATACATATATGAAACTGTTACTGGAAATTGAGTCTGAATTATGAGCAAGATTTTTTTTATGTTTGTCCCTGCATGTGTGTATGATGTTGCAAATTGCAGATGCCAACAGCTGTAATTGTAGTTAAATCATTCTCCACATTTTTATTCTTTTTTAGGGGCCCTCATGATGAGTAATGTATCTGCTTTTTCTAAATTTTAATAGAGCATGTATATTGGGAGATATGCCACAGAACAAGACACTCAGGAATACAGTCTCAGCCTTAGCTTGACATGCTGATCCGATGTTCCTTGGGGAAAGGAGACATATTCCTGTGCTCCTGCAAGCTTTGCTGACTGGTGCCTTAGGGGAAGGACCAAGAGGGCATCAATAGTTCAGTGCTGAGATCATAATTACTAGTTCAGCCAGGGTGGCTGGACCTCATGTGCAAATCCCCCTGTTAACATCTACCAGGGAGGGGAACAAAAGAAGGCATTGAGGAGGCAAGTAACTAGAGCAGAGAGAGCTAAACATACCAAGTCAGGGAAAAAAAATAGTTGAGCAAAAAAATAAGAGAAGTGGAAAGGAAAAGAAAATGTACAGAAATGGGGATGAAGACTTTAACTTGTGACAAAGTGTTTTGTTTTTAATTCAAAGAACTGTTGTTCAACTCATGAAAAAATAGTAGCTACACTAGTGCAACTCATACAGTGATGAGTGACAGTTTAATTCACTTTCTGTGGTGGGGAATGTCTAGCAAGTCTGGCTTGTGATAAGTTGCCACATCACCCAGTCACATCAGTATGAAATGCCTCGGGTAGTCTTAGGCTGAATATCCAATTACTGCAGAGTGACTTGGGCACCCAAATATCACTGTTCACGTGGCTGATTTTCCTCTGGTTTCACATCCATGAAAGGAAAGTCCCAGCATGTTCATATGTGACTCTTGGTTATGGTCCTGTGCAGGGCTAAAAGTTGGACTCGGTGATCCTTGTAGGTCCCTTCCCACTGAGCATATTCTGTGATACGGGATTGTGTTAGGCTGTGATATGCCCCTGGGTGTTTCTGCCATGGTGGCTGTGATCCGGTTATAACAGAGGAATTAAAAGAATTAGTAATTTGGAAATGAGAAGCCAGTTGTGTCCAGGCTTTCTCCTGTAGGCTTCTGTTATGTGTGAAAGTTGTTTGAAAGGGACTTGAGTTCCAGCATGGACTTTGTCTCCTTCTGGGAATGGGCTGCATGTAGGGGTTACACACTTGTCTGTCTTAAATATTTTTGGATTTTCCTAGCTCAGCTGTTCTCCTTAAAAGGCTTTTTAACTCACTCAGTTTTTTTTCCTGAAGGATATAAAAAGTATTTCTGCATGTTGACTGTAGCCCTGTATATGCTGACAATCACGTGTGGTTGCAATTTTTGTATTCCAGCTGAAGAGATACTTAACCCCAGTTTTTTCTGGTTCAGACTGAATTAGTTTTCACTATATGCAGCATCTCTTATGAAAGTGTGGGTGGTGGGGAGGAATTTGAAATGAAGAAGTTGAGAGCTGTTTTAGTGATCAAGTTATTTTAATAACCGTGGGTCTCCCTGCACAGCAGACTGATTGGTTTTTGGAGTATTTCTTAGGAGGGCAAGAGGTCAGGAAGGTGTGTAAACTCAAAGTGAGACCTCACATGATCACTAGTATTTAGGAACTTGAACGGAGTGATTGCATTTTGCTTTTCATGTTTTTTGTAGTTATCGGGTGGGTGAAAGCAAAGATTTGGATTTGTTTCATTTTACCCCTGTCAGGAGAATGAGCAACCCAAATGAAGAAGGAAAAGTTAGTCACAGAAATCCAGAGTCACACTTCTTGTGTGAATTTGTCATAAGCTTTGGGATGCAGCAGGGAAACCAAATAGTAACCACACTTGTCTTTGGTGTGATATTCAAAGAACAATTCAGTCTGGGAAAGATCTTAGAGGGGTCCTTATCCAAGCTTCTGCTCAAAGCAGGCCAACTGCAGAGGCAGGGTGGATTGTTCAGGGCTGTGTCCATGTTCAAGCAAATCCTTTGGTATCCCCAAGGATGAGGGCTCTTCAGCCTCCCCAGACAGCCTTCTGCTGGTTAAGCACCTGCTCTGAATTTTTCTTGTCTCTTACCAGATTTTATTTTAATGTGGTTTGTGCCTGTTGCCTCTCTTTCTGCATTCCCCAGGAAGATTCTGGCTCGCTATGTGTTCCACACCTCTAATCATCCATTAAATCATGACAAACTGGAGATCTGTGTTTACAAAGAGCCTGGACCAATGTTTGCCAAGGAGCTGTGCATAAGGCAGTATTTTTTATGTTTGAATCCACTTAACAGTATCTGTTAAATCTGTTGGGATTTGGTTTTCTTTTTTTTTTAACAGGGCTCTAATTTTACTGTGTATTACCTAGGGAGCAAGGATGGAGTGAGGTGCAGACAACACTCATACAACATCTCTGTAGGTGCCAAAACAAAAATACCTATGTTCCCTTCTACCTATAGATAATACATGTCAGGTAGACCTAAATTTAGTCACAGAGCTCAGAACTGGGTAGTTCCTGTTCCTGTCTTGGTAATAGTTGTGCCTCAACTTCCATGCAATTAAAATAGGGATTATATACTCTTACGAGAGTGCTAATAGTCCTACAGTAACTGTTAAATGCTTTTAGTTACTTGGGAGAAAACTGCTATAAAAAAGGTTAAAATATGTATTTTTGTAGTATAAACTATATGTTTGTAGCTGCATGATTTTTATGTTAACTCCATAGTCTTTGTAGGCTGCTTTTAAATCAAAGAAGTGTTATTCTGTAATGCGTTGTTACTATACAAATTAGATGCTTTTATCCAAATTACTTGTTGGAAATCGAAGGTGACATGCACAAGGGTTGCTAGGATGGCCTCATTTTTCACATTCAAGATTTCGAAGTAGAAACAAAGCTTAGAAATTTGAGATTCTTTTAAAAATTAAGCCCTTTCATAGAAGTAGTTAAGTATTCTTTTTGTCAGCTTTAATAATAATGAGTTTTTTGGTGCTGGGATGAGCGATAATTGCAAATGGCAAAAAGTCATCAGAACGTTGTTACTCAGATTGCAGATTTTATTAATCGTAAAAGAAAGGATTCACCTAGAAAGGCTGTTTTATAAGTGCTCATTTACATGAAGATTTGCTGCCTAATTTATTTTGTTTAAAAAAAAAAATCACAAAAATCCACAGCCAGGAATCCCCACAAACTTTGTCCTGTCCTTCAAAACCTTGGTTATTTTATCTTTCCTATCCAGTTTGCTTATAATGTCATCTTTGCTCCTGTTTATCAGTGGGACCAATCTTTTTTTTGCCTGCCCTTTCTCACAAATGTATCTGATGCTTTTTTGGATTTATTTCATAGTTGAATACTGTGCATCTTCCCTGCATGAATTTCCTCCACATTTAAAAAGGATGTTTATCTTTTATGAATGACTTCTTGGGTAGATGAGTTGTTTGGCCCTTTACATGTTCCTGATCTCATGAGGTGTTGGGATTTGCAGATCTAAATTAAATTTTCATCCATTTTCTCCCACTCCTTTTATGTTGTTTTCAACATGAGTCTTAATATAGTAAAAAAATTGAGCATATCCTTCACTGTAAGAATACAATTATTCAGTGAGCCTACCCTGTGAGCTTAAAAAAGGGTACATATTAAAGTATCTCTTTAATTGGGGTTTTGGATGGTAAACTCTTTGGGGTAATGGTGCAGCCTTTGCATGTTCCTGCTAGAAAATTCATACAGAGAGAGAGAGCATTGCTACAGCATGAATATTCGACTACTGCCTGCCCCTTAATCTTTATGGTGAAATATTAATACAGCAGTGATTCCTCACCTAATCGTGCCGAGATCAGGTGCATGTAAGTAATCCTACTGACAATATCCTGCATGCACCCAAGCCTTTTTGCAGGATCATGCCTTTCTGGACTGTGCAGAACACTAATTGCTCTCAGTAAATCACAACTGCTGTTGCTAAAATGATGGTGGGGTCTCAGGTGGCAGGCTCATGGCTCCTGGCTGTGTGCTGTGGGATCACCCTTGCAGCCTGCAGAAGGACATTAACTCCAAGGGGGGAATAAAGCCACTGCTCATCATAGCAAAAGTGAGCTCAGACATGTGGATAGAGAAGTGCTTTACTATAATGCCCATTGTGACAAAGCTCTCTTTGAACTTTGCCAGCACCAAATTGAGATCCTTCAGCTGGCATTTTCATCAATTGGACCTCATCAGGATTGGGTTGCAGGCGAGTTGGTAGCAAAACCTCTTTTTCAATTTAGAATTCCTGTGCTCTGCCATGCTCTGGGCTATAACTTGAAAACAGGATTTCACAATTGATACGGCAGATTTCTCAGTCTATTTTCTAAACTAATATTTAAAGGATGCCCCGTCAATTCTGGTCTCAGAGCTGGTTGTTGAAAATATAATGTATTTCAACACAAAATTATTCAGGCTAAAGTGAAGATTGGTATGGTAGTGGAGCAGATTCTTCTGTTTCATGTATATTTGAAGCTGAGAAGGCTTCTGCTGAAGTCAGACAACATGGGCTTGTCAAATTGTTCACGAGCAAAAAGATTGCTCTTGGATGGAATTAATTTGCAGTATCTCATTTACTATCTTAGTTTTGTCATGAATTTCCTCTAGTCGGCAGCCTGAAATGCCAAGTGAAAAAGTGTTTCAGTGAGAGATAATATAATATATTAAGAAAATGCTATTGATCACAGTATGCTTTTACTGGAAGATGACTTTTTCTGACCGGAACACAAGGGACTTTGCCTTGTTATAGTAGCAAAATGTATTGTAATATGCAAACAGGATTATTGTTAAGGTCACAGCAACTTTGTTTTTACATTCCACTTCCTCTGGAAGCGAGCTTCTCCACAACTAATGCTGTCATTTCAATTTTGAATTTTCAAGCAAGAGATTGCAGCAGGTTTTTTTGGTTTTTGAAGAAAGGAAATAAATACTGTTTTCCACATCACCAAAGGTCAGAACTATAATTCGATAGGCATTACTGCCTATTTTGTTATGGTGATGGACTGCTTTGTGGTGGTTCTTTGTCAGAATCAGTTAATGCACATTTTCTCAACACATCTGTTTTTACATATCTAATAGACAGAAAATGTTGCACATTTAGTTTTAGAGTGGCTTCCCCACACAAGGACTATGAGCACTTAATTTTTCCATGCAATGTGGGAAGAGTGGCCAGGTGGAAGATTTTGTGTTGCTCACAGACATCTTATGTGGTTCTGTGGACATTATTACTCTGCAAAGCATGAAGGCATGAATCTGTGATGGGATGCCCAGTACAGGCAACTTTAGAATGAGGACACTTTTAAACATGTTTGATTTAAAGGGGGCTCCCACTGCATAAACAGTATCTCAGAGCCATTAAAGTCCTGCTTGAAGTGAGGGTGCTTTCTGATGAAGAGCTCAAAATTTCCCCTCAAGAGTAAGCATGTCATTAAGATGATAACTCTTAAAGGTATTTAGAGCTATTTCTAATGAAACTCATCCAAAACACATTCTGCAAAACTTAACTCTTCACCACATCTTATCTGTGTGTCGTTTAGGTTATGAGTAAGAGACATGTTAATTTAGGCTGGAAACAGAAACTCAATTGGAATACATCAGTGAGGGTTGCACCTCAAATCCAGGAATACTGCATTTTCTGTGTTTGTTTTCCTTTTGTCCTGCTCCACTTCCAGCATATCCCTCCAGTGATTTTCTCTGTTTTTGTTGCAATAAATCTCCACTTCAGTGAATTTGAAGATACAAACCCGACTGCAGAAATTAATCTCTGGTACAGTAGTGGTTTACTAACCTGCTCAAGGTTTCCACAAGGCAAAATGATTTCTTCACTTTAAGCAACCATTTCCTATGCAGGCAAAGCACTGTTGCTAAAATGGTTATTATATCCTGAAATTTAATTGTATTTCTTTGCTGCTTTATCTAGTTCAGTTTGTACAATGAAAAGCTGTTGTTGTAGACCAGAGGAACAGACCTCAGTTGTGTGAAAGACAACTGGTCTTTAGGTTCCTGGTCTCCTTTGCAGACTCCTCTTCTAAAATGTTGATGGCCATATGCAGGAGAAAGACTGCTTGTGTTATTAAAGCAAGCAGAATGGAAAACTTTAGATTCTGGCTTTCAAAAGAGTGAAAAATGAAATGCAAGTCCCTAGATTGTCTTTTCATCCTCTTTAGCTGATGGAGTTTGGTATTGTTTATTCAGCACAAGAAACATGACTTGAAGTGCAAGTGTAATAAAGGTTAATTGTTAGACTCCCTGCAAGAATAAATCCAGTGTTTGTACTTAGGATGTTTAAAAATACACAAAATACTCAAAATACTCTCTATTTTCCATAATGGCTTAAAGAGGAGCAGAGTTACTACCATCCCTTTGCTTCCCAGCCCCCATGGGACCTTGGTTTAAGCAATTTGGCTTGTAGGTTCGGCTCAGCTTGTGTGGATGTCTGCCCTGTGGGACTTGTGCTCCTAAAGATGCTTTATGTTGCCACATGTTTTCCTACTGCTTGGCAGGAAAACGATGCTCAGCCTTTGTAATTCTCTTCGTCTTCCCAAGATGTGCCAGAGCTCACCCTGCTCACAAAGCACCTCTTGTGCAGGCATGAGTCTCCAAACTGCAGTGGCAGTTCAGGACAGCTGGTAACGTCTCTCTGTCAGCTGTGTTCAGTAAGGATAGGTAGAGTTTCAACACGTGTTGTTTCAACACAACTCCATCAACACAGCTGTTCATCATTTCCTCGCAACCTTTTGTGAATACCTCTCCAGAATGCTGTTTAAAATATGGCTGGAATCAGTTGAATCTGGCCAGCTCCTTGGATGAACGTAGGTATTAGTTTGATGTGCCTGAAAAGCTAAACTATTTACACATAAATCCGTTTAGTTTTCACGTTCCTTATCTTCGTGAACTGAAAGGGGAGGGGAGGGGGAGAGAAACCCCATGGGAGAACAGTATGTGCTGCTGAAATCATGGCTAAGTTGCTTTATCTGGTTTTTGAATGATTCTTGGTGGGCACAGTAAACAGGCAAGGTATCATTCCCTTTTACTGCATCTTGTGCTCAGTGTGAGAATTCAGTGGTAAGCAGAAAAGACAACAGTCTATAAAATCCCCTTGTATGTTTGTACAAGAGTTTGATATAATGACATGAAAGATATCTCTTAATCTATGCGTCTAATTGTAATGCAGTAAAGAACAGCTTCTCTGCTTACGAGCATGTGAGCAAAAGCATTTATGCTGAACATCTTTGGGGACACAAAGAGGTGGTTCTTGAAGAGCAGAAAAGACTTTCTAATTTGTTTTTCCTGTTTATAGGAGTTTTTTCTTTTAAAAAAGCCTTTTGCACAGAAGAGATAAACCGAAAGATGCAGATAAATTGAAAGAGGTGGTGAGGTTGCAGTGGGAAGATCATGGCCAGATTGGAATCTTCCCTTGCTCAGTCATAAGCCTGCTTTACATCCCTGCGAGAGGCGACTCTACGGAGCCTGAATTTGAATAATAGAGTTGCCATTAGCGTCCAACATAAAAAAGATGATTGGTTGTATGCTTGATTTACGGGAAGCCAGAAGCAGTGAAGTATACAGTACACGAGGGGATATTTATGCTGCTAATGCTTAAAACAGAGCCCAATGTTCTGCGCCTGTGGATGCTTTCAGATGGCAAAAACAGAGGTGCGAATAGCAGTAAATCCAGTTATTCCGATAGTTGAATGGCCCCAGATCAGGATCAGGCTGTGCAGTCTCTTCAACATGCAGAGCAAGTCTGGTAAAGCCCTTGTTTAGTTACTGCCTGTTACAGGATTATCAGCTTTGAATCAAAGAAAATAATTTCAAATACGTTAGGATTTAGGGTATATTGTTTCATCTTCATCAGTTTCTAATGCAAGAATTATTTTTTCCAATTTATGTGCAAATAGGCTTCCAAAATCTGTTGCTGTGAACTGAGATTTTGTCAGATTTTTTTCCTTCATCAAATTACTCCTGTTCTGCTAATAACTGTCAAATTGCACCTCAACTCAGCATTTTCTTGATTTATCTTCCCTGCAGTAGCTAACAGTAGCTCTCAGAGGTGTATCACTTGGCTGCTGTGCAAACAGGCTGCTCTTAAGGTACTCAGCCGTGCTATTTTTTTTTTTTGAAATGTTACAGCAATTATATTTGATTTTTAGAAGAAGAATTCATTGTCGACTCAAACTGGATGAATTTTTCAAAATGTGGAGGGTTTTTTCTCAGTTGTTCATAAGCTGAGCAGACGTTCTACATCCATCATTCTGCAATGTATGAAACAATATATTAACTCTATGTTTTTCAGTCTGTTTTTTCTCAAAGAAAATATTAGTCAGATCTTTCTGCTAAATAATACCTTCTGTTCCGTTAGAACAAATCCACCCTTTTCCACACTTCTCCAGCAAAATACTTTACAGGGAGGGAGAGCCCCTGGTTTGGGGTTGGTTAGTAGCTCCCATCATGTAAAGATATTACTGATAGTTATTTCTGGCTGCTTCCCCTCTAAAGGTGTCTCTAATTAAAGAGCATTTGCTGAGCTTGGATTAATTCTGCGCAATACAGAAAATTTACCTGTATTCCCTAAAATACCATTTCTAAACAATTTTCTGCATTTAAAGCAATTTATTTCTCCTAACCTACTATTTGTGGAAAACAGCTACAGGGGAAAAAAACCCTACTTGTCTACTAAGCCTTTCCCAGCAAAGCATATACTAGCCCGTCTCAATTCATGAAAGAACTTATCATTTTATAGAAGGTGTTTGATATTAAGAAAATGTAGATGAACACCTGTCTCAGTGTGCTGTGTAGACTTGAACCAAGATCTATACATCCAAATTATAGCAGCTTTGTCTAGTGTGAATGAGATGCTACTTACGTTTTCAGGTAAAAGAAATCAACAACTATTAATTTGGCAGAATTATTTATTTCTTACTGATGATATTTTCAGTGTATCTAATCAGAGCACTCATGAATAGAAATGAAACAATTTAAATAGAGGCAGTGTACATTGTATGATCTTGTTTTCTCAAACTGTTCCATAATGCAGTGAATAAATTTATCTGTTCTACTGAAAAGACTTCTGCAGAACTCATACACAGTGCTTCACCTCTATTATTTAATATGACTGTTTTATAACATCTCTTGGAAGATGGTTATTTCTGCTACGGGCATCTGGAAAAAACATTCAGTTTGGGTGAACAGAAGGGAAAAGCAGTCTTACAGTCTGAAAATCCAGACAGATGCACCAGGAACACTTGAGTGAAAGGTGTGTAGAAAATGATGAAGTGGTCTTATTCTGCACCACTCCTCAACCTCTGGAATAACAAGGTCCAGATTTACAGAAGGTAAATTAATGAGTGAGGAGAATTTGGTCTGAATCAGCATCTGAGCTTAGTGGATGCCCAGAAGGAAATGCAGCCAAGCAGAGCCAGTGCTCCCGAAATCACCTGGTGGCACTTGAATTTTACTCTAATTCATTGGATAAATTTGGGACACAGTGGGAGAGACAAGTTTTATGTGGCCTCACCACTAAACAACTTTTGGCTGTCCCATCAGGCTTGGTGGGCTTTGCAGAGTTCTGTGTTCTCCTCACGATGTTGTACTGTGGACTAGGCAGTTTGGGATGGTGGTGGCCAAAGGTGACAGCCGTGAACCTTGCAGCTGATGCTGATGGAGAGTGCCTTGTTGTAAGGGAGCTGGGGAATCTGACCATGATGCTATATTTAAAATGCCTTTCTAGTAAAATTTTTCATCCAAAATTCATATTTGTTTTTTAAACAATAGTATTTATTTTGAGGTCTTTGCAAGCTGATTCCCCCCCCCACCACCACCACCCCGATGGGGAGGTTTCTTTTGCACACTCCAGGTTACTTTATATGGGGAAACTTTGCTTGTCCTTGATAACCAAGAGCTTAAACAGATCATAGAGATGAATCTAAACCAGCTGGAAGCAAACTAGGAGATCAAGGTGTCTTATTCTTCCTGTTGGAAGGATGCAGATACGAGGTGGCATCATCATTTCTGTTATAGTGCCTCTCAAAGTTGTGACTCTGCTGTGTTCAGGCAGGTGTTTGGTAGCCAAAAATCTCCTAACTCAAACAGGTTTTAGTTTGCCATAGTTAATTCATAGGTGCCAGAATATAAATACTTGTTTCTCCTTACTAAAGCTCTCCCAGAACCCTTCAGTGTAAGCCATGTCATATGTTTCACTTTTTCACACTTTCTGACTCTCCAAATCCTTGGGACTGGATTGTGGGCAGTGCAGGTGAAACTGGCTGCTGTTTATGATCTACCCTTTTTTTTTTTACTTTATTTTTTTTCCTTGAGGAATTTTAATCCCAAAATAAATTCCAGCACTTACATGCTTTTAAAACCTTACTGGCAACCATCACCTCTTAATCTTTTTACATTTCTTGTGATTAGCAGTGCCTTCTAATCCTAACACCAGACCCAACAGCAACTGTTAACTTCACTACTTGTTTTACAGCTAAATCTAATCCTTCTAGCAGTCTGAGGCCAGTGTTAAATATAACACTCTGAAATTACCAATTCGTAAGATGTTGTGGCAGTTCATCAGTTGTTTTTTTCTTTCTTTTGCTTTCTTATTCCTTGTTATGGATTGATAAATACAGTGATTAGTATATTTCCAGAAAAAGATGAAAATAGGTGCTTTTCTCCCCTCTCAGTATTTTTTTTTCTTTTATTCTTTTGGTCCTGGAGAAGCAATTTGCTTTCTACCTGAGTTTATGATTAGTGGTGAGATGTGTAGGTGGAATGTGTTTTAGTGGCTTTTTCCCTTCTTCCTTTCCCTTCCCCCCACACCTATTAATATATCTGTTAGTAAGCTAATGCTATTAGGTTATGCAGACTGCTCAGTGTGCAAGGAAAGCTAAGACAGCCAACAAATCCTCACAGTGCCCTGAAACATCTTTCCCTTCTGCCGAACGCTCTGTGTGTGTTTGTCCATGAGGCAGCAACACATTTTATATGCAGTCACTTTGCAAAGAAAGGGTAAAGAAATTACTGTTGTAGATTTACTGGTGTGTGGATTTTTTCTTTTCTGCACCTGGAAAGTTGTGTGGGTGTTTACAGTCTCTACAGGAACTGCTCTGAATTTGCATTAGGAAAGGGAGCAGTAGAAGACTGCAAACTTCTCTTTGTTGCTGCTTGATTTTTGATTTTTTTATTTTTATCCTGAGAGAGGGGCCAGGGAGGTTTAGTCAGGAGCACACAACCCCCAAATGATTCTATTTGCTTAAATCACAGAATTGTTAAGGTGGATGAAAAGAATGGCAAGAGGTAGGGAGGTGCAGAATGAAAAAAATAGCATTTTCCCATAATCACAGTAAGTAATAGGTAATGGTATCTTCTGCTGCTGGGGTCTTCCATGATCTGTTTTTCTCAGCTGTGATTTTCTTTGTCCAACCAGAGAAAGTTTGAGCTTTGTTTTTTACTGGCAGCACTGAGAAAGTATTTTGGATTTTAAAGCAAGGTTGGAAGTTTTTATATATGTGTGTATATAAACATGTCTGTTTGTGTTTACATATTTAAAGAGCAATGGTCCTTGCTTTGTGAAGATCTCATATCTACAGGGCCCCAGTGTCTGAAAGCTCACCTGTATTCTGTCAATGGACTAACATAAGAGGGTACTTTTCCCTCTGTTCTTTGCCTTGCTTATATTCTTAGGCTATGTCAGCTCTGGCAACAAGTGCTACTTTTGTATTTAAAATGGGGAAAAAAATTGCAAAGCAATCTGTAGTTCAAAACAATAAAAATGCAACTGTGTTGTTGCCCTTTTGACCTTATTAAATGTATAGTTACTTAAACCACTTTAATCCATTACTAGCAAGATTGTCTGTTGTTGGAAGAGGATACAGGGCTTTCATCTCTGCTCAGACAGAGCTGCTCCACATCTCTGCTCATGGGGGAACAAGTCGGTGCCTGCACATCCAGGATGTCTTCTGTTTGTGTTGAACAGCCAGAAAATTTCAGGGAGCTGCATCCCCCTTGCACAGTTGTGCCTACCCAACTCCTCTCCGGGCTCTGACTATTTCATGAAGGGAAGTTGTGGATGCCCATCCCTGGGAGTGTTCAAAGCCTGGTTGGTTGGTGCTCTGAGCAGCCTGGTATAGTGAAAGATGTCCCTGCCCATGGGAGGGGTGTGGGGAAGGTCCCTTCCAACCCAAACTATCCTGTTTTTTATTTCCCGGGGTTGCTTTGGGGCTCCTCATGCCTCTTCTTCCAATCCTCTCCCCACTTCCTCTGTTTTTTCTTTTTCCCCATGTGCTAGAGTTCAGTCAAGGTCCCTGTTCGGTTTGTACAAGCTTGTAAAATTTTTTAGCTGTGATTAATTTAGTCTTGACTTTTCAAAGGGATAAGAGCCTCTAATATATGAGGATATATCAGGCTGCCACCCTTTTTAATTATTTCTCTGCTCACACCTTTGAGTTCCCTCTTCCAGATGAATTTAAAGTTTTGGAAGGTGGGGCAAAAAACGTGTAAACTGCACAAGTCAAAATTAGGCTTTGTAGTCCAAGGGGGAAGCTGTGACACTGTCTGGGCTCTCCCTGGCAGCCTGGCAGGAGATACTGATCCCTGCTGCTCCTCTGAGCTGCAAATGGCCATGGCTGTAGCAGGAGGGGATGAAGTGAGAGCTGATCTGGTAGTTGGCAATATTCATCTCGAGTCTAAAGTTACATCTTGGGCTGCGTCCCTGCAAGCACAGGACTCATGGTGCAGAAAGGAGAGGTTGAGGGGAGAGCTCTAAATTTTAGGGTCCTAATGCATTTACTGCCATCTTCAGTGAGAAAGTGGTTGAAGAAGGATTTACTGTGAACTAGAAAACTCTGATGAGTAAAAAATGGAGTGAACAATACAAGAGAAGTGTGGGATAAATAAACAATTAAGGAAAAAATAAATTGCTACCCTGCATAAAACATAAAGAAGTCAGGGGTGTTGTTTTCAGGCTTGCTGTAGTGTTGCTGATAGCCACAGAGACTTTTGAGCTTGACTGCTGCAGTGGTTTTACTCTGTTTACCTTTTCTCTTGCTGAATTTCCTAGAGAGGGATTTCCTAAGCCCTGCCTATGTAACTCGTCTTTCTCCAGCCAGTGCTACTATTTCCTGCACAACATCACCTACATAAAAAAAATCACTCTAGATAAAAAGGAAAATGTATTTATTAGGCATTTCTCTCTTTCAGCAAAGAGAGAGTCTCTGTTCCTTTCAAGTCTTCTTACTGAAAGCCATACCAAGAGTTGATTAATCTAAGATAATGTAAGAAGTTGGATGTTCCACCACCTCTTCCTTTTAGTTCAATTTTTAGCTCCAACTGCACATGGGAAGCAGACGATCCCATTACCTTGATCCCCCTTCACTATACTGGTGAAACCTTTTTTTCCTGGTAGGTATTGTAACAATCCAGTTGCTGGGAAGGAAGGAGCGCTCTGCAGGTTGGTACCTAGGGATCTGCAGTCTGTTAGGTATGAGATTGCTTTCTCTCTGCAGTGGTTACAATCTTGGTCTTAGTGCTTACAAATTTTCGGTTTATATACGTAAGACAGATGCTTTTATGTTTTATGCTAAGTTTCAAAGGAGCAGAATTGATCAAGGCAGCTATCATGAATAGTAAATGTTCAGTCCCATAAAAATTGCTTGTATAAGTAAATAGTGTTCCAGAAAGTGACAGTCCTAATGCCTTACATTGAATT
Source organism: Scytalopus superciliaris (assembly GCA_013400415.1). NCBI lineage: Eukaryota > Metazoa > Chordata > Aves > Passeriformes > Rhinocryptidae > Scytalopus > Scytalopus superciliaris. The sequence goes on from VXBX01004107.1 coordinate 182,747, forward strand.
TTATTCATTCTTTTACTCTGTAAATGTAATTTCTTCAGTAGTTTTTGAGGCTCGGAAACTGATAACCTTCAGGCTACTTTGTACCTGAGAAACCTCTCTGCCTCAAAATAGCATAAGCAGTGACCAGTGAAGCTGAAAGGGAAGAAGATAGTGATTAAAAACTTAATACAAATGTGTGGAAAAGGGGAAGAATCTCAAGCTTCAGAAGACACTAAGATTCAAGAATAAGAAACTCTAACACTCATACAGCCCTGAATTTCAGCAGGGCAGCAATAATTATAGGCATAGCAATACTTATCTGAAAAATCTCTTTCCTTCCCAATCGCCCTCGTTGATGCCAGCTCAGGTGTTGGGCTGCAGGACTGAGGTGCACTGACTGTCAGCACTGCAGGTCCTGCAGGCGGGACGGTGAATCGATATGCAAAGCATGTTTTTAACTGCTTGAAACCCAGGAAGGCGCTGTACCTGACCACAGCCTATTTCAAGGTCTGTCAGCTTTGAGGATTCAGCGAGCTGGCGGTGTCTCTTTTTGAATATACCCATGAAAATAATTGTGACTGATTAATTTTAATTACTGCTGGCTGAGGGCAGATCCTTGGCTGTGTGGATGGGTTTTATTATGCTGTGTTGAAAAATTGTGTGAGCTGAGAAACTCTCAAACTTCTTGCTGTATGAAAGGCATGCTCAGGAAGGAGCATGTCTGCAGGAGGCTCTCTTCCCATCACTCAGAATCACTTAAAGGTGGTGTAGCAGCTACAGCAGCTGCCTGTGGTGTGGGTGTGTGTTAGTGCAGAGAGCACTTGAAACTGGGGGAGAGAAATGGCTTGACATAAGGATGACTGATGGCAACTCCTGTTGCCTCACAGTCTCTCTTCGACTTGTTCTTCTAAACTGGAGATGCACAGAGAGGATGACTACACCAATCTGAAAGGGCTCTCTTTATATAATAGTTTTAAAATGCATTCCTTCTACCTCATCATGCAGTGGTGTTTTAGGTTCTGTCAGTGTTTAGTAGTTGTCCTCCAAAACAATCTTGTTGGAGTTGCTCTGTGTATCTCCTGTAAAACCTCATCTGGGGACAGTGGACTCTCTTCTCTGCTTTAGACATGTAACTGAGGCAAAGACTGATCTGCTGCTGCTGTACTGAAATATTGTTGGCTACCAAACTTCCCATCATTTGTGTGGTATCCCAAAGGCTGCTGCAGAAGGAATAGGTTCAAACTTTGTCTCAGAGTAGCAGCTAATTTCCTAGTCACTGAAACATCTTTCCTCTCAGGCATTAAAACCAAAGCATCTTCATTTTGGTTTGGGAAGATTTGTTTATACCTAAGGTTGGAGTGTGCATTTAGATACCCAAGAGCCAAGGGGAGGTCTCTCAGGTGAGCTGCTGGCCTCAAACTCTGAAATCTACAGTTGAAATCATGTGCTTGATGTACTCCCAGCTTTCCCGCTAGCTTGCTTTTTTGACCTTGATCAAATCATTTGACCTTTTTTCTTGTATTTTGGCTTTTCTATTAAAAAACATACATGTGCTGAGCAGAGGCTGAATTTGTTTGTTTATTCATTTTCTTTTTATATTCTTCTACAGTATTAACAGGAAAAACTTTCAGTCGTGATTGTGTAGATGAGAATTGAAGTCGCATGCAAAAATATCTTCTAGTCATTAAAAAAACCAAAAGCATCCCTAATTTAGAAATGTCTCCTCATGGAAATAGTTATTCTCAGCCAATGAAATTCAGTTTAGTATTACTAGACTTTGAACTGTGAGAGCGTGCAGATGAGCAGCACTGATTTATGTCCCTGCAGAGTTTTAAGAAATATTCCTAATCCAAGAATGGTTTTCAGAAAGGTTTCCATAAAAGGCTTCCTGCTGCTGTTTTCAGTGGAGCTCTGTAGACAGCTGAACTTCAAGCCCTGAGCTGTTTATATATTCCTTAAAAGTTTATAATTTTATTATATTTAAATATTTATACAGGCATTCTAAATGTGATATGACCTTGGTCTTACAGATAGAGATGAGCACTACATTTCCCTAGGACGTTGTATGATGGTGTTGGGAGTGGAGCCCGGACTACCTGGACCTCACCAGTGTTTGGACCATAAATAATGCCTTCTTCATTGCCTGGAGGGGTGGGGACATGACTAAGTTGTCATTGTATCACACTGTGATGGCAAATTTTCCTGCTTGAACCAATCATGGTCATGTTCACAGCACCAAACTGAGTGCCAAAAGTTGGCACAACACCCAAATCTCGTACCAGCCTATGGATATGATTGGAAGATGCCAGCTTTTTAATGACTAGCAAGGTGGGCTTGTTTTATCCTCTTCCTTTAGTTCTGTTTTCTCTTAAGAGCTAAGATACAATGATCATGGCAGTCTGCCATTGTATTGTCTATACAATTTCCTTTTGCCAGGATAATCATCATCTGGACCCTCTTAATTAAATTAGCTCAAATGATGAACCGTATGAAAACTGCACTGGGACTTCAAAGCAACTGCTGCATTCTTTTGGGTAGACTCATACAGAGTGGTGTTCAGTTTGGAGACTGATGGGGAGGGGAGTTGCTGGGCTTGCAGGGGGGCAAGGCATTTCTTCATACCTCAGTTTTCATGGACTGAAGTCTTTAAATTGGCAATTTGAACAGGAATATGATTTTTAATAGGCTCCCTCTGTTTATACTGTTCTCAGAGGAAAGAGGACTTGGAAAAAAGTGCTTTCATCTGAAGATTTTTCCTTTATTTTTAGTTCTTAAATGAATGAATGAATGAAGTTGGTTGTTAATGCCATAATTGCTCAGATCATAACTAGTCAGTGGAAAAACTGCTGTTAATTACTGAATTCTTTTTGATAATATTTATTTTTTCTTAGTTCATGTTTTGTTGCGGGGTTTCTTTTTCACAGATCAGTATGATTTTTGTATTTTCTCTCCACCACTACCTCTCTATTCTACATTTTGTATAGCACCTAGCACCGTTTACTTACACTTTTTTGCCATCCATTTTTCCTTGCTGTACAGTTGCAACAAAGATGAACATACCTGCTTAGAATATGTAAGATAAAATAGGGAACAAATGGCAGAGGAGGGAAAAGTCATTCATACTGTCCAAGTATGAAATTCCTTTTTGCCTTTCTTTAGGCTTTCCTGGGGTAACATGACTTGCTGAATGACCTGTAGTTATGCAAACATCTTTATTTTTTTCCAGCCTTCTGTATGGACTAAATGTTAAGTAAATGGTCTTTCCTAAAACATATGTGGAAAAGGTGTATTGTGATCTTATCAGCCACACTTGCACAAGGGGAGTATTTTTTCCTGCACAGAGCAAGCAGTGTTGCAGTTATCGGGAATCCCTTCCAAGTCATCAAGATATTTGCAGACAAAATCTGTGGCAGTAATCTGCCTGCCTGTTTGTTGGGAATGATGGAGAAGATGGGGAAGGTTCTTTCCCTGTGAGTGGACTGTGCTGGGGCCCCAGCTGCTGTTTTGCTTCTGTCCATGCACATTTTGATGTGTGAAATACAGAACAGAGAGGCAGTATGATTTATCCTTGCTGAAGGATTTTGCAGAAGAGTGGATTCCATTTTCTCCATAGCTCTGTCTTGATAACGACGTCAGTTACTCACACTTCAGCCAGATATCAAAAAAACAGCAATGTAATTTCAGCACAGAAACCAGAAGTCAGAGGATGACTCTTAATCATCTTTACACGTCCCAGGCAAGGATAGAAGTGTTTTAAAGAAAATATGTCAGCAAAGTACAGTGATTTCCATCCAAAAATACTACTGTACATACCTCCCAGGTGACAACTTGTTCTCTGTCATCATGACAGTGCCTCTTGACGCAATGTGATGGTCTCCAGGAGGTTATTCATGGAAAGGAGAAAGCATGAGGGAGCTAGGGGTTCCAGCTTAGCTACGAACAGCACACCTTTATTTAGTGCTATGTGGCTGGCATTGCCAGGGTTGTGACTTGAGATGGTGTTGCATGGATATGGAGAGGACAGCTCGAGTCTAAAACATGACATTTGAGGGTGGTGGTGAAGACTTTTTCGGGCTGCAGTGTCATTGCTGTGGGCTGTGTGTCACTCACTGAGCAGGTGCTGAACAGCAAGACGGGCAGTGCCATCGTGCTGGACCCTGACCACAGGAGTCAGCTGGTCAGGCTTTCCCAGACCTGCCACTCACCCTCTTCGTCTTCCTGAACTGTCTCCAAAGTGGTGCTTGGATTAACAAACAGTCATGTGTTTCTTGCAGGAAACCTGGAGTGACCCTCAGGAGATGATTACAGTTTATTCTTTTTTTAAAGGTTGTTTTGATTAAATGGCCTGCCCTGCCACACAGGGCAGCTACGTCGTTGCTTTTGTTTGCAGAATAACGGCTGGGGATTTGTGTCTTCATGAACATGCATCAGTGTCTGCTGCTGCTTTCTGCAATTCCAGCACTAACTGTAGGGAGAAGTTGGGAAGGAACCCAAATAACCCCCTAAAAGTCACAGAAGAAATAAAGAATCCATATTATATTTATAATAAGTCTCATGACTTTTTTTTCCGGTAAGGAGATGATTTCTGATTTTCCTACTGTCTTTTGCTACTTTGAATTACTCATCAATTCCCTCCTAGTGAAGGATTTTGCAAACTGCTAGGTTCAATTAGTATCGTAACTTCAAATTAATAGGAAAATTATGCAGTTTTTGTACAGTTCCCTTCAATCTCTTTCTTCTACTGTTTTCTTCTAATTAATCTGCAACAGGGTCCATCTATATCAGATAATTTGCCATTTGTCAGGTCAGGTGAAGGTAGTTCAGTGCAAAAGGCACTTTAATAGCATCTGGGTGAACTTCTTTGCTAATTGGGCTGCAACACATGTGTTGTAGCTCACTTTAACTTAACAGAATCATTTTAATCTGATTGTTTTAGACTTAAAATTTGTGACATTCAACCTTTTTTCCAAGAAATAAATATTATTTAAATATCAGAGACTCACAGAACCACTGAGGCTGACAGGTACTTCATATCCAGTCTGACCTGAGGTGACCATCAGTCTCTGCATGGCCTGATGCTTGGATCATAGTGTGGCTGAGAAAATCCAGAATTTGGTGATCTTACTGGGAAAGTGCTACTTAATGTTAAAAAAACAACACACCTTTGTTATTTAATATGTTTAAATTCTGATTTACACATGTATTCTCTTGCATCCTTAATGGCAATGTACGTGTGCTGCCCTGACTTATGACAGCATTTAGTTGCTGTCCTTTACTCCTGTAAGTGTACAGTGTTGTGATTTCCATAGAACTGTGGATTTTCTGTCCCATCTAAGATTCCATTTTCTACCCAGAAGAGAATTACATTTCCTACCTGTGAGCTCTGCTGCTACAGCAGGTTGGAAAACAGGACACTAAAGGCATTTTGCTGTTACTTATTGAGTATGTTGATCTTGCAGACACAGAGGGAATTGCAGTGTCATGCAAATACACCCAGTCTAGCTTGGTGTCTTCAAATAAACCAAACCAGCTTGTTCACAAGCTCATAATACTCTACCCACAGTTTGATGGTGTTCATAACAAGCCTGTGTACCCTGCTGTTGCTGCAGCTGATTTACGGTGCTTGTATATACCTTGCAACCGTATGACCGTGTCGTAGAATCATTAAGGTTGGAAAAGACCTCTAAGATCATCGAGTCCAACCACTAACCTAACACTGCCAGGTTCACTACTAAACCATGTCCGTAAGTGCCACATCTAGATGGTTATTGAAGGTTTCCAGGGATGGTGGTTTCCTTGCTTCCCTGGGCAGCCTGTTCCAATGCTTGACCACCCCTTCAGTGTAGAATTTTTTCTTAACATCCAGTCTAAGCCTCCCCTCATGCAACTGAGTCTGTTTCCTCTTGTCACTTGTCCTTTACTCCTGCATGACATTGTAGATGGGTTGTTTTATTTATTCTTTTTCATAGGAGAAAGCCTTTCTTAACATTTTGCACTTCAAAAGCCCTTCTTTCTAAGAAACTTATTCTTTGGTCAGACAGGAGTAAGGTTAAGCACCGACCTGCTTCACTGGGGAGCACAGCTGTTTCTGGCATGGATCTCATCACCTCCCTGCTGCAGGAGTCTTTGTGAAGAAAATGACTTGTCTTTCAAGAGAGCATTGTCCTGTATTTTAACTTATCTCACGTCAAAAGCACTTGTGCCTCTGGGGCAAGTTGGGGAGTGCATAGTCCCTTTTTTGAATCATAACCACAGTAATGCAGTATTGTCATGCAAAGGAAATGAGAAGAATAGATAATCATGTCAGAATTATTCAGGAATTTAACTCCAGGGGATCCTCACTTACACGATAGGTGGTATTTGGTTTTCTATGTTCAGTGCAAGAACGCACTTTTAAGCAGCCCAATAACCCCGTGCCTGGGAAGTGGTTTGTGTGTGTCCTTTTTAAGGAAGCAGCGATGCAAAATGCCATGAGAACCAGCTTTTGTCACTGATAAGCAGTTAATGTTTCTTAAAAACTGCTGAGTGTGCAGCATTTGGCAACCTCGCGGAGCGTGGTGTCGGAGTGAGCCGGGCTCCCTTGATGTGGTGCGATACGCTCCTGGCGTGCCAGCCTGCGAGGGCTCGCAGCCCTTGTTCTAATTAACGTGGCTGTTCTACACAAACCTGCAGCACCACGTCTTCTTTGTCTCCTGCAAACATCCCAACTCCTGTGCCGTGAGTTGTTTTGACAGTCGGCTTTCCATTAGCAGTGGGGAGAAAAGCAAAGAGCTCCCGTCTAGACCTGCTTGCAGAACTATTATGGTGAAAAGAATAATCTTACAGGAGAAGTTCCTATTTCCAGGACCTATTTGTACATTCTGACTCCTCTCCGTATAATAGGATTACACATTTCTTATCACAGCCACAAACTGGATGTGTGCCAGCCATAAACTGTGCACAGTGTAACAATATGATTGCAGGCAATCTTCTTCCCCATCCCCCCCTTCTCTCCTTTTTCTCTCTATTCGTTCTTATTCTGGGTTAAGAGGGAAAAAAGTCATATTAGACAGTGTAGGATGAATCATAAAGCATCACTTAAAACATTCCTCTAGCCTGGTAATATAGAAGGAAACCCACTTGACCAATGGAAACTAATTACAGACAAGAAGTGTGCCCTAGGAGGAAAAGATATTGATGTTTGAAGTGTTTCCTGAATGCATACATTTGAATCTAGGGAGAGAATTAAGATTCTGTTGCTTTGAGGGAATCTTCATCTATTCATATGGTAAACGTAGGAGTGACAGCTATAGCTGAATGACTGTGGACAGGCACTCACTGCATTGCATTACTGTTTTCCTTAACGTGTGGGTTTGGTTTACGTAGTACTGTGACAGTAATTCTGTCTGCTCTGAAGCGTATTGGACTGTAATATATTGAACAGATAAAATTTGTTTGGCCTGAGGTAGCTTAAAGCTAAATAAATGCTGGAGGGGGAGATCTAATCACATGGTGACTACCTTTAAATAGAATTAAAAAGAAAAAAAAAAAAAAGGATGGTCAAGGGGAGAAGCCCACCCTCCTAAAAAAATTGTAGTATGCATAATTAGAAGTGGAAGTCTTTTATGGTTCCTACTGTTAAATGTTGCTGTAGCCATCTGCAGGGAAATGTGCATTCCTGGAGTCTGGCCAGACTTCACCATCATTCTGTGAGGAGAAGACGACCCAGATTGCCCTTCCTCACGTCTGTACCAAGCACATTTGCTATAGCTATTTTGGGATTTTTAAACCTTGGTCTGGGAAAGTAGGATGAGCTGTAGCAGTCATTTCAAAGGCAGAGCCTCTTGAAGCTGGGCTCAACTATGAACAAATGTGGTGATGTTAAACTGCATTTGGGATCTGCTCTGCATCTCAAGGCCACAAGATAAAAATGTCTGTCACTTGCTAAACTCCATTTTTTAAATATGTTCTTGTGAGAGGTGAGAGGGTCATCATTCTCTTGCTGTTTGGACTAGCTTGCAAATTTGGGCAGATGAATAGTTTTAAATAGTTTTGTACCTTAGTCCCAATTTTGGATGGACAAAGCTTTGAAGATGTTTGCTGGGTTATGTCAGCTGTGAGGTCTTATGTTTGTCCTGGATCCCTCTTTTAATGCCTCTTTTCCTCCCTGGAACAAATATGAACTTAAGAAAGGAGTGTACTGGCAGAGCTGTTGACCTGAGGGCAGCTTTGGATGGGGAGAACGCTGGGGCTTTCTCTCCGCTTGCTTGTGCCAGTCAGGGTAGAAATGGTTTGTGCTAGATAACTGCATTTGAAGTGTTACTGTGGAAAGCCTGCTCACTGAGTTGGTAGAAAAGGAGCACTATTAACTGAATTTTGCTGGCCACTTGCAAGAGGCTCAAGAATTTTTAATCAACCTAGAAATGCCTTGCAAGAAGGGGTTCTCCTCAAGCTGGGTGCAGAAAGCTCAACTCAAAGCTATGATCACTAAAGGCACCAAGTGCTTCTCAAGCAAGCGTAGGTGGCATCTTGGCTGGGATGGCTGCTGCTGTGTTCTTGGCCCACAGGCTTTGATTGACTCAGTTACAGAAAAAACTTGTCAAATGGAATTATATTAATCATAATTCTGAAGAGGGGCTTTGGGAGGGGCGGGGAGGAAGCATATGAACCAGTTCCCTCTGGGTGGAGCTTTTAAGATTTCCAAGTCCTCTTCTTCCACCCTGAACCTTAACTATGTTGTGTCTTTTTGAGCTGTTTGAAGATTTTCTGGAGGTTGTTGGGGTTCTAGTCACACGTCCATGAGGTGTCTCTAAATGTTAACGTGCGAGACTCCAATTACTTGTGCTGTTGGATTCTGCACACTAACTATGGTTATTTCAGTAATTGATTTGAAAGGTATATATGTGAGGTGGATTGATATATCTAGCCTGTAAATTGTATGTAAAAATTGGCAAAAGTTACCCGCATTTATTTCAGTATTCAAACACTGTTTCATTCATTTATTTTAAAAGCATGGGAAATAAGTGTTTAAAAAAAAAAAACCATCACCAACAAAAGACAGTTATCATGAAGCTATATTGGGAATTTAATGTACAAGTTAGGAAATTAAAAGTTCCTGCAATAATTGCAACTTGCTCATGTTACAGGTACACTGCAACATAAATTTCCCAGCCTCTACAACAACACTGATTTCTGAATATGTGCAAGATGGTTGACATAGAGTGGTTATGAGAATTACAGCCTTATTTTTCCTAACTAGTTCATTTAAATTCTCAACCTTAATGTTCTGTTAGCCTTCCATTTTCTTGCTAATCTGCTTTAGGAAAATAAACAAAGTACAAACCTTAAGTATCTTGCAACTCAAAGTGATATATGCCTGGAGGAAGAGAGATAAGGTTAGATTGCAGTAATTTTTTGTGGCTTCATCAGTATTGAATCCTTGACCACTGATGTTGATGTTAACACTCCTTCTCTTCATGGAAATTGTCAATGAACCAACCTGTTGGGTATGGTCTCCCCGAGACTGGGAAAATGGCACAGAAAACAGCTTTTCATTTGGAGAGTGTGTAAAGCATTTTTGGGTCCCAAAAGTGTGAGCTCAGCCTTTGGGAATGCTAGGAGTGAGGAAATGGGTAGAAGAACTCATCTGTGGGGATCAAGGTGGAACCATTGCATCTCTTCAGAGGTAGGATCCATGGAGGGATCTACCCTGTCCCACCCAGCCTTTAAGGTTCTATTTAAGTCTGTGTCCTCATTGCAGATACACCCCTGTCTTGCTGACTGATTACATGCTGGGGTCACTGTTCTTACATAATACTCACACAGCCATATTGTGGCATTTTCTCAGTGCATTATTCACTCAGAGCAGAACATTGAGACTTCTAAGGGCATGTTCTCTGCTTTCCAGAGCTATAGTAAACCACACTTCTCTGAATACTATTGCAGAAAATTTGGCCCATCTTTGCTGGGCTCCTGTCAGCAGTTAACATTTACTTCCAGTGCATTGCACAATTTCCCACTTGCATAAGAAACTGGCACACAAAACTGATGAGGTTTGGAGTCACACCTGAATGTGGGTCACCTTTTGTGTGGCACCAAGCTGTATGTGGTTCTGGGAGAGCTGAGAGCCAAGAAAAAGAAAGTTTCAGAAGTAGCTTCTACAAAGTAGTTAGATGCCCCTGGGAGATGGAAAACTGATTTTGTAAAATAAATCTCTGTCATATTTCATATGCAATGCAATACTAGTCCCTTTTTGAAATCTCTTGTGGTTAAACACTTCTATCATGTCCTTACCACCTGCTGCAAATCCAACACAAAACCAAAAATAACCAAATCTTAAGTTGTAGCAGCTGAACCTGTTTCAAATAAATTGTAAAAGCTATTGTTTACGATAAGTGTTATCTGATTGCTGGCAGAACCTGTGTTTATTGCTTTTTTCATTGTACAGAGAGATTTGTAAGTAGACAGAAGTCTATAATTATACTTAGTGGGATTGGAGAGCATATAAGGCATAAAATGAAATTGCTTGGTTTTAATCTGAAGTAGCAGCACATCAAACTTTTTGCATATCTTGGAACAAATATTTTTCTCATTCTTTGAGTAACACTGGAAGACATTTAGGGACTATCACAAAGATACTCTGTGCAGACTGTTTTTATGTACTTGATGTTTTGAAATGTTTGCACTGAAAGTCAAACACTGGGTGCTTATTGTGCTGGTGTGGTGGTCATGAAGAAAAGCTATAAAGTGCAGTCTGACAAGTGTCAATGACTATCTGGAGTGAATTTTTCATTTCAGAACAGTAATTGGGTATTTTTCCCTCTCTGATTAAAAAACCCAACAAACAACAAGCCAAGTGCAAATGGATCATGCAGTTCATTTTTTTCTATGTTCTGGCAGTCCTCTTTAGAGCTCATTCCTGTTTTTTTATTTCCCACATGAGGAATGAAGAACAGAAAAACTCAAATTATGTGTAAAATCCCAAGTTGCAGCTGTAAAGTCTCAGCTCACATATATTCTGCTGTATATTTTTGGGTGCACTTGGCTTCATATCTTTGTTTTTTATTTACAGTTTATATTATACTAACTTTTTTTGCGAAGACAGAAGAATGTGTATATATTTACATCTTTTGATTTTGTCAAATAATGTCACACTTTATGCTTTCAGAGCAGTCAACAACCCAGTCCTCCTGGCAGTCCCAACAATCAAGCAGAGGCAGGTGTGACCCACTACACACAGGGTTTAATTTGATATTGGGGGAGCCTCACTGCTGCCCCCTTCTCCTTCTGTGTACGGATAGTGCTGGCCAAGGCTGGCAGTTGTGGTGTCTCTGCTGGCTGCCTCAGTCATAGAACCATAGAACAGTTTGGATTGAAAGGAACCTTAAAGATCCTCTAGTTCCAACCTCCTGCCATGGCCAGGGACACCTTCCACTATAAGTCATCTGTGTTCATATCATCTAGACTCAGTGAAGTGAATCCTTAGGAATCTGAGATGTTGACTGAGTGAGAGCTGTCCACTGTTGCCCAAGAGAGATCGTTTTATTTATGGGTAAAACCTACAAGTTACAATCCCTGTAATACAAGGAATGACGTTACTCACCAAAAGAGGGGGTAGATCTGTCTTTTTCATCTGCTAAGGCCACATATGTGCTGGGGAGGTCAGGATACATGTTTGACTAGATAGGACCTAACCTTGATAGGGTTGTGTGCTGGACAGCCATGAGGGCAACACCTTTACCCTCTGCAAAAGGAGGGGAGGGAAGGGGAGGATCACTTCTGAAAAGAACATTTTGGGAACACACTGAAAGCACTACTCTGCTTTTGAATCAAAAGCAGCGGAGGGTAGGGCCTGTGAAAGAAAATTTTCCTCTTCAGATTTTCATGACTCAAATTCCTTTTAACCCAGAATGCTTCATCATACTACAAGTTCTAGACCATTGTGATTGCTTGTCTTAAAATGAGAGATTTTTATGGAACTTAATTTGAATGTAAAATGTGCATGTAGGAGCATATCTGGCACAACTTGAGTGTGAGATCTTTGAAATCCATTCTTCTAGTATTTGCTCCTTAGACTCACATGTACCTGGTAGTAACACAAATTATATTGAATAATGTGATCATGGTGCTGGATCAAGAAAAATGTACTAGGATGTCCAAAAGCAAAAGGAGCAGGTTGGTTTGGACTCTTACCAAAGATGATCAGCTTACATGTCTTTTGAAATTGCAGTTCCTCCTTTTCCAGCTAAAGCTCATGGTCTAGGATGGAGACAAGACACAATGATGCTGTCTGTTCAGCTGAAGGGAATTCACTTCACAGGTGCTTGTACATCTTTTTGTGCTACAAAAATGAAATTGTGCTTGGTGGATAGGATTTTCAAAACATCAGACTCCTCAGGTACATGACAGGTAGTGCCATGAAATGTAAGGTCACGAACCACCATGTAGATTGAGTTCTGTGCAAGGTCAGACAGCAGCTGTCTTAGACATGTGGTCCAGAGATGCCTGCAGATGTCCATCCTCTGTCCCCTGCTCCATGCTACTAGCTCCTAAATTTATCGCAATAATCTGGAAGAACATGACAATTTAAAACCAAAGTATGCCCTCAGGAAAGAGGAGGAGCCCCCATGTCCATGCTGGGTCTTGAGGCTCCTGGAACAGCCAGGAGCTGACCAGAGAGCTCATGGTAGACCTGGGACTTTACTTGCTGTACACTGTTGTTTGTCTTCCAGAGAACTGAAGAGCAGGGTGCTACCTCAGCTCTTCTCCTTTATTTTCAGTATTAAGGACAGATTTTTCCTTCACTTTTCAGTTTGAATTAGAATTCTTGCGTGATTTCATTCTTCCTTCTGCTTTGAAAGACTAGATTAGAAATGTAATTTAAAAATTTCTTTGTCATATTGGCTAAAAGAATCTCTTCCACTGTTTTTTCCTGTAGGTCTTTTACATCTGTGTTTCTGCCTCTGATCGGATGTGGTTTAGAGTGTCTCACCCTGATGGCATGGTCACCTCTGACAGCTCTCTTTGTCAACCTGTAGCAGTAGTTTCTCATGCTGCAGATGAGGAATAAATGTCTGAAAAACAAATACAGTTATAAAGCCTAGTAAGAGAGACATTAATTTCCTCTCTCTGAAAATGCACCAGTGTTCCCATTTCAAAGATAAGGGAATTCGTCTGTAGAAAACAAAACCATCCCTTTAATTGTGTTTCTGTCAGGAGAATTGTTTGGAAACTTTGGCCATTTGTGACATGTTTTGGAGACTGAAAATCTTTCTATGGAAACTATCATCAGTAACTGCAGGAAGCTTTTCTGTGTTGTGCAATCCAGTTGGCTCAGACTGGGTGATGTCTCTCCGCTGAGACTGTTGTCAAGCCAGTGGGTGACATGTGGCACTTGGGGGCTGGTCAGTAGTCCCTGGAGGCCATTAATTTAGTATCTAGAGAGCAGTAAAAACATACAGCAATGGGATCCTGGGTGATCTGTTTGACTATACCTTCAGTAAGACTGTTCTTTCAAAGTATTTATGTTATATCTATATCCTACATCCACAATGACTGTCTTGAAGATAGCAACAAGAAAGGTTCATCAAACACGTGACTGTTGTATACGTAAAAGATACATATTTAATATTCTAAAAAAAAATGAAGAAATCTGTTATCCTTTTACTGCTGGAAGAGCTGAAGTCTAAAAAAGATGGACATGTAGAAGTTGCTGCTAAATTGGCCACTGGTTTACATGTCATGTCCAGGCTCTCTTTCCCCAGCACGCTGGAGAGATTTAGATTCTTGTAATGAGTATATGGGCGCCTTCTCCTGGTTGATGGAAAATTACAGCATTAAATACAGCATTAAATCCACTTTCGCCAACATCGCAAAGCTTCAGGTGTTCGCATCCATCTGCTCCTAACCCTTATTTTTAGGACCTCCTCCCAAAGACAGGTTCTCTACTCCTCTGACCAAAAATCCAAACTGGCATGTGATGTTCCTTTTTCTTATTGTTACGAAGTCAGCGCCTGCAATGCAGAAGTTGACAGATGGTTTGGTGGGTAAGAGCAGTCAGTTCACTGGTACAGAGGTTCAGAGATAAAACTCAGATGTACCTGTGGAGTTTGGGAGTTCAGAAAACCTTGGTTAAGTGGCTCCTGTATGGGTTGTATTAGTATTGCTGCAATAAGCTTGAGAGGCTCCTTCCTTGTTCTTCGCAGCACTGAAAGAAAATGACAGGTCAAGGAGAATTCGTGGAGAAGGTGGGATGACTCAGGTGCCTGTGCTGATGTACCAAAGCACATGGAGAGAAGTTCTGCATGTGGCAGAGCTCCCCAGGGTTCAGGCAAGGCAAAGAGCTCCCCTAGGCCCCAGCAGCACTGCTGGCTACACCCTGCACCACGCTCCTGGGGCGCTCAAGCAGCCCTTTGGATGTTTTTCACGATCTGTAGGAATGTTTTCCCTAGGCCCATATGTTTTCCCTTTTGTATAGGGCTCTGCTCCCTTGCCTGAGGAACAGTTGCAGACATCTATTTCCCTCATCCTTTCTGAGCCTCTTCTAAGCTTCCTTCCCTCCGCAAGTCTTTGATATATTCCCTTCCCTTCCTGATCTGAAGACTGGTAAGCACAGCAGGTGAGGAGTGTTAGTGCTGCATCTGCTGCTAATTGGGCTCACAGGCTCATTCAGAGAGCACTGGCAAATGATGTACTGAGTTAATCAGGAGCTGGGTTTGTAGGAGAATGTTCATATTATGTAGGGTAAGTAGAGATTTGCATGTCAGCTTTTAAAATGGGAGCTTACCAAAATGAGCCTGGGTGCTGCTTTCTGTTGTTGGTCTCCCCATGGCCCCCATTTACCTGGGGTGTCTCAGCACCTTGATTCTATTTATTGTCGGAGGAGCCTGGGGACATCGAGGGGTGCTGCCATGCCCAGCTAGGAGATGATGCCTGGGAATCCAGGGTTTAGGGAGGAGCTTAAACAGCACACTGGATCCAGTGGTGGTGCTGTTTTCAGCAAATTCCTGGCTGTTTCTTCCTCCAGTCAGCAGCAGGTCATAGCTTTCCTTCTGCTGCCTCTGCTAGGAGGACAGCCCTCCATGCCAAAGGGGCTTGGAGGGGCAACCAGGGAGAGGGAGCCATGTCCATCACAAACACCAGCAGCCGACATCCAAGTGTAACTGGCATCACTGAGGAGGTTGTTTCACCAGTCTCAGACAGCATGTTGTCTTTGTAGCCTTCCTCCTGCCTATTCCAGCCCCTGTTGCCACCATGGGCTTCTGCAGCCTCCCTTCTTCTCCTGCTGTAGCTGATTGATTGTGGATCCTTTAATCAGTCCAATGCAAAATTAGCCTTCTCCCTGTAAAATACAACAAAAACTTGCTTTTAATGTCATTCTGCTCGGTAATTCAGTTTACAGGGTAGTGCCTGTGGACTCTCGGGGCAGTGCAAGTGTGGAGGCAGCAAATGGCAGGCGGGGGAAGGCAAGAACTTCTTAGGCTGACTTTGCCTTTGAAGCCAAGGTATCCTCTAACTACAGCTTCAGTGTTTTTGCCTAAGGTCATGCAAGAACGCTTGGCAGAGCAAAGAACTGAAGTGGGTCTCCCCAGATCCAGGTTACCACTCTAACCCCAGGACTGTTTTTCTTCCAGCACTTGAAAATGGTCTGAACCTCCCATGAGGTGCTTTGTGAGAGCTTTTTAGGCAAAGATTTTGCTCTAAAAAAGCACGACTGTTTGCTTTGTAAGAGGAAGTTCTTGTTCCTGTTTCCTTTCAGATGTAGTCTTTCTGTTCTTGGCTTGCTGACTTGATGATATCACTCCCCATGCACTGGGCAGAAGCTGTTTTCCCTGTATTCAAAGAGCCAGGAGGAGCAGCTGCTACTCTGCTTCTAATCTCTAGTTCTTCCCCTACTCCTGTGGCATGCCAATGGGAGCTAGGACCAAGATGCTGCGTGGGGAACACAGATGCCCAAGTGAATTTGCTGTGTCATCCTTAAGTCTCACAGGCCAAGAAGTGGTTTGCTGATGTTTGTTCATGACAGATCCAAAGTCTGTGCAGTAGTCCAGGGATTAGTGATAGCTGGCTATGGAGCACACCCAGGCTCTTTGTCAAAGCCACCTGTGTCCTCACCACCTGGTGACTTTCCTGTGAAACTGTATGGGAAATGAGATCTTAGTATGTTCCACCTGCTGCCACAGGATGCCCATTTAGTAGCTGGGGGTGCAACAGCATCTTTTTGGTTGCCCTCATGCAGTGGAAAAACTGTATGAGCAATTAAATTCAATTCCTTGCAGGCAGCTTTCTTCAGTCAGGTACTCTGACCTCTCCTTCTTCCAGAGGACCATCCTCCATTTGGATCTTTGGTGCTTATCTGCACTGATTTTAAGTGTTTGGAAGCATTTAAACTTGCTCCTCTCTTTTTATGTCCTTTTCTGATGATGATATCTCATTCTTTTTAAAAATAGAGTAATTGCTTCAGCACTATCCACAGCTCAGTCATGCAGGTGCCTGGGTAAATTATCCCGTGCATGCATCTAGCGTTCACTCCAGCAGTCTTCCGTAATTGACAATTAATTTGTGAATCTTTTTCCATGCTGTTCTTTCACCTTGAGTGCTGGGCGTACTGGATCTCTGCCACCTCATATTTCCTGGATAAAGTCACTGTGGCTTTTTGTCTTACAATGTCTGCCTCTGAGCCAGTGCAACTTGTTGTAAAAAAGCCCTGCGAAATATAGTGTGCATTGGAAGATTCATTTAAAAAGGCAAGAAGAGTTGCTGGAGAACAGTCTCTGTAAAACAAAGAAAAAGTCAAAAATGTTGATCTATCCAGAGAAATTTCAAGAGAAGGTATTTACCAAGCAACACAGTTAGTCAATGCCTTTGTCACAACCACTGCATTCTTCATTCTTTTGTTGTGTGAAGAGGGGATGATATAAATAATTTTCTGGGATGCCTTATGTCCATCCCATTCAGATGTATGAAATTCCACTGTGGTAGTGCTTTGATTTCTAACCTTTAAAAGTTATGAGCTGTGACAGAGAAAATTATAAACTCCCATTTGTTTTGTGTGCTTGTGTGGGGAAATTCTGTCCCAGTCCAAACACCATAGAGCCTACAGTGCCTTACACTGATTTATGAAGCCTTTTCCTTGATTTGCTTGCAGCTGGTATGTGTAAGGCCAAATTCAGTTACCACACCTGCCGTAAATCAGCAATATATAAATGTTTTCTAACTTGGGAAAAAATCCATTAGTGGTTGAATTAAACCTTTAAAGGACTCTTGTTTCCTGAGCGTTAGGCTACTATAACTTTTATGTGTGATTTTAACACGTTCTGAAGTGTTAGGCAAGCTACAAAGAGCCCGTGAGTATGTAGGTGATGGTTGTTAATGTATTTTAGGAATAGTTTGCTTCTAATAAAAAGGGTTCTGTGGTGTAAATGTTGACGTATCAACTCTAATGAGGGGCTTACAAAGCAATCAGAAGTTGGTGACTTGGCAGGTTTTATTGTTTTGTTCACCTAAGAGACCATCTTTGCCTTTGTAATAATATTTAGGTTTTATTAGGGACAAGGAAAAAGCTTTAGAGCATGGCAGGAGAAATCAGCCAGTTTTTGCTAATAAACTCTTTCTTCTTCTACCTCCCCTTCTCCCCTTTTCGGTCATGGGGACCTGAGCAGGGAGCAGAGGGTGACCTGCAGCCTCCCTGCCACAAAGTCTGAGGATGCCCCTGTGCAAAGCTGTGCCCTGGGATGAATTTCCCAACTGCCTGAGCCTCTCCCGCCTTGGCAGGAGGAGTCAGGGCCCCAGCAGTGGAGTGGGCTGGCTTTTCATGGTGGTAGATCAGGCCAGGCACACGGTGCCCCATTTGATCTGCCATCTGAGCCTCTTGTTTGGGCATTTCCATTGCATTAAAATGAGCCAGAGCTTAAATGGTTCAAGCACAGCAAGTCTTGGATAACTAACCCTTGTAATTCTGCTGGCATGCTGGTGGCCATATGGATGCCGCTTGCGTGGACCACTGGGCAGTGGCAGAATTTGGAGGCCTGTCTACAATTTTCTCTTCTTTCTACTCCTGCAATTCCCTCTCCCCTTCCTTCCCTTTCTCTTTCCTTCCCTTTGCACCTCCCAAAATGTATTTCAGCCAACATAGCTAAGCAGGTACAGAGAAGTAAACAAGTTGCATCACTGCACTAAATTGCTTTGTCTTCCCTTTCCTCCTCAAAAGCACAGAAGGGAATAGAAAAGGAAGATTAGTTGTGTCGGAGCTCCATCCTGGTGCTGTTCCCATGCCATGGATTGCTCAGAGCTGAGCATGTACATTTTGTCTGGGATAAATAACAGTGAAACTCTGTCTCAATTTTCTCTGCAGTTTCTCCCTCTTGCATTCATTTTAAAATTTCATTCCTCACTCCCGTTATTGCCTGGCCTGCTGTTCTGTGCCCAGGGGAACCAGGTAAAACATTTTTATTTACTTTTGGTGTGGTTTGGTTCCACTTTCAACTTCCTGTCTCCAAATTTTTTTGTGGATTTTTTGTTTTCCGGTAACTTAGGCAGGAAGGGGGGCAGCAAGGAAGGAGTGACATTTATACCATGTGTGAGACGCCTTCAGATGTAAATCCATCTCCGGCAGTGTTAGCCTGCTGGCTAATTCTTTCCCTATAAAGTCATCTCAGTCTGGGCTTGCTGTCTCCACCAGTGGTTGTAGTCTTGATCTCAAAAACATCTACATGAAATGAAGAGCACCAGCAGTTGAAGATATTTTGGAATTCTGGATTGAATTGTTTATTATTGGATAATGGATTATTTGGCAGTTTAGGGGCACCAACCAAGCCATGATTTTGCAGTCCAAAAGCCTCAGAAGCAGCAGTGGTTTAAAGACTTCACCCTTTTTCTGTGTATTCATTCTCCCTGCAGCCTTTTCAAGCTGCCTGTTCAGTTGTGCTGATGCTGTAGTTTGAGACATGCCGTGAACCAGATTATCAACTGGTCTGGGCTAAAAATAATCTTTCAGCATAGGCAGGGGAGAAATGGTGGGGTTTTTTTCTACTTGCATCAGTTCACTGCTTTGTAGGATGACCCTGAGATGGTTGCAGCAGCTCAAACCAAGGGACAACACAGTGGTGTGCAAGGATAGGAGCAAGACACTAGAACATGGGGAGATGTAGGAACTCCAAAAAACAACTTTCCTCCAGAAATTTTGGTTTCCCACTTGGCAGCTGGGTATTGATGCACCTTGCAGCAACAGTTTTCAGATGCTGTCACCACGCATCTCTGTGATAATTTCTGCTCCTGCAGCAGCTGCTGAATTGGTATCTCAGTGCCATCACTCTGTAGTTGATGCATTAATTGAAGCCCACCTTTGCCAGCAGTGGCTGTGGTTGCTGGGCCAGAGACACACATCCCGTTTGGCTGCTGTTGATCTGGGAACAGTAACCTTTGCAGAAGGCCAGAGCAATAACATTTTAAACCACAGACACTAAATCTGCAAGAGCCTGTCAGAACACCCCAATATAAAAGATAACATAAGCTTCCCCTTCTGCAGCATTGCTCAAAAGGGGCATCCACTGATACAGAATTTACACAGCAGCTTCCAAATCAGTGAGTAAACGGTTTCGGGGGTGAGGATGATGAGTATTTTCCAACCTACGTGACAGATAAATGAGGATGAGAAGGAGTTTGCAGAAGAGGCTCAGGAGATCGAGGTGTTCTCTGCCTGTTTGTGGTTAGAAGAACCATGGGCAAGTCCATGTGGGTTAGCAGACCACTAGACTCTCTAAATGCTCTTAAGGCACAAAGTTCAATCAGCTTTCATTCCAAAGAGCATTATCAGTGTGTTACACTAATCCCATGTAACGATACTCCAGCCTGACATAGGTACTGTGAAGTAGATTTTGGTGGCATGGATTGCCCGTGCTGGTTTAGCAAAGACATTAAGATGCTGTCAGAGTTGACAGCCTGTTTAAGAAAGCCAGACTTTCTTAAATTACTTTTCTGATTGATGGCAATGAGGCTTTGCCCCAAACAGTTTTCAATAGTTATCGTGCCATGATCTCTGTAATATTAAAATTACTGCCCAGTTATTTTTGTTCCTTCTATTTTAGTGTTTGGTTATAGCATTTGTTTTATTATTTTGAGGTGGTTTTTTTTTCCTTTAGCTGTGACCATTGTGCCTCAAAGTTGGAAGAGTTCTGCTCAGCCAGTTGGGTGCTCCTGTCCCCATGTGCACTGTGCCAGACTGGGTCTAGACAACAGTGCAGTCTGCTCTCAGTGCTGGGTCAGATTTCAGCTCTTCCAGCCCATGCCAGTATCATTTTGTTTTTAATTATAAAGAACATGGTAGAGGCAGGAGAGAGTAATCTTAAAATATTCACAGATACTCAAATGCACAGATGGATTGTAGCAGAGATTTCCTAATCTTTCCCTTTTCAAGAGAAGAAGTAGGGAAAAAAAAAAACCTGCAGGTCACTCAAGGCTTTGCTCAGAAAACGGGGGATTTATTGAGGCTGGAGGTATCCTGCTGTTAGGGCTGCTGGGAAGGAGGGGGCCCAAAGTTCCTATTCATGCACAATACTCCTATTTTTCCACGTTTCTTTCTTTGATTTTCCCTATGCCTTTATATTGCATTACCACAGTCCTGCCCCCCACCCCTCCCGACCGAGCGTGCCTCTCCATCACTGCGCACTGTGTTGCTTTTCCCCTGCTGTGCCACTCTCATGTGTGCAATGGCAGCAGCAAAGTAAAACTGACTGAAATGCTGATCTCTGAAGCACTGGCACACAGTGCTTTAGAGATTAGGATTTTAGTGCATTATACTCAGCTGCTAGCAGAGCAGAGCGCTGTGACAGGGAAACACAACACCACAGCCAGGGGTTGTGGCTTGGAGCTAGAGCCTCAGTCCCTCGGGACAAAGCACTTCACACTTCTCCTCCTGCAAAACATCTTTGGGAGCGTATGCATGGATGGGCTTGAGTTTACTCAGTAGACAAAAGGGATATCCAAAGGCAAGTTGAGGATCTTTTCATCTAAATAATATCTATTAATAGGAAATAAAAAAAAATTTACTAGGAAAACAACTTTTTATGGCAGGATTTTTATCACCTAGTCTATCTACATCCTCATTCTTTCTTTTCCTTTGCTGAAATTTAACTTGTTTTATTTTCCTAGAAGCTAAAGAAGATGGGCATTTTACCTCTTGTTCCCTTAGGCTTGCAAGCTCGTATAGCTGCCGCAGCAATTTGCTCTAGATCCCGGTCTCCAAGGTTCTTGGACAATACAAGCATTCTGGGAGAGGCAGTGTCGTATGAGCACTAACAGCAGGCTTGCTGCTTGTCCAGCTTCCAACAAGCCTGGCTGGCATTTGCTGCACACTTGCCAAGTGCCACCGGAGCTGCTGCCTGTGAGCAGGTTAGTCTGGAAGTACCCACAGCCAGTTCTGGAAGGTGGACCATGGGATTTTTTTTTTATACTTCAAAGATGGCCATGCTAATTACTGCCCTCAGGTAATGCCTGCTCTTCATTGTTTTTGAAAGAATCATTACTTAATGACATAAAGTCGTTTTAAAAACTTGGTGAGCTCTAATACCATTATCAAATATCAGATAATCACACATTTTTCGGTGTATAGTTTTTCCATTAGCTTAAGGCCACTTAGTTATATAAATATTAACACTTGCTACTGCTAGGTTTAAATCCCATTTAAAAGTGCATTTATTCTGTATTCAGAAAGGGAGGAAGTCATACCAGGTACCAGAAGACATTCTCTCTTCTGGAACAGTGTTTCTCCGGCACAGGCTGAGGTTTGTGCTGCCTGCAGATGCCAGTGAGCATCTGTTTTTCTCATGCTCTTGCTCATTCAGCAGCTCTTACTGCTCCTTGCTTCAGCATCCCATTTCTCCTCCTCCTCCGCACCACGCTTGGTTCCTCTTCTTTCTTATTTTCTTTGTCCATTGGCATTGCTTTTCCTGATGGCTTTCTGCTGATTTTTCCTATGCCATTTCTTCCCTGTTTCCTTCTGGTTTTGCTCTTTGTCCTTGACCTGACCTTCAAACCCTAATGAATTTTCTTGTCTTTGAAATGGCCACATCTTGAACCTGGGTGTTTTATCACTCTGTCTTTTCTAATCTCCTTCTCTGATCACTGTTCTATTCCATTCTGTAGGTTTCTTTCCTGCATATTTTGTGACTTAAACATCCCAGTCTGTTTTTCTTGTTTTTGCTTGACATAACTTTCCTTCACAGGCATCCTTAAGGGGGGTTTTCCCCTTTTTCCTCTTCTACTACCCTGTTGCTGTGAAGCTGTGAGGTACAAACTGCAGTTTCCTGCTTTTCACATTCTTGGTCGCCACTTTTAACAACAAATTTACTGGCTCATCACATGCAGTCCTGCACTTTCAGCGATTTCCAAATTTATGGTCTGACAGATTCACTGGGTATTCTACCCAGCTCTAGTTCATGTTTTGCTCTTTGCCAACTTTTCCCAACATTTTTTTACCTTTCTTTCCCTTCTCCTGATTTTGCTGCCTTCCATTTACCATCCTCTTACAACCTGTCTTCCTTTTCTTGTGTTTTCCATATAAAAGCAGAGTCTGGTAGCTTTGAAGCATCCCGCAAGTGGCCATTTGTATTTCTGTTGTCTCTTTTCCCTTGTAAACATGAGAAGTCAGCACTTGCCCTGCTGGGGTTAGGCACAGTGGGAAATAAAAAATGAGAGTCCTTGAGCTCTTCTTTGTGTGAGTTGAAGCACACACCTGGCTTCTATGCAGCAGACTGGGAATTGCATATGCATGAGCAATCCTGTACCCTGTTCCTGTGGCTACAGACATCCCCTCTCTAATCATTTGGAAACACTGAGCCCATGAGCCCACACATGAGCCGTGGTGGCTGCCTGCAATCTTCTCTTGGTTCCCTCTGATACCCCTGGATTGTGACTGAAGAGTCACCCCTGCTCATCTTCTCTCTTTGAGAAGATGCTGAAAAAGCAGGCCTGGGAGGGGAAGCAAGACAAGGGAGAGGAAAATATCAGAGGGAGTAAAGTGGCAGAAAGGTCAAGAAAAGTAGGGATGAATTACAGCCTTTCAGCTTAGCCAGGAACAGCACACTGGAGACGGTGATGGGTGTTTCTCCGGAGGGAGGACACAGGTCAGAGAGCTTCTAGCACATACTATATCTTCTAAATAAATAAACCAATAAATAAGTAATGTGCATATGGCAGAATTGTGAACATAATGGAATTGCAAAACAGAAAATGCCTGAATTTTTCCTCAAATGGAAGTGTTATACAAGTGTTACAGAACACTACTTTTCACCAGATTATACAGATTTTTGTTGAACAGTAGCACTGTCAGAGTTGGTCCTCTGAGTGACAGTCCCCAGTCTGCTGCCAACAGACATGTGACTTAGATGGATAGTGAGCTGTCCTGGGCACTGTTTTGTTGGATTTAGGCTCATTTCTTAGCTCTTGCATACAGTGTCTGTCCTGGAAGTGGCTTGACACCGTGTTCACCACCCCTTGTGGTCACTGTCCCCCATGTGTCATGTTTTTGGGGCAAAAGAGTGAAGACCCCAATGGTGGGTGCCCACTGGGGACCCATGGTGGCACCCTGTATTGACCTGCAGTCCAGAGGCAGCTGTCGCACATCAGTGTTTGAAAAGCATGAAAACAGGGGTTTGCATTAGAACTTTACTTCTTTAAGTAAAATATAGGAAAAGTCTTACAATTCAGATGTTTTTTCATTTCAGTAGCCCTCATCAATGATATTGTTGTTGATGTGTACTTTCCCATCTATTGTGCATCTCTGACCCATAAGGCTGTGTCAGATCCAGGACAGTACAATTCCTCTGAGGAAAGTGTTCACGGGCAGGCTGAATGGGGCTTTGAGCATCCTGATCTACTGGAAGGTGTCCCTGCCCATGGCAGGGGGGTTAGACTAGCTGATGTTTAGTAGTTCCTTCCAACTCCAATCTATTTGTGATTCTATAAAAGCCACCATGCCAAGTCAGCTGTATTTTAAGAGGATCTGATTCATAACAGGAAATATGAGAATATTGGTTTTCTCTTACATCACGGAGAGAGAATATATAATGAGGGTCTCAGGTTATCATCTGATTCTCGTGTCTCACTAAAGCTATTAAGGTAAAATTAAAAGTCCAGCTCAATGCCCCATCCATAAGTAGCAAACCTCTGGCACATGCACTAGAATCTCATAAAGTATATTTGAGTTACTGTGCAGCAAATCTGCATCTTCATCAGGTTTGTGTGATCAAAAAATGGTGCCATTTTCTGTGAGCAGCCTAATGCCCTGCATTTGGAGCTGCTGTGTGGACAGTGCTGGTCCTTGGCTTGGGGCTTTTCTTTGAATAGGGGAAAGAGAAAAGAAGGACTGAGCATCCCGTTAATTAATTTATGTGTATGCTTTCAAAAAGTAGTTGCAATATTTGGACCAGGTAATGATTGCTCAGCACTGGCTCTGTTTCAGTATTCATGCCTGGCTACTCAAGAGTGGCTTTTGATGTTTTGCCTTTGGTCTCTTAATTTAGGTGATGCTTTGAGAAGACACTACCCTGGGTATGGTGCAGAGCTGGTGCTTGCTCCATGCTCGTTGCTGCTTGCCTCTGGGCTGGCTGAGAAGCTGGTGTGCTGTCTGACCTCAGGCCAGCTCAGGAGCAGCTTAGTAATATCAAACACAGCGTGGTCTAGTGGCCTGAAATCCTGTGAGCCAGGGAATAATCTGTGGTGTGACGCTGATGCTCTCTGTGCTGTCAGGGCCTGCCGCCTGTTCTGCACTGGGGACCGGTTGCCATATGGCTGTAGCACAGCTGTGCAGCCTTGAAGCTCACTGCTGTTTGCCTGTGCCCAGGGCCTGATTTTACATGTTTCTTGCTGCGTGGGAATGAGGGGAAGCCCCAGGGTTTGCTTGGTGCAAGCCAGACCAGTTCTCACTCTTGGCAGAGAGGAGGGTGTCTGCACAGGAGGGTGGGTGCTGTGGGACAGCTGAGCCTGTATGGGATGGAGTGCCCCATTGCTGTTCCACAGTCACTTGCCTGGTGGTACAGGTAGGATTGCTGTGCTGCAGCCACAGAGAGTCCAGCAGCATTGTTGTTGTTCCCTGACTGCTCCCCTTCTGCCAAATTTACACACGAGACAGGCTAGAGGCATGGCCCAAGCCAACAGGTCTAATCCCTGCACCACCCTGACTGTGCACCTGTAACACCAATATATCTGTGCCCACTTGCTTGGCCAGAGCAACGTGAGTGTGTGGCCAGGCAAACTAAGCAAACCTTGCATTCCTGTCTCTAGGTGTAAGCTCTGGAAAGGGCAGGATAAAAGCAAAGCAAAGGGCAAGAAAAAAAAAAATCCATATCCAAAAAGTGACTTGCATGAGAGGATAGGAAAATGATGCCAGACTTTCCAGAAGCTGGTGTATATAAAAGTCAGGGCATCATTGCTCCTCTGAGAAGCAACGCACAGAGGCTGGACTACTGGGGCATATGTGGCACTGTGCTCTTGTGCCACTTTCTGATGAGATTTTCCTGGTGCCAGGCTTTCTGTTAGTGCTCTGCCTCCTGCCAAACCACGTGTGGCAGCCTTGAACCAGTGGGATGGGACTGGCACGAGTACGGGATGAGTTGGTCTAGGCCCCCAGGAAACCTTTTCAGTGCTCTGCAAGACTTCACAGCTTAAAGGTCCAAACCTGACCTTTATTCACATACACGGAAGCACCCCGGTTATTTTTCCCCATGGAAAAGTATCCATTTGCTCAGCATCTTACAGATAGATGCTGTCCTGCCATGAAGTGCTGTGACTTGCTGCAGGGAAGCTACTTCCAGAGGAAAACCTTCTTTAAGGGGCAGGTGAGATTTCCCTGAGCTGCATGAGGATCTGAGTGGTGGTCAAACTCATTCTGCTGCTTCTCATGGATGTGGTGATGCAGCCACACAAAGGAGCTTTCTGCTTTTTAATAGCTGATTCAGGATCTATAAATAACTTTTTTTTTTATTATTATTTTTAGGCTTACTTCTGTCATATACACAGACATACATATAAAAAAACCAACACTGCCAAGAAAATTACATTGGAGTAGGGCTCTCCAGTGGTTATTTTTCTCCTGTGTCTCAAAACAAGTGCTTTAAGCTTTAGATCAGTTTTAGAAACCTCCATGAACATCAGCATCAGAGTAAGACATCCTGTATTTGTTAAATCACCTTCTTCATGTCCTTTAGCTCTGTGCATGGCAGTGAGGGCAGCCACCAGACTCACTATTTCTTACTCACATATCTGGGCTTCAGATGTACATTACAGGGCTTTTGTTCACTCTTAAGAGGCTGAGTGCTTCCAGAAGGGACTGTCACTGTGGATGGTGCCTTACTGCAAGTGACTGTAGTGGACAATGAGTACAAACCTATTAAACAGTGAAATGTGAGATTCCCTATCAGATAACGTGGTGCTGCTAATTTGGGTGTGAGGGAGATGGTGAGGTCATGAGCATGGGCTATTAGGAGATACCAGTGAGTAAGCAAGAAGGGAATAGTCAGCAATGTTCGTTTAATTCTTGTAAAAAAATAGAGGCAGAAATACATATATTTTTGTGATTGCTTTAAAAAGCCTGTCTGCAAGGTAGAAAACTCTACCAGAAAGCCTTTAAATATAGAGGGAGTTAAATCCAGGTGACATAGATGGAGTCA
The DNA here is from genome assembly GCA_013400415.1 of Scytalopus superciliaris. Taxonomy (NCBI): domain Eukaryota; kingdom Metazoa; phylum Chordata; class Aves; order Passeriformes; family Rhinocryptidae; genus Scytalopus; species Scytalopus superciliaris. The sequence continues at coordinate 209,368 of VXBX01004107.1, forward strand.
GGTATGGTCATAATGGTATTTTCCCTTCGTAATTCCTGAAGGTTGTTTTTTGTATACTTTCTTTTTGTATTTCTGTGCAGACATTATATTACATTGGCATTGATTCACGGAGTTTATTTGTCAGCAGTAAAATGAATGAAATTCTAGATGTACAATTTCAACCACCTGCTGTTGTTTACTAGTGAGACTACCAGTGACCCTTAGCATCTATAAATACTTAACTGTGAATTAAAAGCAGGGAATTATCCAGTAGTTTTTTCTCTCCCTCATATTTCCCAGATACTTTCTTAGTCTGCTTTTTTTTTTCTCACTGTTATTTTCAGTCTTATTGCCACCACTTCAAGAAAAGCCAAACATTAAGAGGAAGATTTAATTTCTAGTGAACAGTAGACTTGGTCATTCATTAAAAGACTCATCAAGTTGTTAGACCGTGTGAAGACTTTTCTCCGGTCTGTGTGGTGCTGATTTTTGGTAATGGCCTTTTAAAGTGAAAATTCAGATTAAAAGTATCTGAACATTATTTTTAGCTTTCCTGAGCTCATCATTCCTTGTCAAGGAGACGGTTGTTTGCAGTCATTGTTTAGTTACAATTGTAACTTCCAAATAGCTTTAGGCAATATTACAGCAGGACTGCAGTTTCTAATCTTTTTCAGTGTGGGGTGTTTTTCCCCCTTTTCACTACTTTTGCAGGTTTGACATGGACCAGCAGGCTTTTTATTTTATTACAAGACATGAAAAAAACCACTGTTTTTGCTCAAGCCTAGCTCAGACTTTTGAGCCACTAGGAAAGGTTTTTCTCCTCTGTAGTCCAACCTTTCACCAAGTAAAACTCACCCGGTCCCTCTGTGATGTGCGCATCTTGGTCTACAAGACTATTACTTGCCCTTAGATAAAAGCTTGGACAACAGTGCCATCCCCACATCAGAGTTTCTGCAGACCTTATTAGCTTTTGTTAGAGATTTTGGGCTGGTTGGATGTTCAGCTTTTCCACCTGCTGTGATGTTATGCTGAGCTCACAGCTCTGTGCTCTTGCTGAGAGGAGGCAGGCTACAAATTTGACTTTCATGCTGCAGAGCGAGGCAATGCTCCTTGCCTGGCTGTGCTGGTTTGGGCTGGGGTAGAGTTAATTTTCCTCACAATGGCTGATACGGGGCTGTGTTGTGTTTGTGCTGAAAACAGTGGTGATAACACAGGGATGTTTTTGTTATTGTTGATCAGTGTGTGCACTGAATGAAGGCTGTTTCAGCCCCTCACCCCACCAGTGAGGAAACTGGGGGTGCACAAGGTTTTGGGGGTGGACACATCCAGGACTGCTGACCCCAAGTGACCCAAGGGTTATCCCAGACCACAGTGTGTCATGTTCAGCATATAAAGCTGAGGGGAAGAAGAAGGAAGGTGGGGATATTCAGAGTCATGAGGTTAGTCTTCCAAGGTCACTGTTACACGTAATGGGACTCCACTGAACCAAAACCCCAGGGATGGCTGAACACCATCCTGCCCATGGGAAGTGGTGAATGAATTCCTTGTTTTGCTTTGCTGTGTGCATGGCTTTTGGTTTCCCTATTAAGCCGTCTTTATCTCAATCTGTGAGTTTTCTCACTTTCACCCTCGTGATTCTCTCCCCCATTCCACTGTGGGGAGAAGTTGCTGGCTGGGGTTAAACCAGGACACTGGCCTCACACCTCCAGACTTTGCTGTGGGTACTGTTGACATCACTCTGGGTTGACTAAGATCTCTGACAAAAGGACAGTTTCAGTGCCATTCATAAAAAACCCCCAAGCAGCCAGTCGGAGGTGGTTGCTCTGTGTGGGTCTGTGCCGGGATGTGAAAGGAGATCTCACACCTCTCGCAGAGCACTGCAAGCACCAGACAGCTTCTGTCAGTCTCTGCTGGTAAAGCTGCTCCAGTTTCCACATGGTGTTTCCACATTTATAGAAGGGGAGCAAACAAGACACTTTAGTGCTTCAAGATTAAGGCCACTGGTGGTGCTGCAGGCTGCTCCCCCACCTTTACACAGAGCAGAAACGCTTCCAAAAGAGAAATCTGGGGAGGACCCATCTGAGAAAACGTGGAGTTGTCCAGGAGCATCTCTATTTTTACTAAAGCCGAGCCCAAACCAAACATTTTCTTCTAAAAAACCACTCTTTTGCTTTATGCTTTATGTTTTATTTTGGTTAGCCAACAATTTTGTCTCTAAACCCTGTTATTCAAACAGCCCCAACTGCTACAGGATTTGAAGTTAATAAACTCCTAAGGAGAGGCAGTGCAAAATTTGTACTGGATCAAAATGACATGCAGCAACACACTGGGAATATGTAAATGAAAGAAGGTATCAGGTTTGGGGTTCAGCTACTGTTTGATCACAGGCAATGGGGATTTTCCTTTGTCAAAATACATTTCTTGTTTTTGGTCAGCTGTTGTTACAGTCTTTCCTTCAAATCTTTCTACAGGGAAGTTTTTCCAGCTACAGCTTTTGTCTTTCACTGATGAGAGCATCTTGTGCTATCTAGAAATAGTGATTTTTATGACAGGGTAGCTGAAGACATTCAAGGACTTGGCCTTGCAGTCAGCTCTCATTGAGCAACCACACAGCTCAATGAAATGGCTGAATTTGGAGATAGGATTTCCAACTGTTCTCCTCAATTTCCTACATTAAAAAGTAAACAAAACAAAAACAAACAAACAAACAAAACCAAGCAAACAAACAAAAACACAGAAAAACTTCTTCCAAACTTTTCCTCATGAGAAATTCTCCCGAATTCTACCACTTGTGTCCTGAGTACGATGAGAAGCATTCTCTTTCTGGGATGATCTTTCAGGTATCGTCGAGAACAAAGAGATGTTGGTCTCCAGAAAGTTTTGCAGAAAAGCTTATTACTGTTTGCTAGTGTTTTAAACCAGGAAAATTAATTCTAAGCTGTTTTGCCTAAATGGCTGAGCTTTGTCGTTTTACCTGCAATTAAAAAAAATCAACGTTTGCTGAAGGGAAAGAAGATAATTATATAGTAAAATTGTTGCTATTCTCTTTTTTTAAAGACAAAGGAAAATCCATCAGAACAGATGTGAATCCACAGACCTGTAGTATTTAAGAGTAATTGCTGTACCCCATATAAGCCAGGTTTTTTTTCCTCTGTAATTTCAGTGTAGTTTTTCTTGTGCATTTCCAGGTTGGCTGTGGTTTTTCATAAACTTTTTCATAGGCTGGTCTGTGTTTTCTGAGCTCGGATAATCCTTTTTTTGGAAGTGGCATGCTTTTATTTCCCATGTTGTTATCACAGCAGGAGGAAGGGGAAATGTGTGATGATGGAAGAATTTTTAACGTTTATGTATGCCACACATGAAGTTAGGGATCTCATGAGATTTGTTTGTGTTCTTGTATATGTGTGGATGAACATCTGTGGAATGACAGCTTAACAACTTCCTTCTGACATTATAAAGGGCCCGTAATGGTACTCTTTTTTTTTTTTTATTTGGCTTTTTTTTGTGTTAACGCTTTCAGTTCTGTGCTGATTTCAAGCTCCGTTTGCTCCATAATCAGTTAGAAAGTTGCATTGCCTGGGAGTCAATGAGACCTCAGATTTGGAATTAATAGTGTCAGAATAGTAAGCCTTCAATCTTCAGGTAACAAGAATCTACAGCTGAGCTATTTCCCTGTTATTTCCTGTACTAACTTGCTTGCTTGAGACGTGATCTTTTTCCTTCCCCTTCTAATCTCCCTCTCCATGGCCTGAGGACTGTTCTGCAGGTAGTCTAATTGTCAATTATACCTCAACAACCTGAAGATGCAGAGGTGAATACACCTCGCTGCTTTGTGTCTCATAGAGTAGACATAATTTTAAGAGAGCAAAGAGATGGTGAAGTTCTCCATGAAGTTTTCAGACTGTTAATGCTTAGGAATGCTAGGCTGGGAAGGGCTCTCAGGTCAATAGGTCTGGTTACCATCTCCATGCTTTAATAAACCATTGAAATTCCATCTTACACCCTGGCTTGTTTCATGTCTTTCGCTCACCTATTTTTGCACCGTGTGAATTAAGTTTGTGTTATCAGTGCACAAATGAGTATAAATGTATCCTGAGTAAGGCTCAGACTGGAAATGGGAAATTGGATTTGAAAGCAGCATTTTAGCAAGTTTCTGCATTAACTTCCCAATAGGAATAATAAAGACTAAAAGGAAAAACCAACCCCAAAATCCCAATAACAACAAAATGCCTCACAATCTATTTTTGAGGGCCTGATCCAAATCCCAAAGCACAAACCTAATCAACATCCTAATGATTAGAAAGTCTAATGTACTTTCTTGGTAATCTCTGCCTCAAACCCTTAATTTCTGTCTGAGCTATAGCAGATCTTTTAAGACATTAACTTGTCTGGTTTACAAATTCTGAGCGATCAAAAGTCCACACCATCCTTATGGTTCTTTTTCCCTGTGATTAATTACTACATGAAACCAACTGGTATTTAATGTGTATTAACTATTTCTGCCTTGGTTTTAATTTTGGTTTTGTTTTCCCATTGAATCTTATGATAGATTAAAGATTTGTCTTTAGAGATGCTGGTCAACTCCCTTGTTAACCTCCTTCTCGAAAGTATTTTGTTTCTTGAGCCTGTCATTTATAAGGCAAGTTTTCTGTGCATTTGCAGATTTTATTTAGTGAATACTTTTTGATTTAATTTTTCTGTTTTATAATGGAGACAGCAGTACTGGGTTTACTAATTCTTTATGCTTTTCCTATATACTGAAGGATTTATTCAACCACAAAACTGCAACACTGCATAGAAATCTAATGCTCAGTTGGTAATTTATGATAACCCCTTCTTAGCGATGGAGTATTGATTTCCCCAGCCTCTTCTCAGGGAAGAAAGGGTGGCTTGAGTATTAGAATTCTCCTACCATGATAGCTCTGTTTAATATTGATTATCATAACCATATAAACTCTTGAGATCTAATTGATAGAAAGTTGCTAGAAACTTTGAAAAACACATAATAGCTTCCAAGTAAATAGTAGAATACCCAGAACTGATATTTCTTACATCAGGCAATTCAACTCCTGCATGTGAGAAATATGTGTTTATGCTAAAAATCCTGCCATAATTTTCTGCTTGGGGAATTGAGACTTGCTAAAAAAGTTTAATATGCAAAGCTGAAAATCTACATTTTAAAGTCCTTTTTATGCAAAGGCACCAAAAAAATTAGCAATCTGTAATAAGGGAATATATAACTTTAAGAAAAATGTGCACAAATGGTATGAACTGTATAGATGGCAATCATTTGGCTCAGCAGCACAGCATGGCAGACATGGAGCTCCCACAGAGGAGCGGCATTCCCTGGAGCAGCCACCCTGCGGGACTTGGCAGAGCAGGCACCGCAGGAACCCCACCTTGAATTGAACCTCTGAATGGAATGAAGGTGGGCAGGAGGTTATCACCAGAAGAAAAATTTGGCCAGGATAGCTGGGCTGAGTGCTGCTGCTCCAGGGATAGTTGCCATCAGGCTCACTGCAGGGTTCAGGATCTCTGCTCCACGGCCCATCTGAAAAAGCATCATAAAACCCAGTTCAGCAGTAAGCACACAACAGAAGCCACCTGAGATAAATAACTTCACTTTAACGGCGTCTATTTTTCTTTGCAAATGGCTTTATTGTCTGCTGTGCTATATAAAGGCTTTCTGATATTCATTATGAAAGTTGTATGTAATGTATTTTAACCAAATCTAATTTGAGAAGTGAAATGCATGGGAACATGCAACCCACAGAGAGTTCCTAAGTCTCCAAGTCCCGGCTAGGAGATATGACCATGTCATAAACTTACCGTGCTCCCTTGTGAAGCTCTTTAGCTTGAAACTGCTGTTGGAAAGCTATTTCCCCTCTTCTCCTGTCTTGTGGTTAGAAGTTGTTTTCTTGTTTCTAACCCAGTTCTGTTCAGAGGAGGTTTATACCATGATTTGTCAGTGGGGTTTTTTCGGTATCTTTCGTAGACTATGGTTGGGTCCCTCAACTTTAGATGATTTTCATCAGCCATGAAAGAAAATACCAGGTTACGTCTGAGAATCATTACCAGATTTATGCCTGTAGTGAGTGTTTAAAATAGAGTCTGGAACATCAAGTGCTCAGTTTGTAATGAAAAAGTTGAGTTTTTGTTGGAGTAGAAGCTACTGCAATTACCAGTAGCAGTTTTGCTGTCGTAGCCTGCTTGTTCTGACTCCTCTCCAATCTGAAGACGAGCAGCACTCAGAAGCCATGGATAATTCTGCTGTTTAAGGCTGCATGTCTCCTTGCTGGAGTTCGGAGTTTTGTAATGTGACTTTGTGACTCTGATGGTACCATTTCCCACTGAGTTTATCGTGAGGCTTTACCCAAACATCTTATTCAAAAACAAATCCAGTTTTCATTACAAGCAGTTTTCTTTGCTGGTCTGCAAGTTAAAGGTGCTGTAGCCAATCTTGTTTTGCTACACAACCCAGGTTGCAACCCTATTATATATAATACTATGTATTAGTTTGACCCGGCAACTCCATTAAAATAAACCATGTGTTTGGGTTGTAATCCTGAAAATACCATCAGAGTATCAAGGATACAGAATCAATAGCCATCTTTTCCGTACTTAACAAAAATGTTAACATCCCACATTTAAGATTGGATTCAAGAGTGAAATTGGGTGATAGGTGAAGTTTCACTGCTGAAATTTTGGGTTTGTTTTCTGCAGAAGTTTAGTATGCAGTTGTGCTAGGAGATTATTTAAGAGTACTCCTGGTTTCAGCTGATTTCCTTAGCAAATAATTTTGTGTGCTTCACTTTGCTCTAGCAATTTCCATACCCTCTCGGATAAAATACTAAAAAGGATCACATAAGCTTTACCCCTCCCTGTAACATTTAGCCTGCCTCTTTCATTATAACAAAATATTGCATTTTACATGCCAAGTCTTAAAACCGTCTTTCTAAAAATGGTAACTGTATTTAATAACTAATTACTCTAATGATCCTACAGAAGTGCTCGAGACCTGTTTTAGTAGTGGTGTCAATTACAACCATCTGCACGATGAATAAAGGAACCGTGGCCCAGCTGTAGAGTTGAAACATGTTGGCATTTTCCTACGGGCAGCCATATGGTACTTAACGAAAGCGAATTGTTCACACTGCAAACAGCTCTGCTCCTGATGAATGATAACGTTTTGTTCTGGAAAATGGTTCCACAAACACCAGGAGTATTTTTAAATGCTGCAAGTGTGTCTGTAAGTGACAGGCTATAAATGGGAAGGTCTTTGGAAGGAGGAGAGGGGGTTGAGAAAGGAATTGTTTTGATTGCCTAGAGGTGTTCTAGCACAGCCTTCCTGTCTCTAATAGCAGTATCTTTTTTGTGCATACATAGCCCTGAATCTGTAAATTTTATTTATTTTGGTAAGGAAGAAGATAATTAGAAATGTAACTCTCATTTGCCATCAGCATGCCCATGCTTGAAGCTGGTGTGAGCTTTAAAATAGCGAAGCTGAAGCTGTGAAGAATTAATAACTCTTTGCCTCTCATATGTGCAGACATTTTCTTACACTTGGAAAAGGAGCTTCAAAGTTGTCACTGCAGTAAGTATGTGAGCACACAGGTTGGAAACAGGTCCTGGCTTCCCAGCACTTGGCGTTACTCAGGGAAAAGAGGGCAGATAACAAATCAGCAGTAGAAAATGTTTTCTGTTGCGTTTTGTTAGGAACATAAATAGGGTTATCCCCCCCATGACTGTCAAAGAATGGCTCAATGAACTCATCATGAGATTGATAACTCTTTACCCCCCCAAATCATTAGCCCCAGATCTGAGCTGAATCAACAATAGGTTGTTCCCATTTCATGGTTGATAGGTAACCATTTGGGTAATGTGTTTGGTCTCAGTCCAGTATCTGTCTTAGAGAAGTAACTGCTGCTAATGACCAGGATTGATCATTTTATTAATCTCGGAAATTGATTTTTTCCATGTGGCTTATTGCTTCTCGACATGATATATAATCAGGAACCTTGCATCATCTGAATTCCTGTTTGGTTGATTAATAAACACCTAATCTGGGGATTTTTGTTTTGTGCTGCATGTTTTAGCTGTAGATGGAGTTTGATGATTGTTCCTGAGGTTTTGTGCACAGATCTCACTGAGGTGGTGCAGCTCTCCTCCCGGGGAGGTACCCTCTGCCTTTTGCCAAGAGACAGCTGGCTTTAGGTGCCAGCACTCCTTTTTGTAGGCATCAGAGCTCCTTAAAACCTCTTGGTAGATCTTGCAGTAGTTTTGCAGAAACAACATAGTAAAAAGCCTCACCAACCCATGCCACCCAGGTTCTTGTTACCTGCGTCCAGAGCTACTTGCAAATGCACAGCAGCACTGGGGCTACAGCTCCAAAGCTCCGTGCTTTTGGTCTAGGAACATCTGTCACTTGAGCTCAAAGCAAATCTTCCTTAGCTCTGCACAGCACAGGGTGGATCAGACTGCTGAGAAACCCCCAGTAATGAAACTGTTGGCTCTAAAGCCTTCTAACACCAAGTGTAAGAGTGAACACAAGGACAGAAAATAGCTGCAGAATTAGCTGGGATATGTTTTGTTGCATCATCCTTGTAAGACTGTGTTTTTATCTGGCCCCTCTTCACAAATCACAGTCTTATGTTACAGGGCTGGCTGGAATGTAAGCAAGGAACCCAGTCATGGTGGGGTGCCAGCCCACCCTGACACTCATGAAACACACAGCACTGTGATCTAAAGGCATTAAGCCTCCAATTGCAGCACATTGTGCTCTGTATCCTTCTATTTGATCTGTTACAGCAGCACTGTCTGATGCAATAAATCTTCCTCACTTTTAATTAATAGTTGTTCATCTGTACTGCAATAATTTCAAGTAATGTTTACATTAAAAAGAAAGCACTGGGTTTGGGAGGGGGATGGGAGTGCAGGGACGGAAAAATATCTCCAGGCAAGAGTGTAGTAAAAAGAAGTCTTTTCATCCAACTGAGAATCAAATACTATAATTTTTGAGCAATGCATTTAGTGTGTGTTTTACAGAGGAAAGCATAGCCCTTCCATAAGAAGCCAGCATTCTGAATCAAGCTCAGATAAAATATGTCTCTAAGCCCCACAGTATTATTTAAGGTGTAATTCTGCATTGCATTTCCTCAAGGGCAGGGCCAGTTTCAGAGGTTCCTGCATTTCCTGTGCTGCAGTTTGCAGCCTGTCTCCCTTCATCTTCTGCCCTCTCACCTCTCCTGTGCATCCTCTCCTTTTTACACAACTATATTATCCATTCCATCAGAGATTTTATTTTGACTTAAAATGCAGACAACAAAAAGAAATGTGGACTCGTGGTTTCTAAATGCAGAGATGTGTATGAACTGGAAGGCGAGGTTATGGAGCATATAACTATTACCCAACATGTAGTGCTTTAGTCATGTTACATGTTTCCATGATGTTTGCTCCTGAAGGGAATGAGTGAGAAAATCACAAGGCACAGGTATTGGCAGCATGGACTGCTGGGCCTGCTGGTAGCCCACGGTGCTTGCTCAGAAGGCAATCTGCAGAAAGCTGATTAAAGGCAAATATATTAGTGATAACTTCAGTCAACGTGCTCAGGCAGAATGTGTTGGAAGACCCAGCTCAGGATGTTTAATCTGAGCCTCAATATTCTTTGTATTTGTTGCTGTTGTACCCTCTTTTGGATTCCTGTGACTTGGTGCTAAAATTGCATTGGTAAAAGCTGGGATTTTTTTGGTTTGTAGCCATGTGGTCATGGAGTGGAACTTGAAAATGTCACCCTGTAAATATTATAAGCATAAGGGCATTTGAAATAAATAAATGAGTACAGTTTCTGAATCTGAATGCTTGGGTCTCAATTCAGTTGGCTCAACACAGATATCCAGTGCTATTTAAGATGCCTCAAGGTCTCCCGTGGTGCCTCCAGCTTGCCATGCCAGATGGGTATGGGTTTCCTGTAGGTCTGTTGTCATATTTGGCTTGCTGACTGTGTGAAGATGTCTTATATACCCTGGGGGATCTCAAATGGTGCTAAATGCCTGTGTTTAGGCAAAGGAATCAGCCACTCCTGTTGGAGAGCAGTGCAGCCAATCTGAGCTGTTCCTGTATTCTCAACATAAAGGAAACCTTCAAATTTCAGGTCCATGTTACTGGCAACCTCCTTTTACCAGTGAAATGTTAACTTTGGGTGATTTCCACTGGGAGGTACAGCAGAGCTATGTCTGTCCATCATGCACTACATCTGTGCAGTAAACTGAACAACACAAGGACCCAGGCACCAGCATTGTCCTGCAAGCATCCAGGTGATGTGGACTTACTGGAGTGAGCCAAGGAAAAGCTGGCAGAAATGGTTGAGAGCCTGGAGCATCTCTTGTTTGAGGAGAGACTGAGTGAGCTGGGACTGTTCAACCTGGAGAAAAGAAGGCTCAGGAGGGGTCTTAGCAAGGTGGGTAAATACCTGATGGAGGGAATAGGGGGGACAGAGTCAAACCTCTCTGCGATGCTCTCTGACATCCAGGACAAGAAATAGTGGGTACAAACTGAAATACTAGAAATTTCATTTAAACCTAGAGGAAAACTTTTTTTACTGTGAGGAGGGTCAAATGCTGGAGCAGATTATCCAGAGAGGTTGTCAAGTCTCTGTCCTTGTTGATACTCAAAACCTGACTGGATGTGGCCCTGGGCAACCTGCTATAGGTGACCTGGCTCTGAGTGGCAGAGTTAGACTAAACTATCTCCAGAGGTGCCTTCCAGCCTCTGCAATTCTGTGTTGTATGTGATTCTCTGCCTCTTAAGGCTTAATCAAATAGAGGATTTGAAGTTCAACAGCTACTGCCATGTGTCGAAGGTCATTCCAGTGATGTGGCAGCATTTCAAGCTTTTCTATGTCCAGATATATGGAGTTTAGTTCCTGCAAAAGATGCTGTGATCTTTGGTATAATTCCTTCACAGCATCTGCTGAATGCATCAGGAGCTCTTCTTCATGAATAGTGTAAGCTGTGGATGGAGAAACTCCACTTTTCTCATTCCATAACAGTGCCTTTGTCATAATCCAACAGAGCTTTCCTTCCTTTAGCAGGGGAGGCAGACAAATGTCTAGGCTGGACTACTGAAACAGCCTTGTTGAGCATTTTGGCCTGCAAGTTTGGGTTTAATCATTGAAAGTCTCTCTTCCCACTCATGCTTTAAAAACAAGTTTTTAATGAAATGGAAAAATTAAGCCAATGGAAGATATTTTGTTTGTACTTCAGCAGTTTTTCCACATACTGAAGAAATGCCTTCTCCAACTGAAGGAGAGCTCTCCTCCAGTTTCCTTTAGGAAAATATTTACAATTGTTTCAGTTTGGAAACCTCTTCCATATTACGGCACTTCAGCTACATTAAATATTTTAAAAAAATTAATGACTGTAGAACTGTGCCATTGGATAAAAGACAGAAACTGAAACCACTTGTGAATAGAATTCAAGAAAAGTGTACTTTCCAAGCAGAGTGAAATGCAGAAACGAAACATCTAATCAGTAGTTACCCTAGAATTATACTAACTTCTATGTGTATACACACCTCAGAGTGTTTTAAAGATAAGAACTTAATATTATATTTATTTAGTAAATCTGAGTTTGTTTTGAATGCCACAATGTATTACTGAGGCAGACAAGCCTCCATTCACTTGATGGGAGTTTTTGCTCCACATTTTTTTTCCATTTTTACTTTGTTTTGTAGATGGGCCAAGGAGAACTGCGGTTCCTCAGCCCCCAAGGTCTCCAGCTCCTCTTAGTTTTCCTTTTTTTTGCAGGACATCCCATCACAGTCGGTTAACTCTGTAGATGAGTCTCACAGCAGAGACAGAGGAACTCCTGAGGTAGGATATAATGCTGTGGAGCAGCACAAATTCTAGGTGAGCAGCAGAGAGCACTGTGTTCACTGAGCTTCTGATGGAATTGGAGTAGCTGAAACTTCGACTGCCAGAATGGAGTGTCCTGAGGAAGAAGTAATGATGTTGTGCAAGAGGCTCAGAGAAATCTGTCACCTGCTCTTGTTTAACATTTTTCCATCAGTAGTAAATACAGTTGACTATATACTTTGTTTACTGCATGATACATACACAAGATCCCCCAAGCCAGGGTCATGGACTGATCTCCTTGTCTGGAGGTGGGGGTGTGCACATGGGTTAAAACCAGCATCCAACCTCCCTCCAAGTATCCTCTGTGCAAAGTGTAATGCAGGAAAGATGGGCTGGGCACGGCCCAGGGTGGCAGGTGAGACGAAGCACGGCAAGGCAATTATTGCAAGGGATAAGCAGGAGCCAGAGCACACCCTGTCAAATGGTCGTATCTTCTGTGCCCAGCACCAGATATTTTGAAAGGAGGGAGAGGTTTGCTTTGTCCTGCTCTCACGGAAGATGTTCTGTGAATGTGTGCAGAGAGTGTGGGCTACACGAGTGGCATTGGAGCATTGTGGTGAGGTGGTGAAGGCTGACGTTGCTGATCAGAGGTGGCAGTCAGCATGCCAGGAGCATGGAGGGGATAACAGTCCGAAAGGGCAGAGAGAGCAAAGACGCGCACACCGATACAGTGGGCACGGAGAGGGCAAACAGTCTGGGAAAATAATCCCTGTAGCAGCCCTTTGAAGAGATCATCAGGCTCCTTCCTTGCAGCACTTGACCTTGATAAGGTTTGAGATTTCCACAGAGGCAGCCTGAGCCGTAGCTGGGAAAAGGAGACTTTGGGGGATGTTGTGACTTTTCCTAAATGAGCCAAGCCGCATGCGCTTTCATCCCAGGGAACTTAAAAAATCTATTTAAAAATTGATGTGCATACATTAGACCTGTTCCCCAGCCTTTCTCTCCTACCTTGGGTTTCTCAAGTACTAACTGAGAAATCAGTGTAAAATTACTTTGAAGAGAAGAAACCAAAAAGCCCTTTCAGCAGATCAGAAATAGCAGTATCACTTTTACAACATTTGGACAAAATACACGTAATTGACACAGTGCAGTGGTAGCAGGAGGCCTCATTTTTAGTGCACTTGGGGAGGAACTGCGAGATAGACTGGTGTGGTACAGAGAGTTAGACTTGTTTAAGCCAAAGCTGCATGCAGGTTCCACAGACCAAATCTAACCCTCTTCTTCCACAACCTCATATAGCTTTTACTATGAAAAGAAATACTATTGTGAACACTGCCAAAAATTACTAGAATTTGTCTTCAGATTTCAAAGAAAATTAATCAAATTGGGTTTTATAGTCTGGTTGACCAGTAAAACCTGCAAGGAGGATTAAACGGGGCATACATTGTATTTTACTTCTTCATTTGTTTTATTGTTTAGGTTTCAGTCTCATAATAAATGTCAACTAGAGTGGCCATCTAAAGCTCTGGGTGCCCCTGATGTATGTTGCAATATATGGGAATGTCCCAGACACAAAGTAAAATGGAAAATTTAGTGATCCTATGAAAAGGCATGTAAGATTAGTTTGAGGGATGGTTTAATTTTCATTTAGAGCAGATATTTTTAGTGTCTTTCCATGGCAGAAGCAGATAGCTAACTCATACTAGAAACTCTAACTGGATGCTTGCTGTAAATGCAAATTATTTCAAGGAAAGAGCTTTTTGAGAGGTAAATTTTTCATTTTTAATTAGTTATTAAACTAAAAGCTGATATGCAAGTATTGTCACCAAAGTAATTAAACTGGACTTCAAAAAATGAGTTTAATTATAGTTGTGCAAGTTTGTGTACAGATGGCCTTAATTTTAGAGTAAATCTAGCTTGTATTGAGATAGCAGAAATCCAACATAAAAATTTGTGACCAATTTGGTTGTGAAATCTCAGTGTCCACATAAGTTTGTATGCAGTAATAAGTGTGGGAGGTTGTTTATTTTCAAGTAATTTTTCTCTATACAAGTTCTAATGTATTAACTGTAAAGCCTGTTTTAAGGCTAGAATATATGGCCTATCTTTTTTGGTGAAATCCCAGGCTCTTGCCTGGTGAAATTAAAGTGGCTAGTATAAAAATGCTTGCTAAATCTGCACTTCCACTGGTCTTTGTGTTTTCCAGACCCCACAGCACTTTCCTCACTGTCTCTGGTTTTGTAAGGATTTTGCCTGTTTGTGATAATGTCAAGAAGAACTTCAATGCAGTTGTTTTGACTTTTTTCCCCTCCCTGGTGGTCTTGAGCAGCCTTTGCTCCCACAAACCTCCTGAAATCTCTGAAAATTAAGTTTTGTCCTTCTGTATCCTAGTTTGTGGCTGCATTTGCCCATAGCCATCCCAGCATGTCTGTGACAAAGTGAACAGGGGACTCAAGTTCAAACTCTGATTTAAAACACATAATTTCTTTCAGCTGCCTCTGGTTTGGGTTTTTATAGTCTTAAAATTATCTTAAAAACCTATTAGCTGGACTGACAGCTGCAGACAGCCTGGGTGAGAAGATGGTTTCTTTTTAGCTCCTCCTGGGCTGAGCTGCTAGGAAAGTCTTCAACAAATGTTTTGGAAAGTTCCCTTTTTTTGCACCTCAGGTATCTCCAAATGGAACCATAATTCGCCTGCACAGCAGGAATTAAAGCAAGGAGCTCTTCATGTTCTCTCTGAAGTCTCCCTTGTGTGGTGAGATTTTTAACATATTAGTATTGACCACCTCAGACGGCAGATAAGGTGGTGTGAAAGTAAAAATAATTCTTCAGACGGTGACATGACACACAGTGTGACGTCCAGAGAATACAGAGAACAACTGAATTATTTGTGTCAAAGGGAAGTTTCTATTTAACCTGCAGGAAGCTACCAGCATCATCCTTGCTGCTGCCAGCACATAGAGGGAGAAGTGGTTGTAGTTAAGTTTGGTCCTTAATGCTTGTCCTCTCCCAGCCATTCACTAACTTGACCCCCAGTAGTGGGTGGACAACAAAGACAAGTATTAGCTGTATAGCATGGATAAGGAAAGAATCTGAATTCCTGGCTTTCAATGTGTCTTTTTAATTATTGCTGTCCAGCTGGACATATCAAAAAGGGGGTATCTACGGAAGTCCAGGGTCACTGAAGCCCTTGTCGAAACAAGGAGCTGCAGGTTTTAAATATCTCCTCAAGCCTGGCCCAGCAAAGCAACTCCTGCCTTCTGTCTTTCTCATGGAGGAAAAAAAAAATCCACATATATTTATAAATCTTTCAGTGCTATTTTAACACTTTTATTCTCAGTGCTTTAGTATATACTGCTTAAAATGGACATGTGTGCAGCCGCATTATCCGCTGCCTGAATGACAAATGGTTTATCAAGCCCTGACAGAGCACCCGCTTCATGCTGAATGGAGCAAGGCAGCGGCAAGGACTCTGGCTTCAGAGAGATTAACTTCCAGATAGGAAAATAATAATAAACAACAGCCCATAAGCAAAGGACTAGAAAAAGAGGAATGGAGACCATAAAACGGAATCACAATGATCCAAACAGACAAAGGAAAGCAGATTTGTATATCTGAGCTTGAAATATGATAAATGAGTGGCAGATTAACGTTGCTAGGCTCCATGATAGCAGCGAGATCTGAGAGAGGGAAACGTGGGGAAGGGCGCTGCAGGGGAGAAGCAAAGATGACAAAGAAGCAAAGGAGACTTGGGTGGGGAGAAGGGTGCAGGTCCCCAAAGGTGAGACTGGGGACCTGCAGGCTAATGAAGGGTTTTGCAGGAGAGGGTGGTGTGACCTGAGTTGTGAGTTGCATGTGATGTATGTCAGGGGGTGTTTAAGGCTGGAAGAAAGGCAGTAAGAACATACACTTTAATAGTTCCAGCACTATAGTTCGTACTGCATAAACTATAAAAACCTCATGATTTTAAAAAGGTGCATTCAGAGGATATCCAGTAGTTCATGGTTTCACACTCAGCATTCACATTGCAGTCAGTATGTCTTTCTCCCTGATGGTGGAAAATTCTTTTGAATGATTTGAGGTAAGTCTTGTGACTCTTTGGACCTGGACTTCTGTGTTATATCGGGCAGATACCACCGACCTGTTTACTTGAAAACATGGCTTCTAAACTGCTTGCTTGTGTTTAGGGTCCTTCATTGGTTGGGGTTACTTGTAGTTTGGGCGTGGCAGGCACTGAGCATCAGTGGTAATTCCCAAGCTTACACATGGGTGTGAGTGCAATCCCTACCCTGTACTCTGATAGGGATGCTGAATTATCTTCCGCTGTGGCATGACTAAAAGTCAGTTCACAGAGAACCACCAGTATACCAAAAGTTTTGACAATAGTGTCGCATATCACCTGTTAACCTCCATAAATCACCCTGTTGCACCCTATATAACTCAAGAAGTCACCCCACTACAGCAAAGATTTTGATGTTAGGCCATTGTGCTAATGCATTGATTAGAAATAGTTAATGGAAATAAAACTAGGAGCATCTAAGAGCTGAGGAAGCAGTGTGGCCAGTGGCTGGACTTAAATCCCAAACCTCTTCTGTCACTCTGTTCATGACATTAGGGATTAAGGAGGTTACTCCCTGCCTCTATTTCTCCATTTTGCCAAGATCATAATCTACTCTGCCTTTATGTTGTACTCCATGTTCTGGAGATGAAAATTTTGCATCCTTACTATGTTTGGAAGAAGAAAAAATGCTAGTGAAATGACTGTATTTATTGTCAAAGAATTTGATAAAGAACTACAATTCAGATACTTTGGAGTGAACGTGCCCTGGTTTTTGCACCTCTTCTGTGAGATGGCATCGCTCTTGGAGAAATGTTTGGATAATAAAATACTGTGAAATGACAGTATTGCCAAATGAGATTGTGATGGATAGAGCACTTGTAGTATTAAATCCATGGGTACTTTACATTGTTATGACAATAATAGTTTGCATTGTTGCAATAAGTTACACTTCTTCTTCTTTTAAAAAATAAATTTAGTTAGACCTTAATGCATCTTGGAAAACATACCCTCCACTGAAATCAGATGTACATCTCTTGGAATAAAATTGCCTTAAGCATATATAAATGTACACTGTATAGCATATCATAAGCAATTGTGAAATAAATGGTGTTTATCAGTGTGACTTATGTAAAAAGACTGCAAATACATGGTCCTTTTTGTAGTTCAGGTTTGACAGAGTCATTGCCATAACTCTTCCACTTTTAATAAACAAAATTACATTGCAACTGACACTTAAAATTTTATTAGAAAAAAAAACAGGAACAAAGCCTTTCAGTGAGGGGCTGGGGGGTTAAACATAGCGTTCTAGAGATTTTAGTCCCCTTTCCCTTATTTTAGATAAGGGGTGCAGCTCAGTTTCAGAGGCCCTTGAAGGGTTTTATGATTCTAGAGCTGCCAGTGCAGTTTGTTGAAAATCTTTCATTTCCATAATGGGAGCTGGGATGAGACTGTATTCCTAAACCAGCAGGATAAAAGTGCTTTGACTTAATAGGTGCCATCCATGTTAAAAGGATGATTTTGAAGATTATTAGCTGGCATGACTAAGATTTATGATGCAATCTGCTTTTTTTCTCTTCCTTAGTACAGATAAGGGGGGTTATTATTGTTAGTAGAAATACCTATTAAAATAAACCCCATGAAGCAGTTTCGAGGATTTGATAAAAATGAATATAAAGTTGAAGCTCCCAGCTTATCTTTAACTCAAGTGATTTTCAGGGGGTTATAACTCTTCTGGCATGGGATGAGGGAGCAGGAGTGTGCTTTTTATCCTCACTCTACAATAGAAGGGAAAACCAGATTTGGTATTCCATTCATTAGTGCATTACTGCTCGTTACTGCTCAAGTTTGCTTCTGCAAGGGAGAGTTAACAGAGACTGTAGGTACGTGGGAGTGAGTCGGGAATTTGCACAAGTGGCTGCAGTGTCTAAATACCGAGTTCTACAAGTAGTTTTAGGGAGAGTCTTTCCTACCGAAGTCGTGCTCAGAAGAGCTGGAGAAGCCAAAGGATGGGACAATATTTAAAGCCTTCCCTGCATGATGCTTTTTGCTGTCACTCATCCGGGTTTCAGGCTTCCAGTCCTGCCTGCTGAGTCACCTCATCCTCTCTCGTACTTCATGCTTTCTTCTTACATCTTAAGACTGCCATGGCTTGATCTGTTGGTACAAGGGAGTCATCAGCTGGGAATTTTGAAAATAGAGTGTGTTTTTAAGTCTGTCTTGGCAAGTGTGTGTGTGTCCATCGCAGGTAGAATGGGAGGGAATGATGGTGAATTTGCACAAGAACAATAAGACATGGTATTGATTTTTTTCTTGATTTCCCAGTTTGGTGTGGGTTTTGGGTTTGTTTGTTTGTTTGTTTGTTTTGTTTTGGTTGGTTGGTTGGTTAGTTTTTGTGGGGTTTTTTTGTGGTTTGTGTGTGATTTTTTGGGTTTTTTTTTATTTTTTATTTTTGTATTTCTTACTCTAGGTTTCACAGGCAAACAAGCCACTTTCCATGTTTCTTTTGCACTTGTTTTGGGGGATGTTCATTGTGCTGCTTGTATTCTGAAATGGTTTTCTATACAGCACCTACTGCAATCAGGTTATTACTTTGATTTAACTAAAAGCTAAAAATTTTAGGTTTCCTTTTTTTCAGTTAAAGAAAAAGTACCAAAAAACATTTTTAAAAATATTGTTGCTGAATATTAAAGAAATAGTTTATAATTTGTAAGTTTAAGAATTTTTTCTCCAATTAATACCTAATTTTATTTTTTAATTAAATCTTTTACATCTATGGGCCTTTCTGAGGACTTTGGGGGGGGGTATTTGTGGAGTGCTGGGTTTTTTAATAAATATATATACATAATCTGTGCAATCTAGATTTTAAATGCTATTGACTTAGACAATTAAATTAGTTTGGTAGCTTTCCTTCTGTGCTGAGTAAGATGTGTTTGCAGGCTGTACAGCTGAGCATGATCTTGTGTCCCCAACAATGCTGGGGAATGCTGCATCAGCAAAAATATTATTTTGGCTTTTGACTTCTTGTAGTCTGAAAACTTAACCTGGAGTCTAGTGACACTGGTTTGACCAACTTTCTTTTTTTTTTTTACTTGGCAATGCATTTTTTATTTAGTAGGGGGTTTTGTTTCTGTTTCTGAGTGTTCAGCATACTGCTGTTCAGGATCTGTAAAAGAAAAGGAGTTGTGATCCCAAGGAATGAAAGATTTTGCATTGGTAGAAGTACATGTGGATCATTCCTCAGCTTTCAGATGCAGACTGAGAAAGGAGAGATCTAAAATCAGATTGGAGTTTTCCATCAGTCCCGTGGCAGGGCATGCTGGTCCCTCCACAAACAGGTTCTCCTGTGCAGGGACTCCTGTCTTGGCAGAGTTTGGGGATCTTGTTAAAAGTGATGCATCAAGACCTGCCTTTGTTTGCTTTCTCAGAAGCCTTTTTGTGTCTTAGCCAGGTGGTGGGATGTTTTGGTTTGAACTTCCAGTTGTTTGGTTGAAAGCATCAGTGCCAGGTACGATCCAGTGATTTCCTGGAAGCTGGTGCCATTGTGAATCCTCTCGGGAGTTTGGGTGGGGAGGTGTATGTGGCATCCCTTAAGCAGGCCCCTTGAAGCAGCCAAATGCCGAGACTTTCATTCTCACTTCGTTCATGTTTATTAAAAATGACTAGAAAGAAGTTCCGAACTTTTGTATCTGAGATGTGTTACATCTATTACGGTGTCAGACAACTAAGAAAAAAGTCACTGGCTAATGAGTCTTAATTGTAACAAAATATCAAATCATTGTCACTTCTGCCGCAGTAAATGGCATTCATTAAATTAATCCACTCCATTACAAAAGTATTTTGCAGAGAATACCATGACCCTACTGCTTCTGTTACAGTAATAAGCTGAACATATCACTGTGGCACTATTAGGTATACTAGAAAGCAGTTTGAAGCATGGCTGCATGACCTGAAGCAACATCAGCAGGTCTCAGGTAGCATGTTTGAAAAAATAAGCTGCCTTAATTAGAGACAGGACCAAAGCAGAGCCTAGATGTGAACATTCCTGTAGCTGAGCACGGCAGGAAATAAAAAGCTGGATCGAGAACCTCTTTGGCTCCATTTGTAGAGCAGCACAAGCCAAAACAAAGCTTAGACCTTGAACTGGGAACAAGAAATCTGGATATTGCTCCTTTTTCTTCACTCCTACTACACCCTTTTAACTTCATAGCTAAACCCACCATGCTGTCTCTTCCCTTTTTCCCCAGGTATCAGAAAATAGAGAATTGCATTGTGCCCCAATATTGTCTTTACAAGACTGCCATCAAAAAATTCTGGCAGGAGCTGCTTTGACTTTTAGCAGCATTAAATTTCATACCATATGTGTACATACACCCATGGATGATACAGTGCCTTTGTAGCTGGGGAATGGCCTGCTTTATTAAACATCCCTGTTGCCAACAGGGAAAATGAACAGCCACAGTAAACACAGATGCAGAGAGGGAAGAACAGTCCGAGCCGTGTCGCAGCGCATTGTACCTAAGGAGAAACGTCAGCCCCTAATTGGCGCTGAACGCAGCCCACCTACTTAGCGAGAGAGGCTGCCAAGAGCAAATTGCCCCGGTGCTCCGTGCACCGTGCTGCCTTCCCATTGAATTCGCTCAAATGGGAGGCTTTTGCCTTCATTCTCAAAACTCTCCATGTGTTGGCAAAAAGCTGTCTTGGGGAGAGGCTCTCAGTCTAGAATAAAAACCTCCTGAGGATGCGTTCCCTACTTTGCCTCCTCCGAGGGTGGTGCCACTCCAATTCTTCTCAAAATCTGAAGATGACTGCGGGGGAGGAAAGGGGGGTGTATTTGTTTTGGGAAGAGGGGATTTATTTATTTTTTTCTGGGAAAACACATTTTGGCCCAGGAAGAATGAGCAAAATGACAATCTGTCTTGGAGCTCTTAAGCTACTAAGCACAACATTCAGTGCTTATATGTTGTCACGTTGCCAGCAGCGGGTATGCAGAGGCAGTGCAGAAGAGAATAAATTAGTGTGTGCCATCCTTAAAACCATTCTATTTAGAGACAATACTTTGTTTTTACCTTCAAAATCATAATCACCGGGTTTGGCCTTTCTTTTGCACCCCAGCACTGGGATGTGACAGGGATGTTCATGGAGCAAACCGCACTGTGGGATTTAACTCCATGAATTCCATTGCAGATAGAAATGGTGGGTCGATTGGCAGGTTTTCCTGCTGGCTGCTCACATTTTCCCTTCTAAGCTAATCAAATTAATTGTCCAAAGCTAAAGTTCCCTGCAAGGGGTTAGCAGTAGACAGCTGAATTGGGACGGAATGAGATTGTTGGTTCTCTTTAAAAGTTGCGCTCAATACCTTATTTAGGAGGGAAATTTTTTTGCCCCCTGTTTTCAGATCATGCTATGCTTAGAAGCTTAATAAATTATAAGCTTGTCACTTCTGTTTTATCATCACTACATTCCCACCTGCTTCTTCCCCTCTCAAATAGGATGGGAGTCCTTTGTTTCTTTTTAATGGTGTCAGCTTGCCAAAATTTTGGTACAGCAGGTCAATCTTCCTTCACCTAGTGATTTCATTTAGGGATTTCAAGTTGGAAAAAACAAGGTCAAAAAGATATGAACACCCAAGTAAAGAAAGTTTTGCAAACTACCTATTTGGGTCAATCTTGTTTGAGGGCAGGGGAAGGTCTTGGAGGAATTCTTCCTTGGGCATGCAGCAAAGAGGGAAAGGGACCTGGACAGGGGTACGTGATGGAAGGGGAGGTGCTGGGTAGAAATGGGAGGCAGACTGGAGGTGGTGTTAGAATAATGGGGAAAAATTGATTGAAAGAATGATCAACACTGGGGGAGGAAACTGGGAAAGGCAGTAGGGCCTTCCCCCATGCTGAAGAGTTGCAGTTTTAGGCTGCAGCTAAAAGTGGGCTGTTGTTTCCCCTTCATCTTCCTGCCCCTCTTCCAGTCTAATTTGGGACCTTCTTCACTGAGCTTTCCTCGAGCCTTTCTCATCACCCTGAGACCCCACTGCTGCCAGGACAGGGAATCCTGAGCTGCTCCCAAGACGTGGCATTGGAAGGGTGGAGGGATGTGCACAGTACCTTTTAAAGGCCTTGTATGGCCAGTGAATGTGATAGTCAAGTTTTCTTGGCTGCTTCAGAGAGCCAGTGGTTCAAGATTAAAAAAAGACAGTTAACAGCAAACAGTGTTTTGTACATTCCTGAAAAGGACTTTAATTCAGTGATATTTGGTATTTCCCTAGTTGTGACAATTGCATAGTTGTTTTTCTCATCTAAAAAAACCACAGTGACTTCATTAATAGGGTTTGGCTCCCCCTCCGCAAGGAATTTTATCTTGGCCATTTTGCTAAGTGTATTAAAATCCACAAGGAAATTGTTGTTTCTTTTTCCTTCCATATGCGCATTACTGACACAACATGACTTTGTGTAGACTATACTGTAACCTGTACTTTAGCTGGTCAATGTAATTTATAACAGAAAAGCTGCATATTGTAATGTCAGAGCTTTCATAATATGTGTGTGTTGCCTCCACTCTGCTGTTACATGGCAGTGCTACAAAATATTTTACCAGAGTATGTGTAAATCCTATAATCTTAGAAAATAAATGGAAAAAAACCCTCAAACCAGCCTCCATCAGAGCAGGAGGGCAGAAGCCTGTACCTCATGCAGTGGCTGAGCTTGGCGTTGCCTGAGGAAGGTAATGGCACATTTGCTAAATTGCAGAAACACCAGTGTCCTCCCTCATGAGCTTTGGCTGAGATGTGGGGTTTGGCTAAGCCTGCCCAAAAGCCCTCTTAGCAGAGTTGTGAGGACATGGTGTTCATCTGGCACATCTGTGGTTGTTTTTCTTATCTCTCTCCAGTGAGCTCCAACACATTGTTGATCTGAGCCCAAAGTCACACAGGACATCTCAAAGAGCAAAGAATTATACCCACTCCTTGTCTCCAGTCAAAGCTGGAGCTAAAAGCAGACAGTACCACCTGAAAAAGAGCTTTGCCCCAGTGCTGTGCTGGGTGTAGTTGTGCTGGGTACATCAGCATCCAGTTCCTGGCATGGAAACTCTGAGCCCAGCAAACTTCTTTAAGGCCTTGTGTTTGAATTATATAGAGAGCCAAAGCTGGAAAAGAGATCCCTCAGCAGGGTGAGTCACACTGTATTACCTCCCTTTGGTGCTCAGCTCGAAGCATCTGTGTGTTTTGGAAGGGCTCATGACATGACACCATGGGATTCAGGCCACAGTACCTCATTTAGGAATTTCCAGTGTTCCTGCAGTGATAAATGGCCAAATGATGTTCCTCTTGGTTTATGCAGCAGCAGGACATTGGACACCTAAATAGCTTTATTAACAATAATGTGGTTTCCTACAGACTCTGAGGTAGAGAAGCCTTGAGGGATTTTGCACACATTTAAATTGGATATAATGTCTGAGCTCTGCTCTTTCTACCTGAGGGCTTCTTCTAGCTTTGGTCTGTATTCTTTCCATATTCAGTTCATCAGCTGAAGAGGAGGGATAACAACAGCTCTTGACCTAAGCAGATTTTGTCTTGGTTAAACTGGTATCAGGAGTGTTTGGATCTGGTGGCATTGGAGCAATGTAAGCAGTAAGACAAAACCCAATGGCACAGAGGATGTAGTTGTGCAACATGCAGATTTATTTTTTGTGTGTCTTTGTCTCCTACCATTAGCGTGTTCCTCTAAAACTCTTCAATGTGGTTTTGTACTGTTGATCTTGCACATGTGCCTGCATTTCCCAAGAGATATCTTGAACAGATCCAGTGTAATTCCAGGAGCATGTCCCTCACGTGAGCAGTGCTGCAGAGTCCTGTGCTGTCTCCCATGTGTGGTAGCAGGGGATGCTCTTGCATTGACTGTCAGTGGATACGGCACTCACTGTCACGGTATGTAGGGCTGGATTTGGCTTTCCATTCAGACAACAGATGATGTTTCCAAAGAAGAAACTTCTACAAAATGGGGAATCTCTGGGAGATAATTACGTGGTTGTATAAATAATGAGTGAGATATTATCTGCTAGCTCTATAGTCACATCCATAGAGAGAAGAGATGAGCTTTCTTCAAGGGCAGGAGAGTTCTCTCAGCTCAGTTAAATGGACGTATAGTACCAGCCTGACACTGAACATTTGTTCCCATAGGAGCCTGTTAAAGGGAAATACAGTTAGTGTTGCATACAGCCTGTGTTTAGACCTCCTGCTTGGATTATGAAAAATGTTAAAGCTAAAAAAATCCCCCCTCATTATTTGAGTTCCAAAAGCTGCCAGGCTCCTGCACGCTCCCTGCAGCAGGGCGCACCTTTCGCGCTGCCCGATTAGCTGCGTGTTATCTGGTTGCAAATGCCTGGCTTCACTACTCCTGTACTTTATTTTAAAAGGCTTTTGCTGTGTGCAATTGAATATACTGTAATCTTCTTATCAAATACCAAAGCTCTTTAGTGATGCCATTTTGAAGCGTACTTCGGTTTTTAAATTGCAAATTCTTCTCTGGCTGGAAGGTCTCTGTGCTTGGTTTAGGTAGTGTTTGAGAATACATGTGTGTGTGTGTGTGTGTGTGTGTGTGTGTGTGCGTGTGTATGTATAGTTGTATGTAAATCTCTGATAACACACTGGCCTCTTTTCTGATATTGTCCAATTGTGGATTTCCCTGTAGAACTCTGGCAAGGGAGGATATGGAAAACAAAGCTGCCCTCCTGGGCCATTTTAGGGTTCTTTTCCTGTGTTTTTTTGGATTGCATTTCAAACCTCCAATGAGATAGATAAACTCTCTGAACAAGAGCAAGGTTTTTCATTATTATTAATACTATTTTAAGTGAAAGAACAAGGCTGGTCTGGTGTTGAGTACGAAACTGAAAATCGGAGCTCATATATTCTGGTCTCACATCTGTCAGTAACTTGTGATGTGACTTGAAACAAAATCACTTAACCTGTGAGTCTGTTTCCCTACCTGTAAAATGGGGTTGAGAGTAAGAGGGATGCCATGAGCATTAAATATTTAATGTTTGTAAAGTGCTTTGAAGACAAAGAGTGCCACATAAATGCTTATCATTGTCTTAAAGTACAAGGAACTGGGTAACCTTGTGTAGGAAAATTTTGCTAGAAACCGTAACTTTGGAAATGAAGACCAAAGCAGGAGAAGAAAGGACATCTTGCAAAATTGAGTATTAAGAATTTTGAATGAAATGCACTGGAGAGTCTGTCTCTAAAGAATTGACAGAGGCAGTCTTCAGGAACATTGAAAATAACCTTCGGAAAATTGTATGATTCAGTAAACAAAGTTGGACTTTTCCGCTAATAAAGAAAAAAAGAAAAGCGAGTTCTAAACAAGTAGCTCTGTTTAGCCTGGCCACAGTAATCAAGCAAGAATTGGGGCCATTATGTGAATACTGGGAAATAAGACATCTGGATATAGACAGGCATTATTTTGAAGTGTATGTCTAATACATCCTCAGTGGGTGTTACTATTTACCTAGAAGTTCAAGGAAAGAGAATAGATTTGTGCTTTATTCAGGAAAGCAATTGGTAGAGCACTCCACCTGTGAAGACCATTCCAAGCAGTTCACACGCTTACGTCAGCTTACAAGTTATTTACAAATGGATAGGCAAAAAGATAGTGATAGAATGCATGGAGAAAAATTTTGAAGGAAGCTGGGAATGCATGCCTTAAAAGCATGAAATAAAGCAAAACCCCAGCCTTTGTAATAATATAGGAGGTCTTCCCCATGGTGTCTTTCATAAATATCTTTCATAACATACTGCAGATACAGAAGTATTGAGCTGTTTCTGTTCCTCCTCCTTACTACTACAGAGGATGAGTGCATGAACAGCCTTGGGAGATTCTGGTCAAAAAAAATTAAAAGATTGGTTCTCTTTTATTGCAGGACCTTCCCTCAGTGTGGTGGGCTTGCTGCAGCCAGCATCCAGCCCCCCACCCACCCAGCCACTTTCTCAGTTCCCCTCCTCAACAGGACAGGGAGAGAAAACAAGATGAAAAAGCTCCTGGGTCAAGATGAGCAAAGAGAACTGTGACCAAGTACTGTCACAGACAAAACAGGCTCAACTTGGGGAAAATTATTTTCTGCCAAATAAAACAGAGTTGGGTGGTGAGAAACAAAGTGATAAGTTAGATCAAATTCCCCCAGCCCCCAGAATCCTACTTCAGCATGGGTTCCTCTCCATGGGCTGCAGTGTGGATATCTGGGGGAAAAAAGAAAAAACTGGAGAGAGGGGACATGTAGTGATATATCAAGGAGTAATGACTTCAAACTAAATGAGAGTAGGTTTAGATTGGATATTAAGAAGAAATTATTTACTGTGAAGGTGGTGAAACACTGGAACAGATTGCCCAGAGAAGCTGTGGATGCCCCATCCCTGGAAGTGTTCAGGGCAAGGTTGGATGGGGATTTGAGCAACATGGTCCAGTGGAAGGTATCCCTGCCCATGCTATGAGAGGTGGCACTAGATGGTGTCTAAGATCCATTCCAACCCAAACCTTTCTCTGATGATTCTATGATCAGCTTTCATCATGGTCTTCTCCATATGCAGCAGTCACCCCTACTCCAATACCTGGAGCACCTTCTTCTCCTCCTCCCTCTCTGACCTTGGTGTTGGCAGGGCCATTTCTCACACTTTTTCCTCATTCCTCTTTGCCTGTGCAGTGTTCTTGGCCTTTCTTAGGAATGCTTCACTGCTAGGAGGAAAAGTGTTAACAGGTGCATTAGTTCAATGATCAATAATTTTACTTCTATTAATTTTTTTGAGAGGGAACTGTTCTGGTGCTTATGGACAGTCTTAAGCATATATTATAATTTTATGTGAGACATTCCTAGTCCCGCTTTATGCCAGTCAGGATGCTGTATGAGAGCTGGGAGAGCTGTGCTGTTCAGAGTCAGAGCAGAGCGATTGTAACAGCCTCCTGTGCTTTTTGGCCTTAAAAATCCATAAATTCGTAAGACTAACAGGAATGGTGTGGTGACTCATCCGTGCAGCAATCAAGGTGTCACAGCAAATCAAAAGTTTCCACCGCTTCTTTGAGACAGGGATTCAGAGAAAATGCTGACGGTAATTAAAAGAATTGCTCATCCCAGGCTGTGAAACTGCGGTGTGCCTCATAAGATATGCGTCTTATCTCCAAACTATTTATGGCTCTGTCTTGGGTAGTACGTGCTGGTTCCCAGAGCTATGGAGCAGGACGTGGCTTCCCAAAACGGGGTGTACTGCTGGTGCCTCGTGTCACAGAGAGCTGGGTTTGGCATTCGATGCTTTTCCCTGGTGTTTAGAGCTCTGACTTTGTTCTCTCAAGTGCCATCATCTGTTCGGATTATTTACTGGGAGCACAGTACCTGTGCCTGATCTCCTTGTGCCTGCTTCCGTTGGTGCTTCAGAATTGCTTAGATGATGGTAATTTACAGTCTCAGCCTTTGACCACTGTTTGTGTCTTCACAGAGAGCCTGAATTTCTAGCCAGACTGATTAGTTAAGCAGAAACTACATCACTGAATGTATGCTTCTCATAAAAACTGTAAGGTTTGCATGTGAGAAATAACTGATGTCTCTGCAATATATTCATTTATGTCTCCTTGTCATGTTTTAGATCTCTGAAAACAAACTCCTTACTAAGTTTCGTAGCAGTAATAAAATAATTTGCTTCAATGTCTCGCTATTAGATGTCAAAACATACTTTTGGTTTTCCTTCTTGTGTTTATGGGGAAATGGCAATGTGAAGAAAGATTAATCAATCAGGAAAATGTTCTGTTATTTCCCTTCTCTTTTCATCTATTCCAAAAACCTGATGGGTTGTGAGGCTGTGTCTCTAAGCAATGCATATAATGTATGCGGTTACTGCATGCTCAGCAGCCAAATGCAAACATTACAGAGTAGAAACACAAGGTTTATCTAAAAATAAACAAAAAGGAAACAGAAATCTGTACTTCAGATTCTACACACAAGCTGTTCAAACAGTCAGATCTTAATAGTAGATTCAAAAGTGTCAACAGCAATGGCCTTGTGTTTTTGCATGGTTAAAACTTGTCAGCAGATTCAGTCTTTTGAGTGATAATAACACTAAAAGGCTTACAACAGACTGTCCTTGGTGTATTGCAAAACAAGGGAAAAACCTCGCAGGAACAACAAGTATCTGTTGACCTGGGGTCGGCGTGGGAATCTCAGGTCACTGTTGTAGGCTGAGAAGCTTCTTGAGGAAAGAGCAAAATCCATGAAATCATTGCACTGCTTATCCACACAGTGAAAGGTTGGAAGGGAACAGGCCTCTTCAGATTATATTTAGTAACTAGGAAGATTTTGCTTGTAATAGTCGGTTTGCGCCGCAGAGTATTTTTCCCCCTCTCCTTCCTCCCTGCTCCTCCTCAGAAGAATTTTGTCTGATCCAATCCGAAAGCAATCACATGCTCATCAGCAATTTTTCAGCAGACCAGACAAAATTATTCTGAAAGCGAAAAAACAAATTATTTTGCTCTACATATGTTTATTGACAGATGGGCCCGGACAGATCCATTCAGGAACATGCGGGGATGGGACAGTAGCAAAAAAATATGCAATGCTTCCAGATATTCCAAATATTAAACTATCCCCTGATGCACTACTGTAAATTGAAGTGACTGCTGTTGCTGTTAAGGTTGGCTTTACACGTATTTTTTGCTGGTGTTGACATCTACTGGATAAATTTGCTACTGGCAGGAGGAATACGCTCTGTTTCAGGGAACAGGAGAGTGCTGTCCCCTCCTCTCGGGAAGCTTGCACTGCACAGCTCTGTACTGCAGAGTCATATACCCTCACCACTGCCTTTTTTTTCTTGTTTTCTTTTTGTTGTCTCCTGTTTCCAAAATTGTCCTGTGAGCAAAAATTCAATTTAAAGATAGTAAATGGCAAACACATTTGGGCAACAGACTGATGAAACAGCTGCTGTCTTTCTTCCATAGACCTGGATTTTTCTGTTTTGCCCAAGGCAGTAAAGGGAAATTAGTTTATTAGTTTCACGTTGGTCACTGGTGAATATCATCCCCCCTCACAAAAATAACACTTTAATTCTGCTTGATTTGAAATAATTGACCGATCAGGAATGAGGCATGTGAAGGGAGCTACCAAGACGGAATTACACCGTAGGGCTGGAAGATCAATTGTTGGGGAGGAGAGCTGAGACACTGCAGCCTTATATTACACCTGCCTGTTTATTACACTTGGCCTGAGGGGAAGGCAATGCACCATTCTGATCTGTTGCCTCGGAGAAGTATGGATGTAAAATGAATGCAAAATAAGGGAACAGCAAGTTGTTTTTTTATGTTAATACATTTTATATTGATATTGAGGACATTTGAGTAAACGGAGCTTCTAGTTTATAGAACAGCATATGTGTTTTTCCTTCTTTCTATGCCAATATTCTTTCCTAAATGCTGTTTAATTTTTATTTTTTTTAGCTTCTCAATAATACTTGTAGTGATTGACTGGTAGCTGTAGCACAAATACTTAGTAAAATTAGTCCCACTGGAAGATTACTCAGATGCTACAGCTCTTCTTACTCCTCCTTCCTCTGCTCTTTCTGCCTGTTTTAATGATTTCACTTTAAGAAAAATGACCTGAGGCACAGCAGAGAGGAAAAAAATAAAAGTCACAAGAAAAAACAACGGATGGACTTACACTTTGGCAATCCTGGAACAGAAGCAAGGCCAGATGTTTGCTATACAGGCATTTGGCATGTATGTAACAATCTCACTACAAGACTGCATATAAAGTTTTTGACAGCTTTGCTGGAATGCAAATGAATGATTGCTATTCAGAATAAAGTGCAAACATTTTGGCCAGTGCTTGCAAATCTAGTAGTTCTCAAGTTATATTCTTGACTAGATCCTTGGTATTCTTAAATGCATATTTAAGTAGGTGCTTGCCAAACATGATTTGATTTCTGTCTGTAATATTTAAAGGTTCTACATCACCTAACATATCTTGAGAGGGATATGGTGAGTGGTTCATGAGCTGTTTCTTATTTGATCATGTTCTTTCTAAAGCAGCTAATTAAAAGCTGCAGACCTCTGGCCTAGAAAAGGTGGGCTGCTGATTTACTGCATTCAGCAAACAGCCTTCATCGAACAGTTGAAAGGATAAAACATGAGTCACTGGTGGCAATCCTAAGTGAGAAGCAAGAAAGGGTGGTGGAAGAAGTGATAACAGGAATAGCTCTTAAGAGGCAGGGGAGCAAGCAGAGGAGCAGTTCACTTTGATACTGGCTGTGGTATTAATTCATTAGGACCACGGCACTGTCCTTCTGGTTCTTGAAGCATCACCTTTCAAAACAAAACAAAAACAGCAAGTGGATGTAAGTGATACTTACTCTATTGAACCAACTGAAAATAAAGTCAATCCATTTTATGAAATGTGGTTAGGCCACGAGAGGTGATGAGCTGTGACTGCAGATGGACCGATAATGTGGGCTCTGGCCAACTCCAGTGACATGCAGTGCACTGGGAAGAAAACATTTAATTTCCAAAGCTCTGGGTGTCTGCAGGTGAGCTGGAAGTCCAGTATTTCCAGACAAGGAAAGGGTGGCCTGTTACTGATGGATTGATACTAATGGTACCTATGCCTTGAAGGAAAAAGATGAAAATCTGGAAATATGCAGAGAAACTCAGCTCTCCAGGCACTTTACAACCTCTAAAAGTACGAAAAGAATATATGTGGCTCCTTAAATGAAAAGTGAGGTTGCTTGTGAGGCTTTGTGAGTGGAAGCTAGTGACAGTCTTGCATTTAGGGCAGCAGAAGTTGGAAAAACTCACACAGTCTCTGGGAATTCATTGTCTCAATGCAGGATTGGGATAACTGCACTTCCCTGCCTCAGTGGACAGTGAATCATCTTAAAACCTTGAAGATTCTTGGAGGCCTGTTGCTATGGACTGTGCTAGTCTCATATTTAGTAAATTTAAAAGACCTGTAGA
Source organism: Scytalopus superciliaris (assembly GCA_013400415.1). NCBI lineage: Eukaryota > Metazoa > Chordata > Aves > Passeriformes > Rhinocryptidae > Scytalopus > Scytalopus superciliaris. The sequence goes on from VXBX01004107.1 coordinate 240,224, forward strand.
TATGGCACTTGGGGATGTGGTTTAGTGGTGGGCTGGGCAGTGCTGAGTTAATGGTTGGACTCAGTGGTCTTAAAGGTCTTTTGCAACCTGAATGATTCCAATTTTATGATTTAATGTTTCTTTTTTTTTTTTTCCCTCAGACATTTTGCATACAATAAGCTCTTTTTATATACCAGATGCTTAGGGTCTGTTTTGTGCTGTAAGTGTACATGGACCCTTCATCTGGGGGAGTGATACACGACTCCTTTCAACAAAACATCTGAAAATTCTGTGTGGTCAGAGGGCATCAGTCTCGGAACAGAAAATTTGCTAATTCCCCAGGTGCTGGCTGAAGCCTTTTAATTGTGAACAAGGACAGGGGTGGGATGACCTAAAAATATTCTCTAAGAGGGAAATTTGAAGTATGTTTTCTTAATTACAGCATTTTGTAGCACTGCAGGTGACCCAGCGAGCTCATGCTGTAAAACATACTGTGTTTAACCCTTGCCTTGGCAGAGAACTTTCTCCTGTAGTACTTTTGACTGATTGATCAAGTCTTCCTCAGGCCCTGGAAAACTGAGAACAGCAGGAAATAAAAGGAAATTTCTCCTGCCTTGTCCAAAATGCAGTTTGAAGGCCTAGTCCCCTTCTCCTCTCCCCCTCACCCCCACCCAAGAAACCATCCCCAAAAGAGCCTAAATCTTGCTAATTAAATTTTTGTGAGATTTAATTTGTGACATTTGGCGATGCTGACAGTAGCTTACTCTACATTTCTGCTTTATTAACTATGAAGTCTTAGGCGAGATTAGGTATGTCAGGTCCTGGCAACCACTTAATGCATTTTGAGAAGATGGCCCATTTCCGCAGAAGAAATCTCCTCGTGTCCCTGCCCTCCCTCCCCACGTCTCCCTGGCAGGCACCCTTGGACCTTGGCCACCAGCTGCTGTCCAGCCAGCCCCGGTGCCGGCAGTCGAGGTGTTGGCCACCGGCTGTGCCGTGCGAGTCTTCCCACACAAGCCCTCCACGAGCCGGCCTTTAACACGGCAGCTCTTGGCATTTGGTTTTCGTTCGTTTGCTTTTCATGCTAATGAGATAATTTAATTAGGGAAGTCAGTGTTTTGGGCAGTGTTTTGCAAGCAGGAGTGTTACAGAGGGACGTTATGTTTCTCTCTCTCTGTTTTTAACAAGGCTGGGTTCCAGAACTGCCAGCTACCCTGGACCCTGCGGAGACATCTGAGCAAGTTATTATGCCTTTGTGTAAAGTTCTGGTGGATTTTCATTTAGAAAACTGCTGTGTAAAATTCCAGTTGTGTTGCTGCAGAAGGACCTTGGAAAGACCAAGACTCTGCAGCAAATGGCATCTAGGATTGATTTTGGGGACTGGAGGTTGAACTGGGCTCTGAGCTTTTTTTGGTGGAGGGGTAAGGGGTGATTTGCAATAAGCCATGATGAACCAGATCAAATGAGAGATCTTTCCAATAAAAGCCTGAAGAGAGAGGAATGAAGTTAGGCATCTTCTCCTGGAGTTAGGAATTTTCTCCAGCTACATTATCTCAAACATGTATATTTTGACATATTTCCTATCAATCTATAATTTATAATAAGTGCATTTGAGGATGTGTAGGCCCTTCAGAATAGTCCAAGAAACTTGGGTGATCAGGAACATCCCCAGAAGGAAATCCTGTACCTAATGTAAACTTCATGACTTCATGTATGTCCAGTTGGCAAGCAGCAGGGTTCAAATGGGACTCATCTCCATCTTCTGTTCCAGCAGTGCAAGCAGCAGGACCACAGATGCCTCTGAACCTTTGTGAACTTTTCTCCCCCTACCAGTGCTCATGATTCATGAATTGCAGGATATGTTACCTACTTCAATCAGGTTGTAAAATTTTTTTCTGAAAGCAAATTACTACATATATGCGATGATTATATTGAAGATAAATTTTCTAGAGGCTTGGTAATAAAATTTACAGCTTTTTCTAGTAACCCCTTATTTAGGAAGGTCATAATCTCTCAACTTTGAAAGAAAGAAAACAGACTGTAAGGTATGATTTCACTTGCATTGTGGCTGGGTTTTGTTTTGTTTTTTTTTATTTGGATAGTCTAGTTTATCTTTTAACTTATATAAAGGGAAGATTTCCATATGCATCTGAAGTACTCAGAAATAATAAGTGTACACATTTTTCTACAGTATTTTGAGACAGAGAAGCAAAAGTCTCATTTGTGCTTCTTGCAAAGTGAACTTTCTGCTGAGAAGACAACATTGTTGACACTGATTTTTTTTTTTATATGTCCCAAAGCATCACCTCCTCCAGCATATGTTTGGAAAATTAAATCCTATATAATCTCTTAAATCTACTGCTCCTTTATCACTTACAGGGTTAGGATTTGGGCTCCTTTTTTCCTTTTCTTTTTTTCCCCAAGATCTGATTGTAGCAAAGCAGCTCAAGTCTCTCTGCCTTGTCTTGGATTTTACAAGAGCTTTAGAACTGTTTACAAGACTAAATCAGGGGTTTACAAAAGTAGACCTTGCTTGATAATAAAGTTGTTTCCTTGCCTCTCAAATATTTCTGGATCTTATCTTTTTACACAGCTGCCTGTAGTTCAGCTTTACAGAATGTCTTGATTGGATTCCGTCTGCCTTTGTCTAACAAAGAGTTCTTTCAGTGAAGTCACCCAAACAGGAAAAAAAAAGTTAAGTAAAAATTGCGAAAATGGATTAGTCAGATCCATGTAGGCTTGTAACAGTGATTCCATATGTGTCTAAAAGAGTCTTTGTAGGTTATAAATAATGTTGAGCTCGAATAAAACGTTTTGTTTGGCACACTGCTGAAGTGAAGAGTGGCCCCTGAAGCTGCCAGGTCTGCTGGTACCTTATTTTATTTTGATTTTCTTAAAGACGTGTACATATATGACCTGATGATTGAGTTATATACAGAATTTATAGTAATACTGATGTATTTCAATGTGATTTTGGTGCTATATGCATAAATTATGTCTTCAGACCTGTGCCTCAGGAGAGGTTGTTGTGTCGGTGTGCTCTGATAAAACTGCATGCTGTAACATTTTCCCTGCAGCGTATATCTGAAATCACTCAAGCTTAGGTACTTAGACATCTTCTTCTTTATCAGTTACAGTTCTTCATGCTAGATCTGATTACAGCAAATCTCTCTTCTTCCTCATCTTTTTTTTTTGTGTGTGTGTGGATCTCATAAAATACTTGGGCATTACAGGCACTTAACTGCTTTTGAAGCTCTCTAATGGCCTATTTTACCTGTGCTTCCATTTATTCAGTCTGAAAACACGTAAGATTATTTAGCTGCTTATTTTAAAGTTTCAGGCTCTTTCTTTCTTCTTTTCTGCCATTTCCCTAATGACCACGTATCTGCTTCCGTTGCTGTCTCCCAACGTCTCTTGCCTATCATGTTTCTCTAATGTTATTATTTAAAAGGTAAATTTAGAAACAAATGCTTACCCAGGAAAAATTTAAATTAAAAGCTTGACCTTTATTTTTTAAGTCACTTAATGAAGTTGACTAATAGTCTAAGAAATCTGATTCTCTAGCTTCAGACTGGCCAAAAGCCTGTTTTTCCTTATATTTATATCTGTGGGGACAGGCACTTTAAGGAGACCTTGACTAGATAAGCGTGGAGAGCAGGGAAAAAGCTGCTCCAAGGCTTGAGCCGGACTGTCATTTAGAGGAACGTGAATAGGAAACATTTTTTCTTCAGAACAGTGAGTGTTTTGGGCTTGGGGGAAGAAGGGCTGTATTTAAATGTATCGAGCATAAAATGAAATGTTAACCGCTTCAGTTTAATAAATCTGCAGCAGTGATCTGTTTGAACCTGGTAAGACGCCTGAGGATAACACGCTGCTATCTCACATGCCGCTGGTCTTTTCCTTGCCTCTGTTGTATGTGTGTGGAAGCCGTGGAAACAAGGAACAAATGAGCTTGCATAAGAGATGTGGGGAAAAATGAGTACCAGGGGGAAGGTGTTTTTATGCTGAGAAGGTAGGAGGTTTCCAAATGGCCAAAGTGTTCAGGGTAAATCTGGAGGCTGGATGTTGTCATTTGTGTAGGTGCCCTACATTTGAGTCCTGAAGACACTCACATTTTGCAGAAAAACCTTCTCAAATTTTATTGTTGAGCAAGCTGTTAGTATGAGACATTTCTAAAACCCCTGGCTGTAGAAAAAGTTATGTTCTCAGGCACAAGGGTATGCTCACATTTTACTTTCCCTTGAGAGGGATAGATTTAAAGTAATTTCTTTTTATGGTCTCTCTCACCTGCTGCATTGCGTGTTTTGGCCTTGGAGGGCTGGGAGAAATCCTGTCCCATTTTCCTCAGAAAGTGTTTGGTATTGTTTCATCAATCTGTTACCCTTCCCTGATCTACCCTCCCAATCTCATCCTTCTGTGAAAGTAGATGATGGAGGAAAAGGTTGGGTGCGTGTGTAATCCTCCTGCCTGGCTCCCGCATAACCCTTGTCTGAAAACAAGCAAGCTGTCTGTGTTTTGGCATGATTTTTGCAACACATGCACTGTGATACAGTCTTTGGGACTGAGATAGGCGTTCTGTTTGCCTTGCCTTATCACTAAATCTCGTTTCAGGTTTGTATTTACCTCTGGTTGCTCGATCTCCGTTCTTTAGCTTATAGCCCTTTCCACAGCTCTCCCTTAATACCAGTTTGATCTCCATTTTGCTTTGAATTTATCAGTTCAACCAGTAACTACTATGTGTTTCTCTTTTTTTCTCTCTCTTTAGTAGGGTGGGGTTTTTTTCCCCTCTAAGGGAGTTTTTGTTCCTTTTGGCTGCACAATAAAATCCTTTGATTCTATGTGACAAATAGGAACACGTTTCCTTTCTAGTCAAGATTAAAGACACCTGGCTACTCCAGTGATTACATCTTGAGTGGAGAGTGAGGGAAGGCCTGTCTCACTGACTTTACCACCTTCACAAGGTAGTATGTCAGCTGAATTGGGTGTACAGAGGGATTTTCAGCAGTAACAGCATGCAGCATGCCTCCTCACGGACTACTGTTCTGAGATACACAAATCATGCATTCTTTCTGTTGCTGGCTTTGTCTACATCTCTACATCATGGTTTTATGGCTCTGATGTAGGGTAATCATAGTTGAGACAGCTCTAAGCTTATCTGCTCTAGTACTAGCTCTTAGACAAGGCAATATGGATGAGCTTCATGTTGCCTGAAAAATCAACCCCAAAGCTGAGGCTGATAGATCCATAATTAGCCAAGGCTTAGCTGGGGTGGTGCGTTCAGTGCAGACAGCACTGGGAGCTCCCCAAGTCTATAAAACAACATAAAAACCTTCGTTCTCTTCCTTAGTGCTGCTTAAAGGGACCTAAAGCTAGTTAAGATAAAATGCCTGCACATGAATGTTGAGGAAAGCTTTCCTTAAAAAGGTAAAAAAATATAAATTAATTGTAGCTGTTGATGTTGGTGTTTGTAAGAATTAGGTATTGATCTTTCTCCTTCTCACTGTTTCTCCAGCAGAAAAGGCTGGGAATTTCTTAGGAGGGATTTAGAAAGGAAGTTTATTCTTAGGGGAAAAGAAAATCCTAAAGAATACATGACTGGGAAATTGTAGCCTAAAATCAGGTATTTTAGAACTGGCAATAACGGAGTTTGGGTGATGGTTGGAATCAATGATCCGAGAGATCTTTTTCAACCTCAGAAACTCCGTGATCTCTGACAGCAGTGACTGCTGCCCTTGTTGCTGTTCGTGTGAGGTTTGCACTGGCCTCCATCTCTGCTGTTTCTCAAGATGGTTTACACTGCCCTGTGTCAAGTTCTGTGCAAAGGAATGTGATGATTGTGCTTGACTCAGGACACACTCTGTTGGAGAAGTTTTTCTTATGAGTACAGAGTATGTTTAAAGCATTATTATTATGATTATGATCCTTGACAAAAATAGTCTAGACAAAGCATAAACTCTGGATCTAAAAATATATTTAAAAATTAGCTAGTCTGTTCACAAACCATTTCTTACTTCACCCAGCAGCTATTTATGAGAACATTTTCTATTCTTTCTAATTTTAAATAGCAAGCACTAGCAGTTGAATACTCATTTATTAGATAGTTATCCCCTCCGGTTTTTCTGCACATCTTGTTGCTGTCAAGTGTCTTTGTACCCAGCCAAAAATGACATGTTGAAACAAGTAGTGTATATTTAATTCAGTGTATTGAAAAAAAAATAAAAATGTGACATTGAGCCCTGGCTTTCATTTTTTATTGGAAATACCACTAAATACAGTAGCTGGACTGAGGAGTGAATTTGTCATGAAGAGAGCGGTAGGTTTTAAGTAAACTTCTTAATGTGTGGCTTAGTCACAGGCTTTTTTCTTGCTTGTTATTGACGTAATTGCCTGTCAGTCTCATCTGATAGTAGAATTGCTGGGGGCATGGTGTCTTGGATCGTGTGGCAAAAACTGCTCGCTATTGACTTATGTGCATGTGTGCCGCTGCTCTCCGCTGAATTAAATGTCAGATGTACTCAAGTGTGTGGGTGGGTGGGGGAGATGTGATTTGGTTCTCTCTGGTTGCCTTGTCAAGGAGTACACTAATACAGCTAATGGAGATCCTTGAGCTCGGGAGGAGAAGGGCATTCAGTTGACAGCCACCATCCAAACAGTCGGAAAAGATACCTTCACACAGCGGCGGAGGCTGTGGGGATTAAAAGGAAACTTTTTCAAAGGCGAGGAATAATAAAGGTTATTTTGAAATTGCAGCTTGCAGCTTACAGACTCCCTTTTTGCCTGACTTGGCAAAATATTTATAAAACAAACGAAAGCAGGGTTATACCTGTGTAATTTCGAACCTTTAAAGACACTACGTTTAGGTACTGATTTTATTCTGAGATGGTTGTCGCTAGAGGAAAAACTCAGTTTCTTCACCTCTGCTAAAATAAAAGTTTCTGTTTTCACCACAGCGCCTTTCACAGCACTGGTTTTTGCCATGGTCTTTGTGCAGCTGAGCTGTCATTCCCACATGGTCCTCTGGAAAATGCAAACTGAGCTTACTGCATGAAAGTATCAGATGTCCACAAAAATACAAGGCAGAAGAATCTAAGTGAATATCAGTGAATCATCAGCCCTCAAATCATCAAGTCAAACCATGCATCACATCCCACCAGAGGCAAAAATAGGTGATTCTCTTGGGTTAAGAGGAACGTCAGTTTTGTGGTCAACACCAACAACACTGGTGTGGTCCCCAGTATAGGCTCTTGCTAGGGATGCACATTCCACACATAACCATCGCAAATCTATCTTCTTAGGAGATTTGGTGCAGCTTTTACTTGAAAATAATGACTGTGGGAGAGAATTATTTTTTTTTTACAGTATACATTTATATTATTGAATTTTTAACTGAGAAAGAGTATTCTTCATCTCAAGCTAGTAGCTCTCTGGTGAACCAGGTGATCCTTTCATCATTTAGGCATAATGATTGGTTTTGTTTGCCTGTTTATTAATTTCTACCACGTGAATAACTAACATTGTTGATAGGCACACTGTTTTATACCACTTCTAAGTTTTATCTATCTTAAGAAGTTCCTTATGTCTGAGTTTCTGGATGAGTTTAGTTCTAGCTCCCTCCAGAATCCTTATAAGCAGATGTTTTTACCATCCATTTTTGTATCTAAGAATTTGTGAAACAACATTGCTTCCACTGACCTGATGTTATTGTTACAAAAAATGTAGTGGATTGTGTGATGCAAATAAAATAAATCAGGTGCTGGAGTGACCTTGATGCTCATTATTTATTTATGGCAATAAATACATTTAGCATTTACTCATATTCTTTTTCAATTGCAAATACTGTAAAGTTTCACTTACTCAGAACTCTGCAGGGAAAATAGCATTATTTGCCACCATTTTGCAGGTGAGGAGACCTTGGCAGGAAGACTTAAGTAGCTGCTTTAGGCTATGTAACATATAATTATCAAAACTAGGATTAGATGTTGCGAGTCTGGACTCCCAGCGTTGCATTCAAACCTCTTGCTCCTGGCAGATAAAATCTATGGATAGCAAAGACTGAGGGGGTAAGCAATGATAAGGACAGGATGATCACACAGAACAACTTGGTCATTTGATCATCTTACACGTATTAAGAATTTTAAGTCTAGTCAGAAGCACAGGAGGAGTCAGAACATGTGGACCTGCCCTGTAGGGCATCATCCCTGCGGGCAGCTCAGGCGTCACAGAGTGAAACATTCCTGTAGGAGCTTCCAGTGAGGAGGTCAAGCAAAAAGGAGGGAAGGGGCTGCATAAAGCAGTGTTTAGCTTTGAAAATAGAGAAGTAATGGGTAGATTTAGCAAGCAGATTTTTTTTTCTCCCTTTCATCTTTAGGATTAGTATTTGGTCATATGTCAGGTGCAGGAAAGAGCTACAGAAATGATCTGAAGGCTACTGGGAAAACTGCAAGAGGGAGCTGTTGAAAATGTTTTTCTGGTGTTAGAACATTGAATGATGACTTCCTTCTAAGTCAGCTTTTCATAATTGGTGTGCTGTTGTTTGTTATTCTGCTGAAGAGTTTGGGCAGATGGTGTTTCCCCAGGTCTATGGGACTGGGCTCTTCAGTGTGTCCTTGTACTTGTCCAAACTCTCTAGTTTGTGTTCTAGATTAGCACTAACTACAGTGCTGTTCCCATCCTCTTCACGTTCAGCTGGGAAGAGGGGCAAAACAGTGGAGAGGAAAAGCAGAGGAGTCATGGCAGGGTCTTGCCCTGGTGGTTATAGAGCACAGGCACTGTGCTGGGGCCTCATTCCTAACTCCTCTTTGGCTTTAATCTTTCAGGCAAGCTCTCGAGTTCCCGTTGAGACGAAGCTGCCCTCCATCGAGATGTCACGGCACCACAGCCGGTTCGAAAGAGATTACCGTGCTGGGTGGGATCGCCGGGATTGGAGCTCCAATGGCAACCACGTCAGCAGCACCAACTGCAGCAGCGCCGCCAGCACCAACAGCAACACCCGCCCGGGGCTGCTGCCCCTGCCCATCGTCCCCTCCCGGCTGCCCACCCCGGCCACCGCCGCCTGCACCACCGGCAACAGCGACGTCATCACCAGCCTGGTGGCCAACTCCTCCCCAGCTTCAACCACTAAAGTAAGAATTCAGCCCTTGTTTTTGGGGGGGTTGGTCTGTTGAAGGGGTTGTTAGAGATGGAACTTCGCCTGTCCCTTTGTAAAACCTGTGTTCATGGCAGAGCCAAGGGTAGGAAAATACATTTCTACAGGCAGTGTGTTTTTTTTTATTCTTTTCTGTGTTGTGCACACACTAGAATAGGTCTTTCTTGCTCCAAGACTGAGTGTCCCTATGCCTGAGGCCCAGGCAGAGCAAAGGCTTCTTTCCTTTCAGCACTGCCTGGATTAGGGCTTTCTGTGGCTTTCCCTGGAACACATGGTTCCCACTTTTGCTTTTGGGAATGTTCCTCCTGACTGTTGACCAACACAGAGCTGTGGTTGACAACAAGTGGATATAATTCTCATCCAGAGGGAGTGGAAAGTGGCTGAAGGGCATAATTTTGGCTGAATGGTGTTTTTTCTTCTCTTTAGTTGATAGTTTCCTCTAAGGTTCTCAAAGCCTTGTTCTTAGTGCAGGTTGGAGTGAAACAGTGGGACTGCTATAACCAGGCTTACTTATTTACACAAAAAGGCACTATAAGAAGTAAGAAAATGTTAAGCACCAAAGAACTGAAATCACTAGTAAACCATTGGGCTTTTTTATTCCAATATATTATTGAAGGAAAGAGGATGACTTTTCCTTTCTAAAAAAACAAAAACAGCATTTAGCTATTTTAAATCTGTGAAGTACAAGCTGATATTTTAGGAGAAAGTTGGGATTTCTTTCTGCATGTAGATTCAGGTAGAACAGCTGGGGAACAAAAAACCCTGGCAAATGGTAAAGGTGACCACAGCACTGGTAAAGTGAGCCAGAAGCGCTGCTGGGTTTCTTTTTATGATATTTAACATTTTCTTTCAACTTGGTTTCATTTTAATAACTGCAAGTGCCAAATACAGCAGATGCAGACAGAGGGAAAGGAGACAATAAAGTTATTTAAAGTAAGCCAAGAGCAAGCTGAAATTTTACTGCAGCACCATTATTATATTGATTTTTTTTCACACTGTAGAAAAACAAGGTCAATGCTGCAGAGGGAAACATTAGGCCTAAGTGTGATTGGTGGTAAAAATTTTCCATGGCATCTTAAAATTATTTTCATTTGAAAGAAGCCACTGAGATTCTGATCAAAAGATATTTAGAGTTCTCCAGATGCTATCCACAGATAGATGCATTTCAATCATGCTTTGTCTGGAGATGATTGAGGCTATTTTGGAGCCAAAGCAGTGGTTTCATTTATCATGACCTTTGTTCCTGGGTCTGCTTAGAGTCCAACGATTGTCTGGAGCTGATCAGCCCTTTTCCCAGATGTTCAAAAGCATTTTGAAGCTTATCAGTGCTAGTAAACCATGTGTTTACTGGGGGAGAGGAGGCAGGAACAGCAAGTTAAATACCTTTTGATCATATGCTCAATGTGAACTGTCTTCTAAATTACCTTATTAGACTATTTTCTGATGACTTTCCATAGTAAGAATGTTTTGGCATGAATAGATCAAAAGCAATAAATAGACAAGAATGGAGGTAACATGGGGCATTTTTTGTTCTGAGAACTGTTAATCAGCTGTGTAATCTTCCATAAAATAAATGTGTAAAAATGCATAGAATTTTTGCCCCAGCTTCTGCTGCTGTGAATCAGCTAAACAGCTCTAAAAATTCAAAACTGCATGTATTAAAGAGGAAAAAACTTTGACAAAGTGAGGCAGGTAGAATGAACAGAGATATAAGAGTATGGTGCCTAGCAAGCTTCCCACTAATGATGTGAAACAGTGTCAGAAAAAAACATCAGGTACTCCTACACACTCCCGTTCACTCTGCCTGTGTCTCTTTCCTTCACAAACAGCAGATTTACACTTGGAGTCAGCGCTGTAACCAGCCAGGGCCTTTCCCTTGTAGAATCCAGCTAATTGTTAGGCATAAAAAATTATATCCATATAATGAGGAAATCACAAGTTGGAAGAATAATGTGGTTGCTTGGTTTATTTAAAAAACCCCAAAAATATAAATATTAAAAATAGAAAAATATTTTAAAAATATGCAAGGCATATGCTAAATTTCCATGGGCTGTGTAAAGTTCACAGCCTACTCTCTGCAACCATTATGTGAGCATGTTTATGGGGTACCAGCTCATATGGGACAGGTGTCATCTAAAAGCTGAATTTCTTAGTTCTGTTTTGTGGATATTTGATTGCTTTGCTCCCTTTCTGCAGGGCTAAGCCTTCCCCAACATAATGACAGGTGCCATCAAATTCAGTGGCAAAGGTGTGCCCCTCACAAGAGGTGACATGTGAATAAGCTGTCATGGTGTCAGGAAGCAGGAAGATTGAGAACCCAGTCCTCCTTGTGTCATTGTCCAAGGATGTGGGTACAGCCAGCAGTATTCCTCCAGACTGAGGACAGAGAAGACTCTCTGTGCCATCCCTTACCAGTTTTGACTAGTATCTTCCAGAGTTGGTTTGAAGGTCTCAAATCATAGAGGCCCAGCCATCCATCTCCCTTCACTTTGTGTTCTACTAATTATTATCGTCCTAGTTAAAAGTTTGTTTCTTTTTTTTTTTTNCTACTCTGCCTTCAAACCTTTGGTCCTTGGTTCCTCTAGTTTCCTGCTGTTGACCAGTTCTGGTAGCCTCCAAATAACCATGTTCACTTTTGCATCCCCTTCATTCTTCATTTGCCTTTGAAAATACAGATGCTAAAACCATATAGGTACCAAAAATATATGCATCCTTTCAGCATCACTAACCATTCCCTTGCATGGCAATAAAACTGCTCTCTTCCTTTGTTCCCATGTCTGTACAGATAGTAATTGCTCCAGACTTTTTTGCCATAGTGCTAAGTCAATACTTATTAAAAATACATACACATGGCATCGTCCTCAATTACATATTTTAAAACAGAGTCATAGTCTTGTCGAACATTGAAATTATTTCTGACAAGACCTGTCTTTTGGATACCTGTATTGGCAGACATTGGTTATATTCCTGTCCTTCAGCTCCTGATTAACTGAATCCTAAAGTGACAAATTCAAAACAGAGGAAAATAACTTCTTCTCTCTCTGATGTGTAACTGTATTGTAAAATTTGCTGTGTTGGTGGTGGAATTGGTCAGGGAATTCATAGATTAATTGTTTTAAGGACCACTAGCCTACCTAATCTGGCTGAACCATTTGGTCTTTAAAATTATGTAAATGTATGTAAGATTAAAGACTTCACCCCAAGTTACGTGATATGAACAAAAAAAGCATTGAAAAGGAGAGAAAAAAATGTATCAAATTAATTGTTAGAGAGAGGTGAAACCATCTTCAGCAGGAAGCATTAGATATAAGACCAGCCATGAGGGGGGGTTGGGTTTGGTCTATGTTTTTAGGCTTCTGGAAGAGATATTTACTTCTTTCTATGGAGGACTTTAAAAGATTTTTATTACTAATTATTAATGTGTAAGAGAACTTTAAAACTAATTATACTTTGCAGACCTTTGAAATTTATTCTCAAAGTGTACCAGTAACCTTCTTACCACAGATGCTTTGGTACAAATCACACTTAGTGGATCTGCCACATTTAAGTGGTTACGGATGTTTGGTTTGAGTTATTTAAACAGAAAAGCTGTCTTTTCCTGAGCTTTATTTTTTGCTGAACAAAACGACGATGAGACTTTGCACTGCTATAACCCATTTCATTGGAGGCTGCCAGAAAACATCAGAAAAACTGTTTGGACCTCATCAACCTGTAAGAAATAGTTTAATTCTGCACACCCAGTGTATTGATAAGGAAAGTGAGGCACTCAGAGATAGTGATTTTTGGGTTTTCTCCTCATTCTGTGCAAAGTTTCAGCTCTGTTACTGAGTTTGGTTTCTCTACCCTGGTGCTGTATCCAAAGAGTGGGGCCACAGACCAGCACCCAGAGTCAGCACAGTTTGAAGGGATGAGTCCTTTGCTGGAGATACTTCCTCAGCCCCTTGAGTGCCTGTAGTAGTTAAGAGGAAAGTGCAAATCCTACCATTAAACTTTGTGTTCAGATCAATTTGTCAGACTCTGAGCCTGGTCATGTATGATGATTGAGCGCAGGTTTGGGTCTGTCTGTACACAGTGCGATTTTTTTCTGCACTGAGGTTGGTTATTTGTTGGTCAAAGGAAACTCTCTAAGAAATCCATATAAGACTATAGCACTGCTTAAGATATTGGCAACAAACAGTCTAAAATTCATTTTTAAGGATGCTGCACACCATTCCAGCTATGTTTTCTGTTCATCTCAGCAGCACCTGCATTCCTTGTTGCTTTTCCGAATTACTTTGCGAGTTACTTGTACAATTTTCCCCATCAAAGCTTCTGTATCACAGCTTCAATTTAGAAGTGTTGTCATGGGCTGTAATTTGAAATTTTATTGCCAAGAGATTTTTTGGTTATAGAACATTTACTTTTATCATCTCTATATTATTTTTAAATGCCTGAAAAGATTGATACATCAACAGAATCTGTGCAACACCAGGCGAGATCTGATTTTTTTTTTTCAACCTTAATTTTAAAAACCCATTGCTTGGAACATAAATTGATTCCTAAGCCCCCTCTCCGCTTAATGATTTGTTATCCTCAAGGTTAAACCTATGACAAATTTTACAAAAACACCAGTCTTCAGTTTTGATAAGATTTTCTCTAGTTGAGCTCAGGGATAGCTGTGTAGTTTTAAGTCTTTAAATAGCATAAAGGAGATGTGGTCCTGGCCTCCTGTGCTCACGCTGCTCCCATAGCATTTAAGACTTGTGTGTTGTTGCTACCAGAGTTTATCCCACTGTGGTCAGCCACGGTTACGATGTGGGAGGGAAGGCAGTGATGTTAAAACATCTGTTAACCTCTCTGGAAAGTCAGGCAAGAATTGCAGGGGGAAAAATAGCCCCCCACTGTCTTTGTGCATCAGTGCAACTAAATAGCATTAAAAAATAAATGGGGAGGGAAGAAAATTCTTATGGCAAGAAAAAACAAGACAGCATGGCTGAGGAATGCACGATAAAAAGGAATAAAGTGAAACAGCACAGAAGTAAAATGTTATGTTCTTCTTTCCTTCACAGGCCAAAAATATGTAGTTCCCTCAATAGTAGCCTGTCATATGCAGATGATTTGCTGTAGGTTGCAGGATTTGTGTCATCTGTTCTCTTTCTCTCGCTTTGGAGGTGATGATTTGCTAAGCTGGTGTATGACTTCTACAAATATTTAAAATATTGATTAAGCAGAGGAAGAATAAACACGAATTGTTTTTCAAGTTACGCCTTATGTTGTACATGACTAATTACATACAACAATTTGCTCTGCTACGGTAACTGAAATTTATGTACTCTTTTTATTATAAAACATAAGACGCTTGCATAAAGAGAGAGATTATAAATATTGGAATACAACAGTTGCTAAAAAACAGTCAAAACACGAAGTGATGAAGTATATGGGATTTGCTCTTCCAGCTTCGCTGTGCAAAGCTGCTCTTGCACTCCCCTAGGGTTTGTATTGAGAGCTGGCATACTTTTGTCACTGTTTCAGAGAGTAGCCTGGTAATTCTTAGATCTGGACATGACGTAGCAGTCTGGCCCAAGTGCAAACCGCTGTGATGGTACGCAAGGCTTTGGTTGCTGGATGTCAAATAGTGAAAGTGATTTTTTTCCAGGAGCATATTTTTACCTATGGATAAATTTCTAAAATACAGTAATGTACAGTGTCATTGGTAAATGAGATGCAAGCCTGTTCCTACCTAAGCAGAGACTTCTGATGCATATGAAGATCTGATTACGGCAGACTATTACATGAATGTTTAGGAAATGAGAGCAATGTTGAGTATATAATACTAGATGGTTTCTAACAGAAGACAAGGACAAGTTTTCCCTGGCACCCAAATCACATTCTCCTGGTTGTTTAGGTTTGAAAGTTCAATAAACTTTGCACAGTTTACCTTTTTGGGCTGGCACACTGTTTGACTGGAGTGCACCTTCCATACTGAGCCTTTTGTGCGTAGTCTGCAAGGAAGGAAAGAGCCAGAGTGTACAATGTAGCCATGACATGCCATCACACCAGGCCACGTAGGCTGAAACCAGCGGGGTGCACCACAAAAGTACACCATTCTAGTATGGTCCTTATATCCTCAAATAACTGCGAGAATTGCTTTTGAGGAATTGACAGAGCTTGAACCAGGAATGAGAAGAGGAA
Source organism: Scytalopus superciliaris (assembly GCA_013400415.1). NCBI lineage: Eukaryota > Metazoa > Chordata > Aves > Passeriformes > Rhinocryptidae > Scytalopus > Scytalopus superciliaris. The sequence continues at coordinate 255,519 of VXBX01004107.1, forward strand.
ACAGATAGATTTGATTATTGTTGACTCTCAGGACACCTTTTTTCTTTCTGATATTTACAAATTGACCAAAAATGTCTGTAAATTGAACTCAGCAATGACTTCTGCTGATGTAATCACATTACATTACTACAAAATAGTTACAGGTCCTGGGTGGTATTTATATTACACTATATTACAAGAAAGCAAAGGGAGATCAGTGGTGGGTTCCAAAACTGATGTGATGGAGGCTTTGGAATAGAGCAACCACTTCTTCCCTTTCAAGGAAGTGGAGACACACCTTGGGTGTTTTTCAGACTCCTCTTTAGAAGGCTATTCCTAATGATCTGTGGCCCTAGAGAGGGCTTAAAATGTGCTGATGATCTGGCACTTCCTCTTACCATCTCATTTTAGTGTTTTTACTCAGGTGTATTTGTACATACTTTCGATAGCGTAGAAGTTGGAACATACCAAATGTGGGCTTAGTTTGTCAAGTTTTGCAGATACTTTATTGGACCTAAACTGTTTGGAAAGCCCTGGCATGCTCATTAATCTGCAAAGTCATAAAAAGCCGCTTGGATTTTTTTACTCACAGTGTGTTTATCATCTGTTGAAAGAGCTAAGAGGTCTGGCCAGTTTCTAGGCCCAGTTCCATTTGAAGATGAAAGGCAGCATTTTTGAAGCACTAATTGACATCGCCAAATACTTACAAGGTCACAAACATGACAGCTTTGGATAAAGAAAAAGGAATATTGCTGGGCTTTGGCACTTTGATCAAAAAGTCTCTTGACTTCCAAAAGGGATAAATATCAGTAATAAAACCTAAACAAAATTTGTGTTGGCTACGATTTAGGGGCTTGATTCTTTGAAATTGTTTAGAGCCCTTTTTATTTTCTTATTTCTTTCTGGGCATTACTTCGTTTTCATCCGTATTAGTTGCAGATCATCTATTCAAAATGCAGCAAAATATATACTTCTGTTATTTCAGGAGGCATAGTGGTCCATTATAATTTTTTTCCCAGCCTCCTGTCAGTCTAAAAAAGCCTGGGAGCTGCCTTGCCTGTGATTTGATGTGGGTTACTAGAGGGTTTGTTTCCAAGGATCAGTGCTTCTAAAGGAGGGCAGGGCAGGTTTTCTGGGTTATAGATGCATATAATTGTAAGGTTGGTTGTCATTTAGGACCATACTGCTGTTGTCACCATCAAACGTAGCCACAAAAAGAATTTTGCAAGGAATCACTTGGTGGTTTCCTGTTATTTCTGTTGTCAGTACTTGATAGGTAGGGCCTGGAAATTATTTTCAAGAAATCTGATCCTTTCTCAGCAGGGTGGTTTCTGATTTTGGTGTTGCATGAACAGGGTAATGTCAGAGAAATCACTGAGGAAGGGGATGAGTTGATTAAGGCATAGAGGAGCCCAATGCAAACAGTTTGGTAGAAGGCTGTAGTACTGGTTGGGTAGGATGTCTGCATACAATAATTTTTATTATAACAGGAACACAGTAGTAATTTAAAAAACCCCACAGTTTTAATGCATAGCAGAAGGAAAATACATTGCACGTCAGACATAATACTGTCTTGATGGCATTGGTTTCCTCAGCTTGCTGATTGATTTGCAGTTTTCAATTTTAAAAGTTGCTTGCAAAACAAATGAGCCAAATGAATAAAAAGAAAGAAATAAATAGAACAGATCCAAGCTTCACCTCTCCCTGTGATTTCTATGGGCCTTGAGTTCCTACTTCATACGACACTTGTGTGTGAAGCTGATAGACATAAAAATAAATTTGGCCCTGGGAGTGATAAAAGGGCATTAAACTCTGCTCTCTGGCTCCTTGTACTGGGAATGCTGCACCTTCAAACAGTGGACACAGGCTGATGTGCTCCGGGCATACCGGGAAGCTCTGATCAACCAGGGCTGACACTCCAAACTGACATTAAAGCATCACCACTGCCCTGTCTACAATCCTGAAAATCCTCTTGAAAATGTGCCCAGACCTTGAAGAGGAGCACGAGGATCTTGTGACTCTGTGGCATGAAGTGTAGGCAGCCAGGGCTGTTCCGACAGAGGATTGTTCTGTGGATGCCACAGCAATGCCAGGAGTCCCGTTACCGCAGCCATGCCGAGTGTGCTCCATCCCCTCCAAACAATGCACGCAAGGTGCAGGCATCGTCTGCAGAAATGGAAATACAGTTACTCACTACCTTGTGAGTGGGCAAAACAGAGGCTTATTGTCAATGTCTGCGAGAGCACAGTAGGGGAAACCACAGAAGGAATTCCTCACACTTTTTCCTGACTCCAGTTTCACTCTGTAGAAGCCGCTCTGATGAAGATGTATTATCTAACATTGCTTTTAAAATAGCATGTGGAAAAGGATAAACTTACAGGTATCCAAGTTATTTTGTTGAGTTTTTTCTTGGAATTTGAGGCATTACTAAATGTTCAAGTGTTGGTTAGCTGCTGTAGCACTCTGTTCTTGGAAGAAATGGGCACTTTGCAGGAAAAAAAATGCACATTCAATTTGGTTTAGAGGAACTGACTATTCCTAACTCTCCCAGAAGTTGGGCTGCCTGTGCTGGTTTTGGTTGTTCTCTGCTCCTGTCAAGCTGAAACATGTGTGGTTGTTACCCACTACAATTTAGCGTCTCCAAACTGGTCACTTTGGGAAACAAAGCTTGTAGAAGCTCTGCAGAGAAATATATGCTGTCTGTGAAGTGGTGTTTGTGTGTAAAGCGATATGCACCCACTGTATAAATAATGCATAATAACTAGTAATAAATTCTTCATATCATAGAATTCTTTGTTACTGTTTATGATTCTGGGTCTTTTATGGGTATCCTGAAACAAAGCACTGAGAAGTATGTGAATAATATTTACTACTGCTTAGTTGTTGCACAAACATGTCAGGAAAGAGAAGCTTTTTTGACTGTGGAATTTGAATGTTTAAGACTATATACTGTTTATATTATAATATATATAATTGAAGTTATCTTTTACTTCCAAAGGATCATAAAATGTTATACAAAGCCCATGCATTCAAAACCACTGAAGTAAAGCATCAGGGAACACCAGCAAGTGAAACACCCCTGAGAGTGATGTTGGGCTTAATTTGACCACGTATTCCCCTGCAAATCCATATTCTTCTTCAGAAGTACCAGTCTTTGTAAGAGGAGTTTACAAAGGTGTTGTACAAGGCCGTGCAGGAGGATCCGCTGGTTCACCAGTGACACCCTCTTGGTGGCACAGAAATTGCTCAGCCACTGTACAAGAGCCCAGCAGGCATGGCTGGAGGCCATCCTGCCTCAACATGGAAATTCTGAGCAAACTCAAATGAACAAAGGAAGTGTATGGGAACAGATAGTAGAATCACAGAGTTGTTGAGGTTGGAGGGAACCTCCAGTTGTCTGGTCCAGCCACTTTGCTCAAGCAGGGTCACTGCAACCAAATTGCCAAGGACCATGTCCAGATGGCCTTGAATATCTCCAGTAAAGAAATTTTTCCCAATATGCAACCTAAACCTCCCCTGGTGCAACTTGAGACATTTCCTCATGTTCTTGTATTACTTGTTACATGGAAGAAGAGACCAACCCATACCTCACTACAAGCTACAAGATCCTCCTGTTTGTTGCTCATGCTGTGTTTATTTGTGTAGGTGCAGGGTTCAAAACTAGAACCAAGTCCCAAGACAGTTCTAGAATCTGCATGGTAAATACTGCAAACTCAGCTGCACATGACCAGGAGCACTCTGATCTAATATCAAAGTACCTCTTGTTTTGAGCAGGAGAGGGCCAAATGATCTGCAGAGGTTCCTTTCAACAAAAAGCATTCTATAATATCATGGCATCATCCTAGAACTGAATCACCTTTTCAATATACTTTCCAAGGTGAAAGTTTTGTCAGTTTGCTTTAAAACATTACCCAGAATCCTCATTGATCAGTAACTGCAAGAACTTTGGATTTATTTTAGGTCTTCTGAGCTTAACTCCTATCTTGGCATAGTCATCACAGTTTTGCTTTTGAACAGCTTGTTTCCTTTAGAGTTTTTGCCTCATGCTGGGCTGGAGTAAGACTGAATAATTTATCTTCCTTTTCCTCAAAAGCTGAGCAATAGTTATACCCCACATGGATTTGAGACATTATTATCTTTCTAAGCTTCCATTAATTATCTTTATCATCCTTGCTTTTAAAGGTCTAGCATTTATCTTTGCAAAGTTCTTCAAGCTGGATTATAGAGGAAATTTTGAGTGTATTAATTCCAGTCTTGCTTATGAAGTTTTAAACTACATTTCATAAACATTTTTTCCACTGCTCGCAATAATTCTTCTGGTAGTTTTGCTGTGACCAAATTGTGTCTGATGTATAGAATTGATGGCTTTTAGGGTCATCATGCACATGCATAATTATCTCAGATGTACTGCTTTGATTAAGACACACAGATGGATACAGATTTTGAAGATATGGATCACACATACTTTGTTAGCCACGTACAAAGCCGCCATTCACCTTGTTTTCTCAGCCTGCTTAGAAATATGCACTGCTTTACAATAAAGTTGAGCTCTGAAGCAGTGCAGGATAATGCTATTTCAAGTTTTCTTAGATGTCATCTCAGCTATGATTTGTACAACTGTTTCAAGTCTTACAATAAATCCATCTTCATAGAGTCATCGAATGGTTTAGATCGGAAGGGGCCTTATAGATCATCCTCCCTGCCCATGGGCAGGGACATCTTCCATTAGGTAGGGTCAGTCAGAGCCTCATCCAACCTGGCCTTGAACACTTCCAGGGATGGAGCGTCCACAACTTCTCTGGACAGCCTGTTCCAGTGCCTCACCACACTCACAGTAATGAATTTCCTTGTAATACCTAATCTAACTCTACTGTCTCTCAGTCTGAAGCCATTCCTTTTGCCCTGTCTTGTAAATAGCTCCCCTTGTCCTGTCTTGAAAATACTCTTGTAAATTAGTCTCTCTCCATCTTTCTTGTGGGTTCCCTTCAATTATTGAAAGGCCACAGTTAGGTCTCCCCGAAGCTTTCTCTTTTCCAAGCTGAACAATCCTAATTCTCTTAGCCTTCATTTCCATCTTAATATTAGGTAGATAATTCCCAAGTTTTCATGTAAGCTGCCATTGTTACCATCACTGGTTGCTTTGCAAAAGGGCAGGGGAGCCAAAGTTCGGTGTCAGTGCTCTGTAAGGACTGGAGCATGCTCTTTGATGCAGTACACCAAGTGGAGTGACAAAGGACCCTTCTAAAATAACCAGAAATAAAAAGTAGAGCAAGACACCTCTGAATTCACCCAGCTAGACCCAAGTTGACCACTTTAGTGTGTATTCCTTCTCAGTTTCCTGTGGGCTGTGTTATTCCTCAGGCTGTGCTGGGTGGTTGTCCCATACAATAGTGCAGTGAAGTCTTCTCAGGAGTGAACAATGGAAAGGCAAAGGACATTGCACACAAAAATCAGCAAAGGAAATTGTGGTTAGAAAGAAAGAAAGGAAAAATGGCTCACACTGAGAGTAGCCAGACACTGGCACAGGTGCACAGAGATGTTGCCGCATATCCTGTAGCTATCCAAAATTCTAGAGGACAAAGCCCCAAGGAATCCAGTGTTGTCTTTGCCTGCTCTGAGCAGGGGATATACCTGCTGTCTTTCAAAAGCTCCTTCCAATGAAAGCAGTCTGGTTATTTTCTGGTGTGAAAACTTGCAAAGAGCTGTGGAGAGGAGTCTCCGAATAGTTTTCCTTCAAAGAACAGGGGTAGCACCTGCCACACAAAGGTAATTATGAAAGTCACCTGGATCTTGGCTGTAAGCAAATCTTACTTACCTCACCTTCTGACCTGTTGGTAAGGGAGTGAATTTATTCTGCAGCAAACACCTTTTGTGTCATCCTTTTGGTACGGGTGGTTCAAAACCAGAGAGAGGAGGCACTCAAATCAGTTGTTTAGCAGTGTGCCTTTTTGCATCCAACTCTTTGAACTGGGAGATAAAGCTAAGCTTAAGCAAATCAACAAAGTTTGTGGGCCAAGTCATTCATTTATCTTTTCACCTTTCTATAACACTCTTCAATGTCTCTCTCCTCTGCCCCATTTTCCATCAGTCACTTGATTTAAACTCTTCTGACACTTCCCACAGCATACCTGACTGTACTGGAAGTGCCATCACATGTTGGCAACTACCACTGAATCATGCTAAGAAACGAAGCACACTTGGCACTTACCACAACTATATTGACCTTCTCTTGTTTTGGCAAATAGAACACCTTGGTGGAAATAAGGCTGCCTGGAAAATAAAGAAAAAAAAAAGCCCAGAAGATAAGGAAGAGAATCATGACAATGCTTAGAGATTGTAAATTTGGTTGGATACTCTTATTTCTTTTTTTTTGTGTCTGTGTTCCAGCCAGCTCTGCTCACAGTACAACTGCGTTTGGCGAGGTCTGCCCGAGCAGATCAAGCAGTGCCAGGGCACGAGCCCAAGAGCTGGAACCTGACCATCTATACCATTAAATTGTTAGCACAGGCTCTGCCTTGCGTTCGGTCTGGACCAGCTAACGCTGTCATAAACAATTCCCAGGCATGGCTTGGGGATTAGCGAGGGCCAGCAGCCATTCCCGATTGGCAGTTTGGATATAGCCACCTTGTTTTGGAGGGTAAAAGTGTATAATCCTGTGAATATGGCCAGGCCGTATCATTTGGCCTCAGAGCCGTATAACAGGTCCTGGCCCTGTTTTGTTTTCTAGTTACTGGGATAGCTTTGTGTTTGAGGCCAGTGTAATTGGTTTTACTTGACTCCACAGTTTCATACTTGACTGAGTTGTATCTGAACAAGAAGGAGCACAAGCACATCTTCATTTTGTCTTTTCTTTAGGCCAGTGTACCTGTGCACTGACATGGTGTGGTCTGTCCCCACTGTAAATTGTCACAGCAACTAGAATAGTTTGTGAAATCCCTTTTCCATTATTAATAGAAATACATACTCTAAGAAAGTCTAGAAATGTATCTTTTAGGGAGTTTTTTCATCTGGCTTTCAGAAATCTTTGTCATGATTTTGAACATGGGCCACCGATTGCTGGCAAATTCAGTTTCTATATCAGAATGAATACGTTCTGCAGATGTGCCTGGTGCGAGGAAATGATTTTTATATTTTCTATTGTATCTGGAAATAAGAAATTGTGTTAGATACTGACAGATGTTGGCATGCATTTGGTATGAAAGATCATGTCAGACATTAAGTGTTGAAATAGAAACACCTCTTGCTACCTGCACAATTGGTTTTTTAGTAGCCTATCTATTTTCTCCTTTACTCACCACAGCAATGAATAGAAAATAATACTACTTTCTGCCAATGAAGGCCCAAAAAACCTGTACGAGTTGCCAGGACTGGGGAAATTCCAAGTGTGGTTATATCCTTTTGTCCTGCCATGTTCTCATTTTCACACTTCCATTTCCAGCTGCCTGAGGTACAGATATATACGCATCTTGATTTTTTTTTTTCTTTGAGGTAAATTATGGATGCCTTTTATTAGTGGAAACTGCCTGATTCCATCAGCAGAATGCTCCAGACAGTCTTGGTGGTGCATCCTACTAGCCCTGCAAGAAGAGAGACCTGAAATTTTGGTTTACCTTCAGCATTTTAGTCATCATACAACCCAGAATTTAGTGTTCCTACTTGTGACTCTCAGACCACACACTCCCTCTTGCACAGCCACAGCCTGGGCAAACAAAAATAAAGTAGCATGGTTAATATGTGTGTCTCCATGTGGGATGGATTTGGCCTTGATTTTCTGCCAGTGCTGACAAATTTGGAGACTTTTCAGTGTCAGATATTTTATCTGAAGTATTTCTTATAGGATATGTCTATTGGTACATTTATGGTGGCACCTATTTGGGATAGTTCCCCTCAGAAGAGGCTACAGAAACAAAGCTTAGTGCACCCTACCTGTGGTTTTATGTCTTGAAGACCTCTGGAGACTAACTTTCTTCATAACATCAACCATAAAATCTGCCAAATCTACCATACCTTTGCAGAGGAACAGTTCACAAGTCTATTTGATGAACAGCTTAGGGGTTAATAGTGGGGTGTTTTGCCAGTCAGGTTCAGTCAGATGTAACATTATTGCCCTGGGGTAGTCATTCAGTGCTGTTGGAAATGAGCTTCTGTTTCTTAGCTCTTTTCCCTTTGTGTTTCTGCTTCATTGTGTTTAGTGCCCTGGCTGTTTGCTTTCCCTTTGGAGGTGAGTGTTCCTGGACAGAATTAAAGTATATAGAATGCACGATGTGCAAATGTGTGTACCACTGCTGAAACCTTTTTACAAGAGCTACACTGTTCAGAGAAAGCAAGGAAGGAAGAAATGCAGTTGCAAGAAGCAAATCTAAATAAGCTCCCGCTCCACCTTTTTCAATTTACTGGAGGAAATATCTTTCTTCATATCATTTGACTTTTTGATTGTCAGATCAAATTGAGCCAGTTGGAGTGAGCCTCAGTGATCAGAACAAGTCCTGAAAACCTCTGTTTAGCTGCTCTCTGGTCTCTGTGCAATTGGTTTGCTTAAATTTGCTGTAATAACCTTTTAAGAGTCATGTACCCATTCTTCAGTGAGGACCCTGCTGTGCATTGTGATTATGTTATCTGTTGCCTCCCTGAATGTTTAACACGGCCAAACTGTTATGTTATGGGGCTTGGTTTTGGGGGGAGTTTTTCTTTTTGTCTGGGTCTGTCCCATGTCCCCAGCCTCCTCCAAGCTTTTACTTTCAAAATATGAAGTTGTGTTGCTTGTTAGCTATTACTCCCTGTATCTCAGTCCTCCTTCTTCTCCGCCCTTTCCTCTTTAAAGTACCTGCTTAGCAAAGTATTGAGCAAGCATGCTGAGTAGCTCTGGTAATTAGGCAATTTGAATTCAGGGATGGATGTTGGATGTTAAGTCGTGGGATGAAGGCTGGCTGTGTTGGAAGGCAGTGTACTCTGTCTCTGGGTAGGAAAGAGTCGTAATGCCTTTTGTACCAGGGCTACTCACCAGCGAGCCAAGGGGGGAGTGTTGAACAGCAACGCGACTGTGTGGCCCTGTCCACCCTCTTTCCCAGGGAAAGCAGCACATGTTGACAGTGAATACAGTGAAGTGCAAACGGGTAAAATAATGAAGTGATAGCTTAATGGAATTATTAATGGGATTTGTGTTCAAATAGTGAACAAGAATTCATTTTTATTAACATAGGTTTTAAACATGTAAACTTATGCAAAAGATTATACCCCACTCACTTTCCTTTCTCCGTTGGAGTGTTTATAGAGTACACTGTATGTGCAGGGTTCTCCAAACTTCTTTAAATATTGCCCTTTCTGTCACTTGTCTCCTGGTGCTTCTCAGTGTGTAGCTCTTCATCTAAATCTGTATAATACACCCAGAGATTTAACTGAATGACAAGGAAACCTTGGAATTAAAACTGAAGTAGTAGGTGTTCAGTGGGAGTTTGGTGTTTGCTTGTTCATTCTCACTAGAATAAAAGATGGGAACATGACAGATAGCTCAAAATGCTAAAGTGTAGCTCTCCACAAGCTGCAAGGCCTCTGCTAGAAGGGGCTCTGTACCTACAAGGTGGTGGTGGCAATGTCGTAATTACGAGCTGACATTTAAAGAAATGTCAGAAGCATTCAAACAACCCCCTACTCAGCTTCCACCCATGTATCTTTTCGTGTCCCCAGTCCTGCCATCTGTTATCCCAAGGACTCCGGTTTTGATTACCTTTTTGTTTGCTTTTCTGATAAATGTTTTGTTTATCCTCCATGCCTGGCATGTGCTTCCAGAGGTTGTTTGCAAGCCCCTTCCTCTCTTTGCATGTGGATTTCTCCTAAAGAACTATTTACGACCATGATGCTGGCAAAAAGTAATCCTCTGATTATGGCTGGGCTGTGAGTATTTCTGAATGCATCTGTATTTAGGAGCAGATTTTGCCAAATACCTGTTTGGAGTGTGTGTGCAGAAGCACATATGGTATTACTCAACCTTGTTACCCGTCACCCTCTTGCTTGTTTCTTGTGTTATTTTGTTCACACATCATTTTCTTGTCCTTTTTGGATGGGAGCTCCTCAGGGCAGGCACCAGACCATTCTTGGCATTTGGGAAGTTCTTTGTTTCATTTAAGAGATTTGTATTGCTACATGTCTTTTGAAAATCACAGAAAAATGCTGTACTGCCTTTCTGCGCTGATGCTGCAAAGTCTGTGCAAAGTTCACTGGTGACCATTATAAGGGATTTTTTCCCAAAGCAGCTGCCATACTTCACTGGTATTAGTGATAATACTAAAATGTGTGTTATGCTGCTAATCCTAATTTAGTCTCTAAAAGATAAGGGACATGGCAGGTGGGACTGTACATTCATACAGCTCAATACTCTGCCTCCAGTGGAGATTGACATTGCAGGTACACTGAATGCATCCTTCCCTGGAATGTACTGCCCACAGTCTGCACCTTGGGGATTTCATTAACCACATGTTGTATCTTCTTCTTTGTGCCATGTGACAAAACATGAAGCATATGCTTGCCTTTAAGCAGGCGATTGAACTCAGCCCCATTGAACTCAGGATGGCTATTCTCATCCCTATTGCTTGGTGGGGTTTTAATCCTTTAGATGGATTACTACTTTCTTAGGGAGAGATGTCCATGGCAGGTGGCTGCTAGTGAGCAAAAGGAAAGCATCTGAAGTGTCCTTGAGTCCACCTGATCCTTAAAATCCGTTTTCCTAAGGGAGAATGAGTTCCTCAGGCACACATCAGTATCTGGAGGCCTGAACAAGAGGGACAGGACTCAGTCATGTCTGTTCATCCTGTATTCCCCAGCCCAAATGACCAAGTAATTTCCTGGGCAGAAGAGGGAGAGCCTGCTGAGCAAGCCTTGACTTGCTGCTTGGAAAACATAGTTTGACACTTTCCTAAATACTTGTGTTTCGGCAACCCAGCTGTGTCAGGGAAGGGTTAGGTTGGATATTAGGAAAAGGTTCTTCCCCCAGAGAGTGGTTGGGCACTGGAACAGGCTCCCCAGGGCAGCAGTCACAGCACCAACCCTGGCAGAGTTCAAGAAGTGTTTGGACAACATTCCCAGGCACAGGGTGTGACTCTTGGGGTGTCCTGTGCAGGGCCAGGAGTTGAACTCCATGATCCCTGTGGGTCCCTTCCAACTCAAGGTATATGATCGTATGACCATAAATGTGCATGTAAATTATGTCTGATGATTTTGTAGAGTCAGATGGATGCAAGATTGAGGTCAGAGACATAGTGATGTAGGAAGACTGATCTCTGATGGCTGTAAGTGATTTCTGTTTCTGAAAAAAATTGCTGAGCATGTGATTTTTTATTGTAGAATCACGTTAGTCCAGAGGTAAAAAATATTGGGTAAAATACATTGTACCCATAATTCATATTAATGGAAATTCAATAATCGCAAGCTGTCATCCAAAGAGATTAGAAATGAGTCCAAATGTTGTGCTATAAAAACATTAAAAAGGCATTATGAATTACAATCTATTGCACCATGTTTTGCTCGTTATAAATAATGGAGGGAAAAACTAGTCCTTGGAAGTTTTTGGATTGTCCGTTTTGAGAGAAGCCAGCAATTACTTTGTAGAGCTGACTGTGCACCATTGATCTGACTTATGGATTTCATAAATGCAGTGGTCTGCTAATTTAATAAACTTGCTCAATCTGTTTTTAAACAGAGTACAGAACTTTGAAAAATGATTTCCTTTCAAACTAAAATTAACTCTTATGGCTTTTAAATATTAGACTGTGATATTTGCTTCCAGATTTTCATTAAAATACCTTCTGGTTTCACATTTTTCCTGGGATGGGCTAGACGCTTGCGGCTCATGTTTTATTATATTAAATACTCATATTTCACTTATGCTAATTTGGCATCGAGTTATGAATTTGAGTTCTTAGGCAAACCTTTATTTGGTTCTACATTGTCAGTAAAGCTTGCAGCTGCTTACAAAGTTTGCCACTGCCAAAAGCTTGGATATATATGTGTTCAGTAAAGTAGAACTTGCTGTATATTGGACAGAATATTGATAGACTAGATGTGGTATCTTGTGTAAGTAGCTTGTATGTAAAGCTGAAACTTTTGAGGGGAAAACTCACAGTGTTTTTAACAAATTTGCAGCAAACTGAGTAAAGGAAGATTTCCTTCTCAATTTAATGTGTACTCCCAAGCACAAGGTGTTATTTTTTTGGTCTCTGGTTTATTTAGCTGTTGCAACCACGGTAAGTCATAAACCACATCAAGCTGCTCTTGCAATCTGACTGCTTTTGTGAATCCAAAACCCACCTGTTGGACTTTAAGCATAAACAGTTCAAATATTGTGATGGCAAAGTATATCGGCTGAGTTTCAGAATTTGGTGATAGGATATCCATTAATGCCCAGGGGATCTTGTAATCTGAATTCTTTTCCCCTCCGGCTGAAGACATACCTACTGTGTTGGAGCATAGGGTGTAACTAGGGACCAAAGTCTTCCATGTTAAACAAATTCTGAACTTTATACAGCCTAGATTCACTCTTTCTTCTCTACACCAGTCTATGCAAAATGTATCGTTTCCTGAATTGGCACTGACAGGCTAACTGAAGGATCTTTGGTCAGGTGCCAGGTTTAATTCATTTGTTATCAAGACCAAGAAGTGAATGTGACAGTGACAGCAATAATTATCTTATTCTGTAAAGAAATGCAATACAAGCTTATGCATTTTGGTTAAGAGGGGGATAAGGAAGAGTAAGGCAATTATACCTATCATACACTTTTGGCCTGTTTTTTTATCAGTCTTGACAAGCTTAGAAAGTCTGATGGTACACCCTGTCCAAGGAACACCTAAATTCAAAGAAAATAACTTTCAACTGGGACCATGTTTGTACTGCAGACTGATAAATTGCTTTTTCAGAAATCAGCTCAGTTGATTTTTTTAATAAAGTTAATGGGCTAGGACAGACAATAGTGGGTTGCTGTGTGCTTAGTGTATTCTGGATACAAAATGAAATTCCCTCAGTCTTATTTAATATTGCAGGTTTGGGGTTTCAGAGAAAAAAAATGAAAATCAATGGCATTTGCAACACAACACAATATTGGAGCAGCAGGATTCAGGGAAAGTAGCTAGTAACTGTCCTTGAGGACTCTCACTAATTATATTTTTGAACTCCCACCTCCTGCAGATACAGGACTAATATTATTTACTTTCCTTTATTCTGGCTCAGTTGGATTCCTTGAACAGCTCTTATGAGCTATTTGAATAGGAACACCTTTGAAATTCCTGCCTAGGCAGAGGTCCAGTTCTTGCTGATATTCTGACCATTTCGGGGTGTTTACATCCTGGAAGGTCTTTTGAAGAGTCTGAGAAGTGAGTTGGCACAGGCATGAGTGTTCTGAAAAATTAACTTGAGGAAGCAACCTTCTACTTGACATAGAGCCACGGTCACACAATTTTAGATACTAATCTGTACTTTAGATACTGTTACAGACTTTCGAGCCTTGCTTTGGAAAAGGCTTGTCTAAAACTAGACAGAGAGGCCTCAAGAAAAGTGTCTGTAAAAGTACAAGTTTGCAGCAAGTATTTGATTTGTCCTTATAGGGGGAATTATAATGATGTCAGGCCAGTGGCAAAGCATCAGTGCTCTGTGCTATGCTCGGCTACCGAAGCTGAGCTTGTCAGTCCTTGAGAAGCTGAGAAGTCAACTGAGAAATTGACAGTGTCATCAAGACCAAGTCCTGAAGGCCTGGCCAAGAGGCTTTGTCTGTCATCTGAAAGACTGAGCTCGTGGACTGTATCTCATGGTAGGAACAAACAGACTTGGCAATCCCTCTGCTGCTCATTGGGCCGTTCAGCACATCCGCGTCCTCTCCTGATCCTGACAAAACGTCCCTTCTCTCTGCTCAGTTTTCTACTGAATCATCAAGTCTTTCAGCTGTATTTGCGCTCTTCCTAATGAAAAAAGAAATAAAAATAGAAAAAGCTGTTTCTTTTTAATGAAATTTCTTGTATGAGAACAGAAAATCTCAAATTGTTTCATTGATCTTTTTTGTTTTGTTTTATTACTTAAGCACTAAAAATGAAATAGATAAGACATAAATGAACTGGCTCATCTGTTGTTTCTTTCCTGCTGTTGGAAGGCTTTATTTTTTTGTGCCTACTACACAGATTTGTCATATGTAATGCATTTTTTTTGCTTCTTATCCATTTCCATGCCTTTCTGTCTATTTTTACGTCCAAGAGTGTTGGTTACCTGGAAGCTCTCTGTTGCATTCCTGGAAACAGGCTAAATCTAGCAAAAGAGGCATAAGGAGTTTGGGGAAACATGGAGCCTAATACTGTTTCACTTGACAGAAGCTTTGATTCACGTTGTATATCTTTATCCATCCGAATGTTAAGCATCTATTTATAGCTGGCTTGTAGCCTCTCTTTTCATTCAGCAGAGAGGACCAGCACTCTCCAAAAGATGATTTTTCTCACCCTGCAGAATGTGGTTTGAAGGTCTCGTTTGGCATCCTTTTCTGTTCCCACTGGATACAGAGGGACTCTGTAGATCCTTTTTGGGTATCTGATATTGAAACAAAGCCCGTCCTCACATTCTTTGTCATGTTATCCATCTGTGTCAGCAAAAGCTATATAAGTACTTAATGATCTAAATGTGAAATGAATGCAAGTTCTGCAAATGGTTATTGATACTCTAATTATTAATATTATCCACCTGCTGAGGGGGGAAATAAAAATCACATCTTGCCTATACTGAATCATTTGAGTGCCAGAAACTTTGCCCAGTGTTTCACTGTATGCATTTATTTCCTATTTTATTTTGCTTTTCCTTTTGCTGTTCTGCATTAATGCAAATTTTTCTCGTTTGTGATGCTAGTAGGAAGTGCTTGACCCATTACACAAGGCTTAGTCATAAACAAGGTATTTGCTCTTTCTTATGAATAGAAAAGTGTTAGGAAATTTCATTCTGGATTGTTGGTGACGTTATCACACTGGAGTTTGCTGGTAGAAAATTATTTTTTCTGCAGAGACAGCACTCAACCTTAAGATTTTGAGGTAAATCCACACAAAGAGAGTAGTTTGCCATTGCTGATCGAATTGCTCATTTTCAGTTTTGTGGGAAGACTATAAAGGAATAAGATGGAGAAGCTGTAGAGGCCATGGGGGGGGAGCTGGAAAAGGAATATAAAGAACAAGGCAGTTTTGACATTATGGAGGAGATAGAACTCTGTCCCTGAGAAGGGACAAAAATAAACAAGACCCTTGGGGTGTCTTTGACGCACTGAGAGGGGAACTCATCAACAACAATCACAGCTTGTGGTTGTTTCCAGAGTGTCTATTACCTGATGGCCCACCATGCTGAATAACACTATTGCCTGTTGTACATGTCAAACCTCCATGATTATGAAGGCAGGTAAACATTTGCTGTCTCTGTTACCTGGTAGTGAAGGATCCTGAATGGTGTGGTCATGGAGTGGTGACAGAACTAGTGGACACATAAGGGAATTTGGTTTAGCTCTTGACTATGATCTTCGCAGAGGTCTTGTGCAAATCATCCAGGTGTTTGAAAACCTTTTGCCTCCTGATTCCAGTAGCATTTAGTGGACAGATGTGGAGCTGGACTTCGGTGTTTTGTTTCAGTAACTGTAAGAGAGGAGAAAGCAGCCACATCAAGGAGAGACTTGTGAGGATAAACACAGTAAAGATGATGAGATACTCTGAGGTTCCATCCATACTTGCACCTGAACAGTCAGGGAGGACATGGCCCCAGTGTTTTAAAATTCCTAGAGCAATGCAAAACCAAATTGTACTAAGCAATATGAGGGTAAACTAGAAAAAAATTACAGCTGACTAAAGGGAAGATAATGGGAGGCGAGCTGGAATACTCCACGGTCCAGGAAAACACAAAATAAGACAGCAAGAAACCAAGAGACTGTGGTGTGCCTTTAGGATTATTCTGTTTGCAAAAACATGAATCTAGGCTTTAGAGACTTTAGGAAGAGTCTCTAAACTCTGGGAGACACAATGGCACTATTTGTAAACATGACTGCCTCAGCTGTCTGCCCCTTTGCCACAGGTTCACTTGGAGCAGGGACTGCAGCACGATGATATGTAACTACAGCTTGGTTGCTCATGCTGTGGGTTTGGTTTATGAGTAGAAACTCATCTTTCAGCAGAAAGCTGGTCTGCTCAACTGCTGAATTTGAAGCTTGGGTGCACATTCTGTTCTGCTGTCCCATTAAATGGACTTTTGGCGCCAGCAGTGCCTTAGACCTCATGGCTCAAACCACAAGGACTTATCTCAAAGCCCTCGGGAAAGGGCATCAGAGCTTCCTAGATAATCACTTCCAAATTAGCTGTCACTATAATAGTATAATTAATGAAGGCCAGAAAGAACTTGGTTGTATAAAAGGAGAAATATCAAGTAAAAGCAGAGAAAGTATTTTGATTGAAGTCTGTTCTAGTAGTAAGGCTGATGCTTAAATACTCTGCCCAGTTCTAATGTTCATGATTGAAGAAGATGGAACAGTGCTAAAGCAAGTCTTAAGGAAGACCATAAAAATTGCCCAGGCCTAAAGAATAAGCCATAAAATGTGTTTCAGTCTACTCAGTTTGCTAAAGAGAGGTTGGAACATCATTATTTAGGACCTGACAAATGGAAAAATATCTGAAGTGGAGAACATGTAAACCTTGCAAATACTGAGTGACTGGAAAGATCAGTAAGATGGTACTGGGAAATCAAGTAGTCCCAAATGACCCTATGAGTTCTTCCAGTCTTAAGTGGTGAATCTGGAAGAACTAGAACACTTGATAAAAACTGCACTTTTAAATTACTAAAGGACCACAGTCTTCCACTTAGGTACTATGGTGTCTTCTGATACCCTCATGAAAGGTTTTCCTTTGAGTAGGTCATCGCTTAGAAGGTTTATTTTGCAATAGATATAAATATTTAGCTGCTTCATTTGGAATGCAGTCACTTAGTTGCAGAAATTAGAGGGAAATAAGTATTTTAGTTATTTATTTATTATTTTATTTATTTATTTCCTCATTAAGTCTCTTGATTTTAAACCTCTCTCTATTCCTTCTAGAGATTGCAGTCCATGCATTAGAGCATTGTTCATGTAATGCTAAATTATTGGACAATGTGACATGGAAGTCTTTACAGGGAAAATGACTGAAAATTAAATTCCTGTAGCTGCAGCACTGTTTGGAGTTAGAGAAAGATGCTTGCTGTGTAGATCCTACTTATGACTTTAGTGCATTTTTTTACCAGGTCTGCTGCAAATATCAGGTCCTCAGTTGCTAAATGTCCACATTTGTTTTCTTTGTTTTGTTCCACCATTTTTATAATACTGCTTTTTTCCACAGTTTTTTTTTCCTGCCTTCATAGTTCTTAAGTATTTATTTTAATCACATCACTCATTTTATATAACTGTCAGTGAAATGGTAACTAGGGTTACACTCAGTTAACTTAACATAATGTATGATTAACCAGATTGCACTGAGTGTTTTAGGATCATTCCATAACAGGGCACCAGGGAGACCATTCCTTGTGTCTGACACTATATAAACCCATGTAGGGTTTTCTGTAAGGCTTGTGCACGAAAGGAGAGGGATGTGAGAACAAGCTGCATGACAGATGTTAGACGCTGTCACATCACTGAAGGTTGCAGTGACTGGCATTTGGTGTTGTTGCTGAGCTGATGGTGAATGGGGCGTAGGTGTCCATACAGGGTAGTGTAGTCCGGAACTCACCATGCTTCATTCAGCTTTTGGCTTTCACCTTGTTAGCCCTCTGTATTTGGCCTGATGTTTCTCTGGTCCAGAATTCTGATAGCCTTCGAGGTAGGTGTATTGTGATAATGTTAAAAATAGACTTGAAAGCCATGACAAATCTCATTTAGTCTCTTAATCATGAAATGTTTGCATAGTTATAAAACACTCAAGCATCTGCCCTGTTGAGGTGCATGTTGCTTATCTATTTTATCACATTTTTCATCCTGTTAGCGTTAGTGACTTCTAGTGTTGCCAACTCCAGATGTTGTGACACAATACTCAAAATCATAAGATTTTTATAACATAATAAATTTAGGGCTGCTTTGATTTCCTTTATAATTTCTGAGATTTTGGAGTACAGTCAGGTTGCGTTTCACATTACTCCTTGTTAACAATCAGGATTAGGAAATGTTTAGCTTTTTTAAAATGAAAACAGAGGTGGCCTTTGGGAATCATTTGTAGCTATGTCACTTCTAGTCAGCCATCAGAGAAGGTGCTCCCAAGTGGGGGAGGGAATCAAAGTTGAAACACCAAAATCCAGAGTTTTAAACCTAAAACTTCCTGCTGCCTTACCCTAGGAGTAACTACAAGCTCTGCTTTACTTTTGACATTTCAGAATACTCCTGTCAGCTTCACCTGTACATCTGTGTGTGTGCCAGACTCCTCCCTAACTTACATTTAAACTTGTCTGGGACATGGAAACCAAGTATTCCTTTACCAAAATCCACCAGGTAGCTTTTCTCAGAGTTTGCCTTACCAAAAAAAAAAAAAAAAAAAGGGGGATTAAAGAAAATTAAAACAAAACACTAA
>VXBX01004107.1:274138-350702 GCA_013400415.1 Scytalopus superciliaris
TTTTTTTTTGCAGTCTAGCACCAGGAGATCTTAAAACTGTCAAAAATGGTGGGAAATGAGGATTTTGGACAGAGCCTTCCAAGTGGCAGGTTCATCATCTCTGCTCTGGGGTCAGGTGTGCACTCTCTGGAGAAGCTTTTTCCTTCAAGACCTGGCAGTGATACTCTGCTCATATTTAAGAGGGAAAGGAAAAAGCCAAGGTCTGAAGAAGAATGAAGGGATATGTCCTGTATTTGACAGAAGAAATGCAAGCCTGATCCTGCTGTTTAAAAGAACAAAAAAACCCCAAACAAACAAACAAACAAACAAACCCAAACAAAACCAAAACAAAACAAAAAAAAAAGGCATGTCCTATCTTTCATTGAAACAAGAGAAGGAATAGAAGTAATCTCCAAAAGCACATGCTCCTGGGTTAAGGCTTCAGACCTGCAGGGCAATTTGTGGGTTCACGTCCTATGGACAGTGAGATGAAGGCAAAAGCATTGGAAACTGAGGTATTTCTGAGTCACTGAAACCCATATAGCACATCACTTTATAGTGTTATAGTTAGGAAAGGATTTTGCTGTAATTATACATTTAATTTTAATGGTTTAGGGTGAACTTTCTGTAAATGTGATTCTGACTTTGCAAATAGAATAAACACTTCTGGTCTTGCAAGAATATCCCTGTGATGCTTTCACTCTCAAGTCAGTCTGTTATTAAAAGTCAGACTGAAGCTTGCAAATCCAGGATGCATGTGTCCTTTGGAGGTGAAAAATCCAATTACAGCGGCATGCATCGGGGAACCTACAAGCCTGGGAGGTGGGTTTATCTCGATCTGAATAACGAGGGTTTGTAAGAGAGCTGGCATCACAAGTTGCTGGGCCCTGGAGAGAAGCATTTCCCTCTAGATATAAGCCAGGCTGCTCTTGTAAAAGGCAGAGAAGTTCTCAGTGCACCAGTCAAGCCACAGATTGTTACAAGTACTGAAGCACTACGAAAAAAATCCTCTAATTTTATAAAATAACTGCAGTATCAGACCACTAGCCTATGAAATAGAAGACCGACTTCAGTTGCCTCCTCAGTCTGAGGAGATTCAGTCTTACACTTCTGAGTCTCCAGAGCTGTTTTATAACACACCAATGTTTCTCCACAGCATTCGGTATTCTAAGTGCAAGGATACAAACCTGCCTCTTAGCTCCCCATCCCACAGTGGGGCTGCAGAGCCAGACAACCCTAAATCAAGTGCAGGAGCATTTGAGACACACTCCTTCCCCCAGCTGTCCTGTTGGGCTGCAGTTACTTAATGAGGTTCTCGTCTTTTGGGAGTTTTCATCTGAATTTGCTGGCTTTTGTGAGACGTACGTATAGATGTTCATATAAATGTACATACAGATAGTACATGGTACTTGAAGTTCAAATGCCTGACACAGTGTTCTGGGCTCTCTTGGACCAGGAAAGCAAAAATGGTCCAAAAATTCTGTGTCCTCCCCATATAAGATGAAGCCACAGAAATAATCTCCAATTCCCAGTCCTACAACATGTTCAGCAGTGAAATTCTAAAGCTCTGGTTTCAGGGATTTTCAGGTTAAAGTCTGCAGCAGTATCCACAGTGCCTAGAAGGGCCTGGAAACAAGCATCAGAATATTTTTAAGTGAGGTCTGTGGTTACCAATGCAACCCTGCTGACAGTGATGTGAGTGCACACCAGGACAGCGTAGCAGGTCGTGGTGCTGGGCCAGGCCAGCATGAGCCACTGGGGATTGGATACTGGAGGGGAGAATGGATAAGGATTAATGGTGCTACCGTGAAGCCACAGGTTAAGAATACTTTTGCCTTTTAATTTCTGCTTGCTTGGGCTGAAGAGCTGTGAGCTTTGACTTTTTGCCCCATTTCTTACATGGTTTCCATTCAGATTTTTCTTGGATTCATTTAGATGTAGAGGGTTTTTTGAGGATTTTTTTAATTGGATGTTAAGAAGGTCTGTTTCTTCGACAATATTTCTGTCCACAGGAAGTCTTTGAGTCTTATTAAAAGCCCTACAGTGTGGTGTTTCAAAAGTTGCCTTGCTAGCACAGCTGAATTACTCAGCCCTCTATCCTGTTGCTACCACCACTTCCACAATATGAACAGATTAAGCAGTATCTGTTATTTACTTTTTGATTGTAAGAAATTACTTGACCTGCGATGTCTTATTGACTTTCTATTTGTGTTTTAAAGAACAGTGTAAAAGTGAAGTCCTGACTGTTGGGTTTTTTTACTGTGTCCTTGCATTTCTTAATAATTCCATCTCTATCAATGGAGGCAACTGGCAGAGCAACCAGGTCTAGTGGAAGGTGTCCCTGCCCCTGGCAGTGGGGTTGAAACTAAATCATCTTTAAGGTCCTATCCCACCCAAACCATTTTGTTATTCCATGATTGGCAAAGGGGCCCATGTACAGCAGACTGTTGGGTAATAAAATTCGAGTGCAATAGGAAAAAAATTAAACTTGTAACAGAATTGCTTAATACAGACATCTTAGTGTTCCTGTCTGGAGCAGCTTAACTGGTTTAAGGGACACAGTCAATATCTCATAAATGGATAATTTTCCAAGCTGGTCCTACATGCTGGATCACCAAAAGATTTTTATTACAGGTGAAAGTAACTAAAGCAAATGTACTGAATAGACAGGGGTTGGGGGAAGCTCAAAGGAAGCCCATCTGCTGAGATGTAGAGAAACCTATGATTTGCTGCATCCCACTCTAGATGCCTTTGATGTTATGAGGCTGAGATGGGTGCATGCTGAGAATACTATATTTTTAGGTACCTAAATCTGGCCTTTAGTTATTCTGGATTCAGGATTTAGTATCTAACCTTCAGAGACTCCCATCAAAATGCAGTATTAAATGAAAACATTTAGGAGTTTGTACATAATCCTGGTAATACTGTCCCATGCAATTTCCACTGGTTTCTCATATTGAAAAGACAAGGGACTACACAAGAAGTTTGGTGTAAGACTGAGGTGGACAAAGTAAAGAAAGTAAATTGTCATCTTACTGTGCTATTTATGCAGCAGCCAATCCCATATTTTCCCAAGCAGAACCAGTACAGTATTTAGAGGATGAGACAGAAGAGCTGGGAATGCAGTTGTGTTAATAAATGGAAGTGTGCCTGGAGAGATCAGGAAGGGCATTGCAAGTATATTCATACTTGCACTTACCTTTGGGTAAGTGTGAACAGAGGAATAACCCCACAAATCACTTGAAAGGATGCAGGGTACAACTGTGGTGAGTATCCAGCCTGTAAACGTAGCTCAGTTCAGTTGTGGGCTCTATCATCATATACCTCAGTGAAGGTCTATGTTAGTGTAGCATGTATTCAACAGATAATCTGTTGAAGTTTTCACTGAGAATAAATGGGTTTTGCCTCAGATAGAAAGGATGAGACTCAGTTTCCTTAAAAATAAGTTTCTGCAGATACCGCAGATGCAGTGGTGTACCGACCAGGTCTTCAGCTTCACAAGGGTGTAGATCTCCTCCAGGACCTGTGCTGTATCATCCAGACTGCTGCAGATGTCTGCGTTACCTCAGGCATTTAAATCAGCACTAGATACTAAAGTGAAGGCAGCTGAACCTCTACCACCAGTAATTTATTTTGTACTAAATTGTGAAGCCTTTTGCAAAGGCAGCAGAAATGCAGCAAGTCAGCAGGTTGCTGGGATGAGTCAGGCAGCAGTGAGGTACCTCTGTGTCCCATCATCCAGCCATTGACCAAGAACATGACTGTCCTTCACAGAGGGCACCAGAAATTCCCCCCAGTGAGAGGTGAGATTTTGAGGACTTAATGAAAAATTGGAAAGAGGACACCTTCAGTCCAAGCCAGGGGAAAAGCTGCTAATAGTGAGCTGTACTGTGATGTGGAGGAAGCCCTCTTACTCTTGACTGCATAATTGAGTGGGTTATTGCTTCAGAACCCATAAGAGGGGACAATCTGCGCTATCAGTAGGAACTGGGTAAGCTAATGGCTGTTTTTCCTATGCAGTGACTGTGATCAAATCAGAAAGGTAATCTAGCTAGAATGAGCAAAAAAGGAATTACATAGTGGATTTCATGGAAGATTAAGGCTTTGGGTTGCTGCACATTTCGGTAGTCTTAAGTAAATCTAAACCTGTAGGTATTCTCTGACATTTTTTGCTTTTTTCTTTCTAAATCTTCAGCCTGATGTAGTTCCTTAGATACATTTTTTTTATTTCATTTTATTGTACAGTTGAGGCAAATATTTAAGGAAAAGAAGTGGGGGGCTGGGGGAGGACCAAAAGTTAATGTTATAGCTTTTTAATTAGAAGTCTTTTAAATTACAGCAATTTTATACTCTAGTAAGTTTTCAGGGCCATTTAGATTCTAAAATACCTGCCAACTGGGAAACCAGCAGTTCAGTTGTTTTATTTTTCCTCCATTACATCTGCAGCAGAATGTGACTTTTATAGGCATTTGCTTTTCCCCCAATGTTTCCTGCTGATGTGTTTGTTTGTGGTGTTGCCGTCTTCAAAACGCTGATACCATCTCATTGCTGTGTGCTCAGCACCTCTAATCATCTTTGCTGGGATTTAGGTAGGGAGTTGGTCATTCTTCTGGGAAATGTTGTTTAGGGTGATCCATGGCCACAGCTCTGTGTGTACCAAGAGGAGGAGATATTGTTAAGCATTCCCACATGCCCATCTGCCTTCACTGTTCTTTCTGTGCTTGCTCACAGTGGGTTTCTTCCCTTCTTGCCTTGTTTGCCAGTGCCTGGAAGAGTCATCTGGAAATGGTGGCATTGCCCAGTGGTGTGCTAAACGAGAGGCTAGTCATGTGAACACTCTCGCACAACCCTATGTCTCATGAATATTTTAGCTTACTGGCAGAGCTCCTGTTGTGCTGTGCAGCCCATACTGTGTGTAGCAGCAGTACTCTGGAATATAATTGGTGAACAGGGAATAAAACAGTGTTTCATATTTGGAAGTTTTCTGTTATTCTTAGGGATAAGCTTGGTAAATTAATGCAACGTTGACAGAAAAACCCAGGGGAATTGGTTTCAGTAAGGTCAGATTCATAGGGCATCAAGTGGGGTATGATATTGGAATAGGTCAACTTGACATTGAACTATCAAATGCACATCTAAAATAAGTCCAAAAAATGGAAATATTGAAAATCAGACCCAGTTATCACCCTGCATTTTAATGAAGAAAAGAACGTTCAAAAGCAAACAAGCAAAAGCACCTTCAACAATTTGCTGTGGGAGCTTTCTCTTTTTAAGCTTAACAACAGTTTGTTTTCCTGAGGGTGCAGGGGTGTTTGGCTCTATTCCTTAGTCTTCAGAAAGTGTAGATGAGGCAACGGGAAGTAATAATGAGAGCGCAGAGCCCTGATCTGAGTAGATCAGACGCTCCAAAGAGCCTCTCATTGCGTTCAGCAAATGCCTACAGTGTCTGTCAGTACTGGTTTGTATTAAACTGCTGGCTGACGGGGCTGGGATGGGACGTCAGGGGAGGTTACAGGACGCTCGATGATATGTGTGAGGCCACCTGTTGTATATGGACAAGATAAGATCTGACGTGAAAGATAGCTGGAGGTATTCCTGTTGTTTCCATGGATTACATTCTCATTTTTTTTAATGCAGTTACATTCTTACAAAGAAATATGTACATTCTGGTTTTGTCTTAGTTTGTCTTTCCCAAGTGGCGCGTGTGTGTGTGTGTGTGTGTGTGTGTGTGTGTCAGAGGAATCTCTGTAGTCTTCACTCATTTTATTTATAGCTTGCTGGGTTAATGTTGTTGCTGTTGATTATTCATAAAGAGTTATTTTATCAAACTGTTTTTGGCTAGGTAAAATTGGAGAGGGAAAAACCTATATTTAATTATTAACATGGCCAGTCTGGTTTGGAGTAGATGTTGTCAATGTGTTTTCTAGCACATGAAGAAAACCTTGCTTGAACACTTTTTGTTCAGCCTCTGAGCTGATTTCTCAAACTAGATGCCTTCTGTGAGTGTCTTACTTCAGGGCTATTTGTGTGAACCTGGCTGAAGGCAGCTGCAGGGATAGACTACTTTAACAGGATTGAAAATGCCCACATTGAGTAAAATATTACCCTTGAAAAAGCCCCAGCTGCCTCAAGCCCCATCAGCAGCCTTGGAGCCAGTCACACGCATTTGGGTGAAGGTGGTGGGCTCAGTGCAGAGCCTTCTTCCAGGAAGATGATCAATGCTTTCCCTTCCCCTTACACACCATGACCCGATTTTCTTTGCTTTTAAGTTTTTGCTGCATAGGAACACTGGGGGGAAAAAAACAACCACCCAAAAACAAGGTTATGCTGCATATCTCCCTCAGACTCCTAACCCAGAGGTAAGGGTCTCTCCTGGCTGACTGATGTCCCTTCAGCCAGGGAAGAATTTTAAAGGGTCTGTGTGGCTCAGATACATCTCCGGCTGACAGCTCTGTTGCACAGGGTTGTTTTAAATGCGAGTTAACTGTCAGCACTGAAGCACACAGCATGAGGAGAAAACTTAAATAGTAAACTTAAAGTTTGGCCACGGCGTCCTTTGAAGGCTTCGCCGGGTGCGCTCTGGGATGCTCTGCAGCGGGAACCGGCCGGCCGTGCTGGGCAGAGCTGCCACCAGCAGAGAGGAGGGGCTGAAACAGGGCACTGCCTCCCTCCCGCACGCTCCTCCAACGGGGCGTTTGGCCTAAAGTGAATGAAAAAAAAGTTTGGCAACTTGATTGGCAGGTCACCCTTGAGAGGCAGCCAAGATCCATAGTGGTTATCAGGCCGATCCTAGGGCTGGCATCGCCCGCGTGACACAATAAACACAGATGTGGCAAAGACAAATAGCGGGCAGGAAGGGGGATTCGAGTGGGAAGCGAAAGCAGCTTTTGCATGGACGCGTGACTGGAAAATTTAGTAAACCAAGCAAATTGCTTACCAGAAGCTTAAATAGGATTCCTCTGGTATCCAGCAGGATTCACGATGAGTGAGCGATTTATAAACCAGCACATCCACAAAGAGAAATAGCTGCGCTGAAACCAGCCAGCCAGAGCCTTAGCAATGCGCTGAAATCACTTCAATAACTCACTCTTTTTTTTTTTTTAAATAATACTTTAACGCTCCAGATTGTTAGCAGCATATTTGTGTAGCCTTGAACTTTGCAAGTGTGTTTTAAAGCAAAATATTTAAACAGCGTTTTCTGCATTTGTGAAGTCCTGACTTGAAGGTGTTGCTACACCTTGTGTGGGGCTTGATGAATCACTGATGCCCAAGGCTGCACAGAGGATCCAGGTCGGGCTTTGTTTTAGGTGTTAGTAATTCATCAGTAGGTTCTGGGGAAATAAAAGAACTGGAACTGTGGTCAGGTCAGGTATAGGAACCTTCTGGTTCATCTTTTAATCCTGGAAGATAAAATAGGTTTCCAACTAAGAAGAAAAAAAACCAGCAAAAATATTGCATAAAAGCAATAGAGGAAGGATTATTCTGAACTCAGCAGAGGAGAGCGATTATCACTCGAAGATAAGCAGGGGGCAGAGACAGACTTGATTTTGAAGCTTTTTTAGAGCAGTGGACAAGAGTTATTTGACCTAGATCAAAGGCCATTTTCCACTCTAGCTTGCTAATTGTTGTACTAGATGTTCCTATTTAGATACCAATTTGGTGAATTTTAAGAATTTTTACAAAGATAACAGAAGTGTACCCAATGGACCTTGCCAGACCAATTCCACTCAGTATTAATGTGTTCATGTGCATAGAAATCTCCATGGTGAGGAGAGTCAGGTCTCACATCTTGTGACTGAAGGACCTTTGCCTTCCGTAGCTGGAGTGGAAAGTCAGAAGGTGCCAAGAGCAGGAGGCAAGATTTCCTCTCTGTTTATGGGTATGGCTGAACTGTGGCCGCTGCCAAGTCCTTGAGCATTTGCCACCTTCTCAGAATGGTTTTGTAGCCTTGTGTGAGCTGGGTTGTAGAAAGCATCCTGAGTTCTTGCAGATCCATTGTTTGCTGAGCAATGCTCTGCAACACACAGAGCACTGAATCTGCATTTGGTCCGAGACAGCCAATTCCTTCCTCCCTTCTCCATCAGTCTGATTTGTAATGGCCAGACTGCTGATTTAAAGGCACTATAACCATGATGGAACCGTGTCTTCAGTTTGATACAGCAGATCATTTGACATTAAATATCAGGGAGGCAATTCGTAGCACCAGCCCTGACTGAAGTGTGGGGATGAGTCAGCTATTGGGCACATATTCATATTTAGTTGTAGCTTTTGGAAAGAAGATGTATTTTTCTGCCTGCCTTGTTTGTTATAAACAATGCACATGTTATCCTTCTGAAGCAAAAGTAATACATCTGCCAAACGAAGTGTTGAGAGACTGAAGCTTGACAAATGCAGATAAATTCAGAAATTAAGCCTTGATTTTCAACAGTGAGGGCAATTGACCAGGAGGTCAACATACCAGGAGATTTTTTGCACTAAATCTTTATCACTGTTGATATTTATATGAAGATTAGGTGCTTCTTTACAAGCTATGCTATAGATCAAACAGTAATCAATTCAGGGAAGTTCTGTGGTTTCCATTATGCCAGAGGTCAGGTTGGATAATTTCAAAAGGTCCCTTCTGGCCTTCTCTATGAAAAAAATAACATTCAAAAAAATCACAGTTTATGTGAAATGCAATCCTCTTGTCTGATGCTAAATGAATTGAAAAAGCATGTTTGAAGAAATCTAGCAGATTGTTCAGAACACTATTAAGAAATTGCAGCTGTGCTAGAGACCGGGACACACTGTATTTTGAGGTTAAGCAAATAAAATTTGTTTCTAGTAGGATAAATATGTATTCATAACCCACGTGGTTATATTTTTTCTTGTAGTCGATGTCTTTGAGGACATAGTTTTAGAATAGAGATTCAAAGTCCTGTGTTGCTCAGCTCACGTGTGAATTGCTCTTTTATCTCCTGTACAGATCACATTGCAGAGTCCACTGCAGACCATACACTGTGCAATATTGTGGGGTTTTTCTGTTTACTTTGTTTGGTTTACTTTGGTATCATCCCTGTTGGTGATGACATGGTCAAAGAAATTAACCCTCCACTTGGAGAATGGTGTGGGGTGAATAGGGATGCTTTTTGCTGCCCTGGGGAGGTGCAGGATTCCCTTCTATGGCTTCCTGACCATGGCACATTGCCTTCACCTGAGAAGCTGAACTGTTGACTGCAATCTTCATTCAACAACTTGGCACAGTTTTCCCAGTTTTTGGGAACAAGGCTCTGGAACAGCTTAGGCAGAGGCTAAGACCTTGTATTAAAAATCCATTTTGCTGGGAACATGAAATAGGAGACACAGAGAAGATGTGTTGGACCATCCTTGCGATGGTTGGTTGGTGTTGCTGGTGGTGTGCACAACCTGAGTCGTAGCCACAACTACGATACAACTCCCAAGGGCACTGAGCCAATTGCTCTCCAGTAGGGAATGTTTTGTGTTGCTGCAGGTAGCTCAAAGTGTGTAGTGACTGCCCAGGTGCCTGCTCTGCTCCTTGCTGCCCTGTGCCCTGCAGGTGAGCGGAGAGTGGAGAACAGCAGGTCTGGCAAAATTCCCTGTGGTTTTTACTGCCACGCTGGAAAGCAATGGCAGCTCCAGCAAAGTACTCCATGTAACAGAACAGGATATATGGTACAGCCCCAGCATCTCTTAATTATCTTTTTTAAGATCTGTTCTAGAGTTTAGGCTGCTGATGAACTAACCTTATGTTCTTTTTCATTCTTCTCCCTATAAAACTCTGTAGCCACCTAATAGGCAATAAAACATTATTTGCATTATTTAATTATTTATTTATTTGTTGTTTGTTTTCATTTCAGTTATCCTTTTGTCCTTGTGCTCCCTCAAATACATATTTTCTAGAGGCAGTTTTGTGGATGCTGAAGAAGAGAATACAGGGACACCACCTCAAATATGAGAGTACTGTAGGCTAAGGCTCATTATTTGGGTCATATGTCTCAGAGATCACAGATTCACAGAATATGCTGAGTTGGAAGGGACCCACAGGAGTTATTGATTCCAACCTCAGCCCTGAACAGGATCATCCCCAAGAGTCACACCATGTGCCTAAGAGGATTCTTCAAACACTTCTTCAACTCTGACAGGCTTGGTGCTGTGACCACTTACCTAGGGAGCCTGTTCCAGTGCTTGACCACCCTCTGCGTGAAGAACTTTTTTCTGATATCCAACCTAAACCTTCCCTGACACAACTTCAGGCCATTCCCTTGGGTCCTGTCATTGGTCACTACACTGACGTAATAACAGGGGTGTGTAATATTAAGGACTGTTGTCACCAGTTAAGTAAAGACATTGTCATTATTTCTCTCATCCACGAGGCCAAACTGATAATACCTCATGTGTTTGTTTTGCAGAACTTAATGCTATGCAACATCTAAGCTGAGTTTCTTACTCTCTTATCCTTTAAAAAAAAAAAAATCCAAAATTTATTTTTATTTCTGATGTCGATGGTTCATCATGCAGTGTATTTGTGACAGGATGGGGTTCAGGCAGCTCTTATCTATGTATCACATTAGGCAAGTCACAGCACCTCTGAGCATCTCCTTCTCTCCCTATCTCTTCATTTTTCTGTAATTTTTTTGAGTTAGAGACACTCTCCTGAGGCAGGTACTCTTTCATATGTATTCCTGGTGTGTCTAGCCCCAGCTGGGATTGTAAGATGCTGCTGTAATACAAACAAACAAATAATAATAACTAGAGATAAGAAGAAAAAAGTATCCAGCTTGAAATATGGATCCCAAGGTGCTTGACAGAGAGAAAACTAAGCAAGTTTTACACAGAGGTCATTGAAGGAAAATAAATAAGTATGCTCAGCTGCCAGATTTATGGGCTCCTGAGAAAGCTGCAATTAATAAAATACATTAATTGAGAAGTGTGAAGAAAATCTTAAATCTTAATGCATGGAAAATATGTAGGTATATCCCAAGAATAAACATTATATTCAGAAAAGGCAAAGTTTATACTGGATAGCATAACCAAGCTCAGAATGACTCTTGTAGCTAAATAAAATTTATGATGCTCTGACATGAGGCACAGAACACATTATCAGTATGTAATACATTAGTCCTTATGTAGCACTTCAGTGTTTCTAATGGAGTCACCAACTTCAAACATTTTAGAAGCTCAATATGGCATGGCTACTTGTGATTTATTTTTTTTTTTATCAATGCAGCTAAAAAGCCTTGAAAGTAGCTGTGGTAGATCTTGAAGCTGTAACTGTTATTTCCACATGGACATTTTACTTTTTCAGAACATCCTGTTAGCTGTGGAGGTGTTTTTTTCTTTTCCATCAAACACAGATTTCTTGTTGCAGGTGAACATTTAAATTGTAGCTTTCCCTACATTTCCTATGAAAAAAGATAAGAGTGAGTCGGTACATCTTAACCCCTCTGCATTTTCCTTTAAGTCACTCACAATTTATTTACTTTGTCATCACTGAGAAAAGATATTTTATGCATATCACAATTCTGTTTATCATCAAGTTGACTGATCCCTGTATATTCCTTATGTGTTTTCTGCCAGTGCCTGCCAATGGTTCAGGATTGGGACTTAAGACTTTTTTAATTAAATAGATTTATTATATTTTTCATTTATTTCCTCAGCTACGTGAATTAAGCTTCTTGGAGCGATTTTCATAGATTCTGTTCCTTAATTCTGAAAGCAGCTTTGTTCTCTCTTGTACCTTATCTTCAGTTAAAGTATTTGTTGGGAGGAGAAAGTTTTCAAACTGAAAACAAGGCTAGGACTTTGCAGACCGAGGAAAGGATCGTGATTAATCAGGAGGTCTTGTCTTGATATTGTAATGCTTTATGATACAGCTGCTCTCACAAGAAGAAGAGATAGAGAGAACCTGCTGGGTCACAGAGATAATATGTCCATCAGTGTTACCACTAACTCACTTCATTAGGGCTCATATCTTGCCTTCTTCTGTCACAAAATAACTTGAAAAATGTGACTTCCAGTATCAGCCTTAACTCTGGGTTTCTTCTTGCATTTTAAATGCAGCCCATAACTTCACTCTGAGTGTGCTTTTTTGTGATGGACTTGTTTTTTGGCTTTTTTTTTTTTGTCTGACATTGGTGCCTCAGCCCTCTGCCTCCCGGTCGCGCTGCTGTTTGACTCTTCCCTAACACTGCCATGGTGTTTGCAAGAGTGAATTCTGCTATTACTCCAGGGCACTTTCAAAGTCCTTCTTGTGGTCAAGTTCAATTCCATTTATTTTTGACATGTGTTTCCTACTTGTGAGACTACAGTGCATTGCTTTATATTTCTGTCAAACTTTGTTTCACAAAAACTTCATGATTCTTATTCATTGTCCCACTTTCTGCTGCCAAGCACTGCATCCCTTAATTTTATTTTTTTTTATGCATGGCATCACTCAGAGACTAGGGTAGAGGATTAGGATGAAACATCTATACTCCATTGTTATCAGGGTGGAGAATTAATTGCTTCATGTTTGTTTTTTGTGCTTTTGTCTGTGACTCCTATCATACTGTGATGTGAATTTCATAGCATGCTTTGAGAGACTCAGGTGCATCCCATCTAACTTCAGACACTTAAATGAGACACCAAAGTTAGGAGGATTCCCATATAATCACAGGAGTATGCCCAGTGGAGGTCTGACTCATCACTGATCAGAAAGGGAGCTTTGGGAACAACATGCCTACAACACCTTATTCAGATGGTTAGGAAATTCATCCAAGCCAAAGCTTCCCAGTTTCAAATACTGGAGGACATCATATTGCTGTGTTTCTTGATCATTTACCCATGCGTTTGCAGCCCTTTAACATTAATGTCCTTCATCTTAACTTCACATAAATTCTGTCTCAGACTTCAATGAACTAATCAAATGTGCCTTTGGAGAATAATGGACAATCTACCTTGTTTAAGAGCTTGTCCTTGATGGGAGGAGGATTGAAAGCAGCAACATCCTCACGCTTCCAGGGATCATGGCAGGTGATGAGCAGAGGAAGAGATGGGGAAGCCAGCGGGAGAAAAGGAAGTCAGCAGATTTCTGGGAATGGCTTATTTTGCAAAGAAAAATAAATAAATAAATTGTGAATATTATTCCATCTCCCATCTTTCTTCCAAGTGATCTGATTCAGAAGTTGCTAAGGTGGAAAGAGTGTCAGAAGTGAGATGCCATTATAGTTATGTAAAAGGAGGAATGGAAGGGCTGTCACTGAGTGCTCAGATAGGCAGTGACACTTGGGTATACTCATCTAATCGCTAAGGCTGAACTGAGGAAATAGGAGTTCTTTTCCGCAAACCAGTTCTGTAACCTTGAAAAATCTACCAGACTTCTGGCACTGACACCTACTCCTGGGAATTGTCCATCTCACCCATTTAGGACGTAAGGTCACTGGAGCTGGGTGGCCTCCTGCAGTGCTGGGCCAGTGCCCGGCACAGCCAAGCTCCCATTTGGACCCCGAGCCGTGTTGAGAGCAATAATACTTTAATACATTGCCAGCCCAGGGAGGAGAAAATCGGGAACTGCTGTGTGAAAACTCGGAGTGAAATAACTGCTTTTCTCCCAGTAAACCACCTGGGAGATGTGTTTTGTTTTGCTTTGATAGCTTCTGACACTGTGTCTTATATTGCGACTTGTCAAATTATGTCAAAATTGTGATATGCTGCCGTGTTACAAACCGTATTTATTGCTAATTTCACACTAAAATGTTATTTCATATCACTTCGTAATCTGGTGCCATATTTACTGATTCTGTATTCCATCTGGAACTTATCAGCCTTTCCATGATGTCTGCCAGTAGCCCGAAAGTTCCTTTCTTGATCTTCTCTAATACCCAGGGATAACTTCCATCTGGTCCTAGAGATTTGTTGCTTTTAAATTCCTCTAGATTATTTGCTTTCTGTCTCACTGGTGCTGAAATCAGCTCGGATTGTGGATGTGACATGGGCATTTTCCCTCTTTTTTGAAAAGGCATTTAGAATATACTAATTTATTTTTAGCTTTCTGGATATCCTGCAGTTTTCTTCAATTTTCTCTCCCATTCCTTCCCATGATTCCAATTCTTCCCATGATTGAAATTCTTTTGTAATTCTCCATTAGGAATTAGTAAAACAGCAAAAGCAAGAAATTAATGTCCCTAGCCCATGGGGCTTTTCACAAAGTTAGATGAAATTAAAGCAAAATAATGAGTAGAGACACAACTGAGTTTTTATGTTCTTTGATTTTCCTTTCATAATTTATGTAGTAAATAATTTTTTCTTTCTCTCTTTTTCTTTTTTTCTTTTCTTTTCTTTTTTGAGATATGTGACTTGTTATCATTTGAGTGAATTTACATACCAAATGAGTTTTCATGTTGTTTTGCTGCTTAGGGTCGTGACATGTATTTATTATTTTTGAAACACAAGTAGCTTTAATTATTTTGCTGCTACTCATGTAATTCTGGATAGCTGCTAGCAACTGAACTTTTACATTTTTGTTCATGTTATTAATAAAGTATTGTTTTTAAATTTATGAAGATTTACTGCTGCTCTTTCATGTAAATTAAAACAATCGTTTACAGCAGAAATGAAGCTTTCAGTCGTACTCCAGGAGAGTCCATTTTCCATCTGTTCCAGGTTGTCTCTCTGTTCTCTTTAACCACCACTTCTGTCCGATCAAAGTTACCCATGCAGGTGTGTCAGAAGCTTGGGTTACAAAAATGTTTCTGTTGCCCAAACATTAATAATCTGATAGTCTCCACTTTTCTTTTAGTTCAAGTTGCCAGCAGACCCTACATCACTTAACATGAACTTTGCTGCATTTTGGTCTACTCTTTAGTCCTGTGTCTGCACAGCCCCAGGTGACAGCATGGGGCCTGCATCTCTGAAAATAGGCATTTTAGCCGGGTGTATCAACTCCACTGCTTGCACCCAGGGGTAGCCCTTGCAGCTACCTTGCACCTTTAATCAGAGGAATTCAGCACTCTGGAAATCAGCAGGAGTGCTTGAGGGGGTGAGTTACTCCTCATCATGAGTGAGCCTGGAAGAACTGACATCCAGACTGAATTTTCCCTTGGAAACTATTTTCTCTGTTGATCTCAGACTCCAGATATTGTCCTTTCTGCAAGAAAAGTGTTGTGAGACATTAGGACCTTCTCTGTTGTTGAGGTCCCCATGACTGGGCCCCTCAGACTACTGCTCTGTACGTTTGTGGTCCAGAGGTGGGAGATGTGGTCAGCTAAATGTCAATAGTTACCCTACTATTAATAGTTAAAGGGCGCAATTCATACCATTTATCGGCCACATTTCTGTATATCTTTCTGAGGACTCTCTGGCTGAAGGACAGCCAGTTGATCACAGGTTGAAATATGGGTTTTTATTATTAAAAAAAGAAGGAAAAGGATTTTGAAATGGAAGATCAGAAGATTGTTGCATTGCCATTTCTTCATTGGAGACATTTTATTAAAAATTCTCCAGTAGAGATTATACCTTAAGCAGAGTCTAAATTAAATTGTATTAGATTGAAGTATCTTATTTCCAAAATCAGCTGTTAATGCCACCTCAGAATAACTCACTGTTATTAATTTAGACTTAAGAATGACAATGGAATTCCACCTTGTTTTCTCCCTTTGGGTCAATATTTTCTTAATCAACTTTGTTTTAATCCAGATTGAATTTCATTGGCAAATTTCTTTTTTTAACGAGTTTATAAACATGTAAAGGTGAGCTAACTTAGGGAGACTGAAGGAAGATTTTCAAGGGAAGCACTGAAAGAAGCCTTTGAGACAGTCAATACACTAATACTAATGATCTTATTTTTTCAATAGGTCCTGCTCTTCCTCTCTCTCTCTGAGAACTAATAGCGTGTGCAACCTGGGATTTGACAGAGAATAACAAAAGCTGTTACTCTGTTAAATTGCAAAGATATTTCAGTATGCCATTATAAAAGCACTGAAAAAGAAATTAAAAGTAGATGGTTTATTGGAGCTTATAAAGCTCTTAAAAAGGGTGTGGGGGAAGAGGATGCAAAGAAAACCCAAACAAAGCAGAAGTATTTTGTTAAGTGCCTTCTCACCAGTGATGCTGAAGCCTAAAAGTGTTGTTAAGGAGGTGCAGAAGTGAAGGATTTGCTGTTTCCCGGTAGCCCATTGGGTCTTTTGTTCCTGACAATTCTTTGCTGCAGAGGATTTGCTTGGAATGAGCCAAGCAAGGAAAGCTTTCATGAGGCAGATGCTGTTCCTGTCCCAGTTGAGGCAGAATTTGTGCTGTAGAATCACCTGCCAAGGTGGTGATTGGGTTCAGACACCAGCCATGCCCTGCTCCTCTCCCTCTGGTTTGGTTCACCAGCTTTTTCTGCTCCTGGATAGTGATTGGGATAGTGGGTTGGCAGCAGGGTTGGGATGGGTTTTGTTGTTACAGTGGAAAGCTTTACACCTTTTCTTTGATCAGTTAATTTCCAGAGCTATCCTCTTAGTTCTGTCAGGGGTAACTCAAGTCAAACTCCACTCCTCTTCCCTAGAATTGAGCATGCATCTCCAAAAGTGAGATTTCTAAATTTTCCAGATTTCAGTTCAACTATCTACTCAGTATATTAATATCCTTTTTCTTTACTACTCCTTGCAGAACTAACTCTTGTCTTAGTTTCCCAGTTAGCAGGGTGTTTTATGCTCACATGATGCCTCGTATTAGAAATTGTTTATAGCATCAAATAAAAACATGCATAAAACATCTTAGCATTTGTATAAATGTAATCAAACTGTTATAATATGGAAGGTCTGTATTCTAATAATAGTGTTTGCAAATATTCATCTAAGGAAAAACTTGTATAATCCTTAGCACTGCAAACACTGTAGTAGTTTATATCCCCTGAGATGTACAGTTCTACAACTATAAATGTTTTTCTAGTAGTTCTAGAAACACAAAGTGCTTATATATGGATATTTTAGGTGGTTTTTTGGTTGTTTTTTTTTGTAGGTTTAAATTGGAGCATTATTTTCCCTTGTTGAAAGAAAAGAGGCAGAAAGATTAGACAGTTTATAATTCTAATAGTTTATCCTGTTCAAGACACCTCTCCTTAATAATTCAGTATAAAGAAAATCCTAAAGTTCTTTCTCATCACTGGGCACTTTCCAAAGGTACAGCCATCTTACAAAGTTCTTATGATAATCTCTACCAAACTACTATGCTGTACATGAGGGCTGTGTGGTTCTTTTCTGATAAGATGCCCTTGTCGGTTTATTTGCATATTGTCAACATGATTTCTGGATTCCCTACCTGCTACATAGTGTGATTTGTAATTAAGGATGCTTTGTATGAAGTAATCTACAAAAAACACCCATGGTATCCAGGAGGCATAGCAGCATTTTAAGGTCAGGTGTAAAAAAATAAATAATACTAACTTTTAATTCCAAAATTGCATTTGGGATCTTCTGTAATCTCATGCTGTAGTAAGAAACCAGGCTTTATGGCTAAGGAGAAACTTGTTGTCTGTCTCAGACTGGTGGAAAGAGATCCCCATATTTTAAGCATCTTATGTGACTGCATAAACCCAACCTGAGTGAGCCCAGCACTGCATGAGGAGGTGCTAACACAGTGTTAATTCCCTAGCAATATAAGAATAATTAAAAATGACAGTATTAACAAATACATTTGCTCATACACCACACATTTCCGTCAGCTGCAGGGTGGAGGAGTCTGACGCAAGTTCACTCCACATTTTTTGCTTTTTCTGTGCACATTTAGGTTTTTGCTTGCAGAAGGAGCAGCACTTAAACACCTTTCTGTCCTTACACCCTCTACTGTGTTTTATTTTGGAAAAATGCAGCATGCACATAAATGTTTGAAACAAAAATACCCCTCAAGCTTTAGGTTTCTGCTAGACTCTCAGTGATAAGCATGGCTCTGCTGGAATTTGCCTGCCCTTTTTGCAAAAGCTCTTGCATAGGTAAGATAGCATCTAGTGCACCTCTGGGAAGGGTATATGCTTGTTTGGCTTCCTCTTATATAATGCAAAGCAAACAAGAAGATAGAGAAGATGGAGAAGATATCCTGTGTTTGCAGGAGTGGTATTGGGCAGGAGGTGTTTACTGCAGATGCACAGAGAACTTTTTTGCCTTGCATATTTATTTAGCAATAATGCACCTTCACTTCAGCTCTGCCTGAAAAGTTAAAGGTCATTGTGTATGGATTTAATGCTATGGGAGTGGGATTTGAATATGCATTTGTAGTCCTCATCCATCTGGGAGCCTTCCTAGAACCTCCAGACCTCGTTACATGTGTGGAGTTCAAAGTTGATGGTAGATCTAAAGGACATTTCTTCTATTTCATCAGTAAGGCTGGGTCTGCTGGCAGTAGCTGGGAGGTGATTCCCCCCTAGCAATACACGTCAGGTCATCTCTATTCTACCTGCACTGCACGGTGCATTTCCTTTGCTTGCATTTTCCAGTGTAAGCAGATACAGCAACAAATATAATCACAAGAAATCAAAGCACAAGAAAAAAAAATTACAGCAAACCAGATAAACTCCCCAAACCACCTCCCACACTCACAGTAAAAGAAGATGTACCAGTACATCTTCTACTTGAGTTATACAACCTGCCTTTACCAAATATGAGCCATTGTGGAATGCTCTGCTGGGAGCTGCACAGATAGATACAGTATATAAGACTGGTGAGCTTTTGGGACGGTTTAGGATGGCTTCAGAACTCTCAAGGATTTATATATACATTGTTGTTTTCACTGTGGTTTGTTCAGACAAAACCCAGCCCTACTGTGTAGAAGTGCAGTCCCAACCCAGCTGGAGTCCGTGACTTGGCAGAAGTCAGAGTTTCATCCCATGTCTTTGGGTAAGCACAGAGACCCCTGAAAGTCTGAGTTACTGTGGCAGGATGCTCCTTGACTACATAAAACACTCCTGTTTATAGAGGTACATTTATGGAAAAGTTATGTGATCTTTAGAAGCGTTCCTGAAGAGTATTTTTCACAGTAGCAACACTATCATCCACTGTATGAATGAAAACTGAGATTACGTTGGGCAAAACCCAGTAATTCAGCAAATCACTTAATTCTTTGAATGGGAGCATTTTCCTTCCAACTTTAGGCTACAAAGAATTATTTTACATGAATTCTTTAAACTACAGCAAAATGACTTCAAACAATGGCAGAAATATTCTTTTTTATACGGTTAGATTTGGATGATTCACTTTTCAGTCAATGCAAGAAGTAAGGCAGCTGCTATTGTCTGCTTCACCTGTATTATTTTCTTTCTTGTTTGTTATTTTTCTTACCCAGATAATCCTACTGCTTGATCAGTGTCTTCATACATGTTTTGTTTTATTGCACCTACTTGGAATACATAAAATATCTCAGTGGCACTTGAAGTATAAATCTGGAGTTAATTTGATTACAGTGGTTTTTAGATGTAGCAATTAAATGCAATCATTTTTAAATAGTATCATTTTATAAACATTGTATGAATGTAATGTAAGCTGCAGATAACTCCTGCAAATTTATAGTAAACAACTTTATTGTTTATTTTGACAAACCTTCTGGAAGCTTGAAATATGAGTTTAAATTTTATAGAATTTGTCATTCATAGCAATAAGAAAAGAAAGTCCTATATATGTTTTAAAGATGACAGAGTGAGTGTTTTCAGGAATCTTTTGAGTAACTACTTTAGATTTCTTAAGCAGGGTATAAAATTTCAGGTTTGGGATGGCTCTGGTCTGTTTACCAGTTTGAAATGTCTTCACTATATGTCACCTGGTAAACACCAGCCATAAACAGGCATCTCAGTCAGAGACATGCAGAATTAAATGTGCTCTCCGAAGTGTCTTTGCTATCCTTGTTGAAACTCAGTAGTGAGATCTGTCCCTTGAGTAGATGGAAAAAGTCATCAGAACAATGTGGAGCTGGGAGAATTTGAGAAAAATGAGAAAGTAGCTCCTGAATTAGGGAAGGCATATATTAATTACTTGGCTTATTTGTTTTGTTCACTTTGGACTGATTTTGTAAGCCATCATTCTCCAAAGGGAAAGACAATAGTCCCTTCCCTTCAGTGACAAGACGATTCCTTGATAGTGATGCTCCTCTTCACAGTTTTTCAAGCTGTGGGCAAACATATAAATAAAATATGAAGAGCCTTCTAAGTTAAAGAGCTTGCAAATATAGAGACTGCAGGCAAACAAATCTTCTTAAATGAAGATTTTTTTTAAATAAATGAGGCAATAGTGAAGCCTCCTAATTCAGTACTCCACTGGCTTTCTGTTGATTCTGGTTTAGCTCCCTGGGGAATTTAAAGCCACTTTTTAACCTGCCTCTCTTATAAAAACAAGTCAGTTAGCTGAAGTCTCAAATGTACACATGTGGCTCAAGCTCATTTTGCTTCTCCAGAGGGGCACACCAAGAGAAAACACGTGATATGTTGCTGCAGCTCAGTTAGTCCTTATTATGTTACAGTAAGTCAATTGCTTGTGGTCATCTATGTTTAACCTTAGTCCCATGTAAAAGAGTTTATTTTAAACCCACAAAAATTTGGTAAAATTCTAATTTCAGTTCAGCCTTTGTACATCTGGATATGGTGCTGTTTTGCCTATATTGTGTGTCAGTCCAAAGGTCTTCCCTTTTCAACTTTTCTTATACACCTGTTTTGTCAGCTGGGTGAGAAACCAGAGGACTGACATCGAAAAGCAGAACTGCAATGACACGTACTGGTTAGTGTAGATCAAGGGTAATGCAGGTTGTTTTACAGGTATAAAATCCTTGTTACTGGAAGTTGAGTGCCATAAAATCTACATTACATAGAATGATTTGTTAACCAAAATCTTTATGCACAATTTTAAAATAATATTGTAACAGCCTCCAGCAGTCAAAGACAAGTTTGCTTTTATTTCATGTCACTGACTCCTTAGTGCCTCTTCAGCCTAACCTGTGTCCTATCCCTGCTCATCCTCAAGCAGGGAGGTAAACAGATGTCCCTCTCAATGATGGACAGTAATTGAAGTCTTCTAGCAAGGGACTGGTTTTACTTCTGACATGCCTAATTTTTTGCGGGGGAGTTTAAAGTGGTAGCAGCGGAATGCAGAAAACAAGAGAACTGTATTGACTAACTATATCAAGCGTAGTAATAATAGTATATGTTTCCTATAACCTTTATATCAGAGGGATTTTGAAGGCAGCATCTCTGTGTTTGGGTTGTTTTATTATCCCCTCAAATTTACGATGGCTTCATCCTGTTGGTGCCTTGGCTGCAAACATAGTCTGTAAAGGCATAAGCCTAAAGGGATCTTGGGGTTCTGTTTGCTTTCTATCATATACAACAAGCCTAAATTTGGACTTGAGTAGATCACCTTTGCAGAATAAATGAAAAATCAGATTTCCTCCCCTTTTACTTTCTCTGGTTTTCTTGCAATAGGTCATTGAAAGAAAGCCTGAAGGGAGATTTCTGGAATGCATTTTTCGTCCTCCTGTCTTATTTTGTACATTTGAACTACTTCAGCGGTTTCTCTCTTTTTGCTGGACAACTCCTTGGAGAAATTAAAGAATTATTTATTTATGATTATTAGTTTCCTTTCAGCATTTTAAAAAATGTCTTCAATGTTTGAAGCACCCCAGCAGGCATCGCAAGCAAGATCTGTAGCAAGGAAAACAACAATGTAGCAAAAATAATGACAAATTCCATCCAAAGAGGAGAAGGGAGGAGAGTTGTTCAGAAACAATAATTAATGAAGTTTCTCCATGCTTAAGATGCCTCTGGAAACTACCTGCCAAACTGATGGGGTTTGGGATATGCCCTGAAGATGGAAAGGTCTGCTGTTTCCGTCACAGCTGAGAAGGAGAGTGATTAGCTCCTAAGCCTGTGTGGAAGGCATTTATTTTTATAATCTCCTCATTAGCAATAAACATTAATGTTAATAATGTTTATTAAACATTTCTCATTGAAAGTTTCTTGCAGGAGGGGAATATGCTCCCATTTCAGGCAAGCTTCTACTGGGCAGCTTTTCCTCTTGGAGACCAGCTGGAGAAATGCTGTTCCATCCCACAAGTTCATTCATTCTGGGCTATTTCGGTACCTACAGGAGAATGCCAGCTCCCCCAGCTCAGCTTTTTCCTGCAGCAGGTCGTTGACGGAGACACATCCCAAGGGACCATCTCTTTGAGCTGTATGAAATACAAAGCTGGCTGTTGCCAGCCTCCTAAATTCACTTCATCTTGTCTTCCAATTTAATCTCATGGCATTTTCCCTTGCATGTGAAAGAAGTGGGGCTATGCCTAATCATGAGAGAGTGTCAAGCTAAAGGTTTGCCTTCTGGGCTCATTCTGCAGTTAGTGCCCCTTGATCTGTTTGGCTGGTGACAGCTGGTTTTAGCTGCCTGATTGCAATGGGAACTGAAGTGTAAACTCAGGGCAACAAAGGTACTGCCTGACTGATGAAGCCAAAATAATATCATCAGAGTCTATCCCATAGTCTTAGCCAAAAGACAAGACAAGATTAGATTTTGGTCATTGGAGCAGAGTCTGAACTGCAGCTTCTTAGAGACTTTGGTCTCACCAAAGACCAGAGATGTTAACAGAGCTCCACAGGACCCTGGACATCTTCACCCTTCAGCAGTCACTGAAGGCAGGATGCAAGGGACAAAAAATCTGTAATTGATATTCCCTTAGAACATCCAGAACCTGATGTGTGTCTATCACATGTAACAAGAGACCAGTGCTACTCTAAATCATCTCTTTCATTTCATCAGTTGTTCCTCTTCCCAAGATCTGCATCCCTGGAAGGAGTGCAGCTCTGTTTGGTAGCTGTAGGGGACACATGGAGGAACCACTCGGTCTAGTGCCAAACATCCATTTCACAATGGACCTTTCCTTTCCTACAGACTGTCTGAACTGTCAGAGGAGCAAGATTCTCTCATGGTAGCAGCAGAATCTCCCACTACAGTTCCTGGTCTTCAGAGGTCATCTCAGAGATCCTTACTGTTTCTGACATTTCCATTGTTAAAGAAAAAGGAAATAATTTTTCAAATCTTTCTGTTCTATATCCTTTGAATATCCCCTTCAGATATTGCAGAATAATCTTATCTTTTTGGAGATAAGGCTGTTCCATTGAGAAGGCTGTGGGTGATGGCTTCCCTGTGCTCCTTTAAGGTCTTGATCTTGTCTTTTTGAAGTTAAATTGCCAGAAAAGACCTTCCCTAGAGAACACATGCTGAATTTTTTTCCCCTTATACTTCCAAAAGGTCTGCATATTCTTTTGAAACCTGTGGGTTTTGTGGTCACAGAACATCAGTTACCCTAATTAAAAGAAGATTTTTTGTAATATCTTTTTATTTTAAACTATGCAAAAATTCTGTGGTAAGAGAAGCTAACAAGAGAAAGCTTGAGGAATAGTCCTAAATATGCCTATTGCACCAGCCTGTAGCAGCCACATTATATCCAAGCTGGATTTCCTTCAGCTTTTAAGAGTATTGAACCATCTAAAGGGAGTTGCTCCCTTCATCCTGGACCTGCACTTTTTTGTAAAGAAACTGGTCTAAAAGTGTTTTAAAGGACAAGATTTTTTTTCCCTGTCGTAAGAAATAGACCTGAAAAGGATCTTTCTGCTCCTTGAATCTAAACCCATGACACTGCATGGAATCATGTTGTTTCAAGTGCCATCTAACAACGAGGTGGAGTTTCAGTCACCATCACTGTCTGAGGAAGCCCTTTCAGAATTCCATTTGTTCTGCTGGTGTGTTCACTGACAGGTCATGGCCATTTGTTATTGAGCAAACCTCGTTTTGTGTTTACCTTCTGTCTCAGCAGAGAGTAATTATACATCCTCATGCTGTTACCTCTCTCCTGTCAGCTTCCTGGCCATGTGCTCCCTACAAGTTCCACCTTCCATGGTGCCAAATTGAACCATGAATTTATCTCTGATGGAGAATGCAGTTTGTAGCTTTTAAATTGAGATTGTACCTGTTATAAAACACTGTTATTTAGACCTGGTGAGCTCACCAGGAGGATATTAATTAGATTATCTAATCTGTTTTTTTCTCTTCCTCCTGTTGACATCCTGTCAGCTTTGCTGTTAGTTGGAGTACAAAAAATGGGCTTGAAAGGAGCCCACAGCATACCAAGAAGAAGGTAACAAAACTATTCATAGTATCCTGCATAAAGATTTCTCTGGATGAAGACAGAAGGAGCAAACTCCACTTGTGCCACTTCAAGTGTGCTCCTCTTTGGGTTACTGCATGGCCAAAAGGCAAAGAAGTGTAAGTCTTTCTTAGGACTGTAACTGAGAGAAGCTCTGTCGCTAAAACAGAAACAAGGAAGATGCACTTTTGAGGCCATTGAGATCTTTTTGTCTTCCCTATTCCTACTCCTTTCAGTGCAACAACCAAGCAGACTTATGGCATGTCTAGTGCCAAGGTCCAGAATAAAGCAGGAGAGCCTGCCCAGCAGGGAAACTATTACAAGGCCAAAGTGTGCCACACTCCTGGCACCCTCCTGAGTACAAATACAGTCCCATGTGGTTTTTCTGTAGCTCAATCAGTCCTTGCAATGACCACTGTAGGTTTAGCATTTGAAGTTGATCCAAAACCGTGGCAATTAAGCCCAAGACAGCACAAGGTAGAAGGCCTTTGAACACATAGCCAATACTATGGCAAGCATGAGAGGCTGATATCCCTGATCCATAGATTTAAGGAGTTTCTATTCCCATTTCTGATAAAATGAGGCCCTGCAGTTTTAGACTAACCTGTAAGATTTGAGCCAATGAGCTTTTGCTTGTTTCTTGTAGACTATTAACACCATTTAATAGTGACCGGTCAAGAGAATTGATTAAACAGTCCTGCTTTTCCCTTTCAGCTGTGATTCAGGGACACAGGGCCATCCTGCTGCTCTTGGTCTGTGTGGGAGTTCATGTAATACTGCCTTGATTCTCAGCCCTTAGGGCAGTAGGTGCTACCAGAAGAAAATGCAGTACATGGGGAACGTGTCTGTGTCTATATTCAGACAGATAGTCTTGGGAACATAAGACCTGACAGCGATTGCTTTGATTCCATCTGTTTCTGTTCTCCACCCAAACATGCATACTTCTACCAAAGAAATAGAACCTTAAATTACTTGTATGGTCTGCAGAGCTACCAACAGAACATACGTATATATATATATACTGCCTGAGCAAAGCTCTACTGTTCTGTTCCTAGGCAGCTCAGCTTCTTGCCATCTTTACAATTACAGAGTTTTGCTTTAGTGTGAGATGAGTAAAAATCATGAGTTTTGGCCCGAGACTGCTTCAGCAGTTATGTGTCATGCTTGATTTTACTGCACAACAGTTTGCCAGATATACCATATTGGAGACACGTTGATCCTTGTTGTTTCCAAGACTGGCACTTCCTTTTCCAGTCCTGCCTTTTAAACTATTTCAGTTGGACAACACTAAGCTTTTGAAAAATGCGGATATTTCACCCCTTTTTGATACAGTATTTTAATTCAACAGCTTAGTCAAGACTTAAATCTTATTGATTGAACCATGTCTGTTAAGGCTACGATTTTTATTTTATTAGTAAACATAGTGATGTTGTGATGAAGCCATATTACAAACACAGATACACCCTTGGCTGCTTTAGTGATGGAGAGGAATGCCAAAACCTGTTGTGCCACCCATCAGCTCTGTTTGTGTTGTTTCTAATTTGTCTGTTAACATTCTAGCTTGAGATAAATGAAGCAGCTGCTGGTGGTCTTTCACCTTGTTACCTCTGAGCATTATTCTGTGTGTCTGCCCTTTGCAACATCACAGAACTGTAGAATCATAGAAGGGTTTGTGGTGGAAGGGACCTTAAAGATCATCTCATTCTAATGCCCCTGCCATGGGCAGGGACACCTTCCACTAGACCAGATTGCTTAAAGCCCCATCCAGCCTGGTCTTGAACACTTCCAGGGATGTGTCACCCACAACCTAGAGTTATCCATCACATGCATCTTACAGTAACCCCTCACCTGTCTGAGTGTGTCTTCATCAATTATCTTAAAAATGTGTTAAAGATCAAACAAGAGAACTCTTGAAGGAACCAGTATGTGGAATTTTGATGCTGATGTGCCTTTTTCCTGTAAAATTAAATAAGGACTGCCTAATTTAATATTTTTCATTGAAAAGAATTCCCTTTTTATAGCCATTCTTTCTTTCTAACATAG
Organism: Scytalopus superciliaris; assembly: GCA_013400415.1. Classification (NCBI taxonomy): domain Eukaryota; kingdom Metazoa; phylum Chordata; class Aves; order Passeriformes; family Rhinocryptidae; genus Scytalopus; species Scytalopus superciliaris. The sequence continues at coordinate 300,293 of VXBX01004107.1, forward strand.
GCCATTGCATTTATTTATGATTGTTTCATTTGGGAGTGGGTGAAATCAATAAATGCCATCAGTTTGTGTGTCCACTGGGATGTGCACATGAAGCTCTTTCTGCTTCTGTGTAGCTCTTGTTAAAATACAAAACTATTTATTTTCTGTGTGAACACAGCCAGAGAGAGAAGTTAATCCCAGCATCTTGAATGCAGCATTACCTAAAGGCTGATGATATAGAAATAATTGAAAGTAAGTACTGCAAAGTTGTTGAGATAAATTTTGACATAAAAATGTAGGTTGGTTCATAAAAAGTTGCAGTGACAATAGGTTATAGTGACAGCTTTTCAACAACTGTATAAGCCTCCAGATGGAAGGGAATTTGGCTTAATGAATTATAGGCAGTCTGTGTAACACAAGCTCCTTTTATAGGAGCAGCTCAGAATAAAGAATAAACTTATTCATACTGGCATGTGTTAAATAACATTATTGTTAAAAACATGGAGTTGAAAAGGGACTGAGAAATGAAGGAATTGGAAAAAAAAAATCTACTGTTAATATCTCCAGACCTTCGGGCTCCCGAGCAGGGCACTGACTGCCTTGTTTCAGAATTATCAGATAATAAATGTTGTCACTGGCCAGCTGAGGAGACTCACAGCCTTCTGGTGAGGTGACCCTGCTGAAGGACCACCTCTTTGTGCATTTGCTCTGGGTCTGGAGTAGCCTGAGCTGGTTAGGGTTGTTACTTCCATCCAGGGGCAGGTAGTTAGAGCTCCTGAGGGCACTTAATTCCCAACCTGTGCCACAGACAGGCTGCATGACCTTGGCAAATCGCTTAATATCTGCTTTCCCATCCAGAAAATGATGATGATACTTACCTGCCTCCCAGGAGAAGCATTTGGGCTTCATTAAGGATTAGGACATGCTTTTAGTTTAGTTAGTTGTGTTGAAATGTGCTTGGTAAGCAAAAGTTATTATTAAATAATTAATGAGGAGAAATGCTGTCAAAGTAATCTAAAGGACCGAGCCAGTGCTAAGAGCGGTACCCGAATAAAATCACATGCACCGTGATGTCAGAGCAGGGGAGTGCAACTGAAAACTAAGAATAAGCAGCAGATGTCAGTGACTCATTAAAATAACAAACTTGTATTTCTAATTTTGTCGGCGTACTGTGGCACTTTCGATAGGACGGATTAACCGCTGATGAGCTTGTAGGATTTTTGACACACGTGGCGGTGAGTTAAGGACACGGCTGTAGCCCTCTGCCTGCCTCGCTGGATCTGGCGGTGGCTGGCTTGCCAGGAAGGATTCAAATCCCCGGATTGGGGATTTAGAAATGCAGGAAATTTCCATGAAGCTACTAATCATGGTTGTGTAAAATAGTGAGTTATCTGGGTAGAGAGTGCTTTATTTTGGTGGAGAGTATTTTTCTAGCAGGTCTGTGACTTTAGGCATTTTCCAGAGGCCTGTTTTGTATCCTCCAACTCAATCCAGCACCCACATAATGGATGGGTGCATTTATTGTGGATGTGGTACTAATACTAAGTATTAGGTATTTTCCTGCAGCAATAATCATAAAGATGTGCAATTATTTATCCCACTCCCTCTTTCATGAGCACAGGCATCTTAATTGTACTGGCAAAGCAGATGTGTATGTTTTGTCAGCACAACTGGGTGTTTTTGGTAATCCATCTCCTCAAACTCTGTGAGGGCTCATTTTTCTCAGTGCATTTTATACTTAGCAGCACCTGGATCGTTACCCATGCACCTCATGAAACCTTTTTCCTACTCATTTTCCTAATTAACAGCCCGTCCCTGCCTCGTGTGGATAATAACACTTTCATCCGTGGATAATAACACTTTCATCCTTGCACAGGTAAAAGGAGTCTCTCAACAGCAGTCTGTTTTTCCCTTTGCATCTCTAAAATGACCTGACAAATTGTTTTGGAGGCTGTTTCTGGTGGGGAGCCCTGCCCTTTGCCGAGGCGTGCTGCAGGGCGATGGAGGTCCCGCCGATGCCGGCTGTGGTGCCGCGATGCTGCTGCCAGGGGGTCAGGGAGGAGAAGGAGCCGGGGGGCTCCGCGGCATCGCCATCAGCCCTCGCCTCGCCCCGGGACAGTGGCGCTTTGTCCAGCACTGAATGACAAGCAGTTCTATATTAAGAAAAACATGAAAACGCAGCTTATTAGAAGCCACGGGGCTGATTGAAAGCGTAATAAATGGCAGCCTACCAACAAAGATTGTTGCTCTGGGTAGATAATCTGATTAGTAAATATTTGTTTCATTACAAAGTCTCTTTTATGGTTTGATCTGCGCTCAGTCAACAATTCTAAGTGACCTCTCCAGCATTTTAAATGGGATCTGGAGGTTCTGCCACTTGAACCAGGGATACCATAAACAAATAAGAGTTTAAGTGCAAATGGAGGTAGTGGTATGAAATGCAACAGTATTTATTTAGAGAATAAGTGGCATATGCTATTTGATTAGGCAGTTTGCTTACTTTGAACTCCTAACTTGTTTAATTTTAAACTTCGAGAACATACAGAAATATTGCTCTTATCTGGGAACAACTGAAAATCATTAACTGTATTCCATGGGCATCCATGTCACTGGTGCAGCTTGCTAACATATCACATAACCTAATGGCCAGCAAATTGTGCTGCACCTGAGTTTTCCAAGCACTGTAGCAAATGCTTTTGGCCCAGACATACCTGGTGTAATCCACTATCAAGAAGAAAGGGAAGATGTACAAATTTTCATCAGCTTTGCTTGTGCATTATATGTACCAAAGTGAAGCAAACAAATGACAATATCTTAATATATGTATATATTGCACAGTCATTGTCTTCAGAACTCTTCAATGTGATGTTCAAGGTCTGCAGATGTAATAAAAGCATTTTTACTTCGTCCAGTGTATCAGACAAAGGAATGCAGATTTAAAGGAGAAGAGTGCAGTGCTTTCTCCCACTGGAGGTTGTGGGTTTAGCTTTAAATTCAGAAAATGCTTAAGAGAACCTTATGAAATGTAATAAAGTTCTCTTTCCCCAAGCTCACACTCTCAATCTGAAATTGTATTGAGGGAATTTGAGTTTCAATAGTGTCCTTACGGAGCAGCTATGCTTATTACTTAGATATTAGAGATGCCCTATTGATGTACAAGCGTTTGAATTCCAAAGGGAAATAAAGTCTGTATTTTCAGCTTATTATTGTATGATATTGTAGGCACTCTGCAGTAAGTGTCTGAAAAAGACTGTTCTTTTTGCCTTCTAACTTTTACCACCTAACATGCTGTCTTGGTTTTCTACCTCTGGTGCGAAAGAAAACATCAGCTTAAATTTCCAATTCCCTAGTAAGAGGTTACGTACATTACAACACTATTATAGCTAATGTTGTTTATGTACTTAATTCTTTGTGCTAACAGTGGTGGCCACAGTTTGAAGTTGTTGTGCCACCTAGGTGCTCGAGGAGAGGACTAAAATTACCCAAGAGCAGGCTGAGAACCAGGCAGCATGTCCTATCTTTCTTTGTCTGCTCCAGCGCTGGCTTTTAACATCCTGCTAAGTTTGCCCTGTAAATACAGGTGCACACCAGCAAGCACAGCTGTGGGATGGCTCACTCAAAGAAGCAGAAGCAAAACCATGCAGCAGGCATATGAAGGAGGTTGTGGATGCCCCATCCCTGTAAGTGTTCAAGGCCAGGCTGGATTTTGCTTTGAGCAACCAAGTCTAGTGGAAGTTGTCCCTGCCCATGGCAAGGGGTTTGGAACTAGGTGATCTTTAAGGTCCTTTCCAACCCCTTTTTATGATTATTTCTGTGTACTCAGAAATAGCTGTTTTGGGTTAAAATTCCTTGTCACATCCCTCACCATCTCATTTTCACTTGCATGTGCTCCTGCAGCATTGTGGGAATACAGTCGATTACAGCCTGGCTTGTGAACCCTGTTCCCAGTTGTCCTTTTTCCCACTGCACTAGAAATGGAAAAAGGAAATTTCCTGACTTTATCTACTCTCCACATGAAATGGAGCATGGAGGGGATGCTCCAGGCAAGGATCAGCTTCAAGTTAACCACCAGGTCAGTGGAGAGGGCCTGGATCTGGTCAGCGCTCCCATGTGTAGCCGGGTGAGGTGCCCCATCTTTACAGTGGACAGGGTCATTTATAAGTGACACATGAAGGGATTTTGAGGTCTGTGAAGGCACCACTGGGGCAGGATCAGAAAGTGCTTGAAGGTGTCAGTTTGACCAAGCTCTTGGCCATGTTTTCCACAATGTTTTCCAAAATGAGAGGGAGTGAAAGAGTTTTGTGGGTCTCACAAGAACTTTCTCTGTTTCCAGTTGCATAGCCATTAAATGAGTAACAAGCAGTGCACTGTGTATTTTGGGAGAGCTCCTCTTCTGTTTTGTTTCTTTCTGACTCCAGCAAGTTGAGAAATCTTACTGCTTCAGTGAAAGCTGAGGACAGGATTTGCCCTGCTGAAATCAGGGAGCTTTGGCATTAACTTCAGTTGGGATGGTTGGAGCTGAGCACCCACATGAGTTTTGGTTCATGATTCCTATGAGCAGCTTTGGCACTTTCGTACATAACTGGTCTACTTTACATTTCATTATGCCTATTTAAGCTGTATGTTAATGATAGATTTGGAAGGGCTTAGCCCCTGAGGTCATTTAGGAGTGGTGAAGAAAAGTCACTCTGGAGTTGTAATGCATTTTAGGTCTTTCTGATGTAGCAGGATACAAGACATGTAATAATTTATTGCCGTGTTAAATATTGATTTATTATTTTCCATGGCACATTCATTCAAAGCTTCATGCCATCAGGTTTCCACCATCACTCAGTGTGTGTGCACATGCTCACATGTCAATACTCGTTAATATCATATGTCCTGTCAATTCCCTGAATTGACACTGAAGTGGACCATGCATTTGAAAATGTGTATTGGCATTTAGGAATTGCCTGTATCAATCAAAGATTTTTCTGCTGTTGTAAGGAAAAGCCCAGCCAAATAAACAAAAAGTCCTTCTGTGATGTGCAGTCTTTGCTGCCAAAATATAGAAAGGGATTTTTTAAGCTAAAGAACAGTTCCTTGCAAAGCCTGTAGTACAGAAGACACTGAGATGGGTTGATGATTGGAGGTCGTTTTGTGAGATTTTCCACCCTTAGTTTTGTGGATTACTTAAAAATAGTGAGGAAGCAGCTCTTCAGGTTGAAACTCCATATCCATGACTTCAACCTTCAGAGCACTGAAGATGATGAGCTCAGCTGGGGGAACCTGAGTGTGCCACACAGGCAGAGCAGAATTGCTGATTGACATAACACAGTAGCATCACCCATGTCACTACAGCCTGATGAGCTAAGTGTTTGTGCTGCTTTTCTCCAGCAAAATGGATTTGTATGCGTTATGGCTAAGAAAAACACTGGACAAATTCAAATGGGAAATAAAATGTCCATTTCCAAGGGAGTTCATTGCTGAGAGAAGAATTTCCTGTGGTCTTTTCCTGTGTTTTAGTTTCAGTTTTATGGGGTTAGAGGTCAGGTTGTTGATAGTGCATTCTGTGAACAGTGGTGGGTGGCAGGGGACTGCCTCCACTTCCCCACCCGTCAGGGCCTGGCAAATCCAACTAGTTCTGGGAGATACTTTTCAGATGGTTGGCAGAGTTGGCTGGAAAGAAGTAATTGTGCAAATAGCTTCTTTCAGAAAGAAGTGGGTGGTCTGACTTGGATGCCGAGGAGTCGACAGGCAATTTGTGACAGCTCATTTTTCCGCTGGCCTCTGTGACCTTGGGCAGACAACTTGACCTCACACAGCATTTCCCTCCACTGCGAGTACCTGATAGCTCCAAAATGAGAAGGGTTTTGCTGTCTCCATGAACAAACCAGATCCTTGCATAAGGATCAGGAATCATATCTCAATATTCTTGTAACATTGCTCAGAGTATAGACATGAGATGCCTTTGCTCTCACCTTCCTCACTTAGAGGACTGAAGAAGCCAAACTGAGGTGCAAGAAAGGGGCTGTCACACTGTAGAGTTTTGCAAGCCCTAGCTCCTCCTGATCACTGCCAGACTGCCTCGTGGTGGAAATATCCACTGTGGGCCAGGTGATGATGGAGAACTTCCAAGCCATCCTCCACATACACCTTGTTTAAATATAGATGATGTTAATGAGATCCTGGTGTCCAAAGGGTTTCTAAACTGAGCTGGAGCTGTTGGTGGCATCTGTGTTCCTGTGTGGCACTCTGTCCATACTAGTCACAGCTTCATGAATAGCAAGGCCCAGCAGCCCATTGCCATGCAGGTCTTGGGATGGCATCATTCATCACATGCTTGGCTCATGGGTGACAGCAGACCTGAATCAAGCTCCATCAGCCACCACTTCAGTCATGTCACACTTCTTCAATGTCTCTTTCAATTCTGCCCTATGTTCATAGCTTCTTACAGTAGTTTCTTTCCTAACTTTCCTCTGTTAACAATTTCATACTCATATTTTTCAGTTTTTTTCCTGAAATCTGTCTGCTACCTGCCCATTTTGTGTCCTGTTTACTGTTGAAACTCCTTTGCATTATGTATTCAGTAAGAAATGCCTCTCTCTATGAAATGCCTTCTGCCTGCAAACGCCCCATTTCCCTTAAGACTTCCAGCAATGATCTCTGAAAATATCCACACCACTTCACAGAGAGCTTGTCTCTGGTGTATTCAGATGTCAAACTGTTTGTGTCTCGGCTTGGAGCAGACACTGTCTCATTTGTTTGCAAAGCCCTACTGTGCGCATGGGACACTTCTCAATAAATAATAGCACCAGATTCGTCTGCTGCATCCTATAGTAAAATTGGAAAATAACCCCAAACTTTTCACAGTTGAGGACTGTCTCTCCTCGCTTTCTTCCCTGAATTCTAAATTACATTTTTGTTGTGCTTCCATTAAGCTTTTGCAATTGCATTCTTCAGTGTGTGAGAGCTCCCCTTGCACAAAATTGGGTTAAAAATTGTCTACTGATTCCCTATGGGAAAGGAATCTTCCTGGAGACAGTGGAATTCCTTCTGATAGTGAGGAATCACTATGGTCTTTAGTGCCACTTTCTTTTTCTAAGCTTGGGGACTGGGTGAGAAGGAGAGTGAGGTGAGGAGCAGAAAGAAAGATCATGCACTTGAGCTGAACTCACTGTGGGTGTGGGGGATCTTACACCATCCCCCCAAGGAAGGGAAGGGCTTGTTATTCTCTGGTGCAGAGCTGGGTTGAGCAGGGCTAAATGAAGTAAGCACCATGTAACCATTTCTTCCAGCTTTCTTGCCATGCTCACCTCCGACATGTCCAAACTCCTTGCAGTAGTAGGGCACTGGGGTGGCACATTGGTCATATGCTGTTTGCTTCTTCCTTTCCTCCCACCTGGATCCCTGCTGTCCATTTTCCACTGGTTGAGTTGCATGAAGCCTTCCAGGTTTTTTTGCCAAGTGAGGGTAAAATAAAACCAAATGGTATATTTTAGGTATCTGTTGCAATGAAGTGAGGGGTGCTCTGGAAATCAGCAAAGCAGAAGAGCCTAACTGCAGTGGAACCAGACAGCCCAGCTCTGTCTGCCCTTGAGTCTGCTGGTTTTTTAGTATAAAAGTGTCAGTATTTGCAGGGAAGATGTGTTTGTTAAAAAAACAGGAATCTGATGGGGGTTGAAAGGAGGAATGTTGTAAACCTACAGTAGCAGCACTATGTTGCTAGAGATGCCCACATGCCTATTTCACCATCCTGTTTTTCTGCCTGTTGTCCCTGCTTTTGTTGAACAACCAGGATATTTAGACATATGAAAAATTCCTCTCTCCAAGGGATAGTGCCTATTTAGAACAGCAGCTAATCTGTGAGGTGACCAGCCAAGACCACCACCGGAGTGCTCTGGGTTTGTTTGTGCTCATGAGTGTGTCTGTGCATCACAGCTGCTTCTTTGCTCAAGAGCCACCAGAGTATTGTAATACGGAAGAGTCCTGCTCTTGCCCAGAAGCTGATTGCAAAACAAACCCTTGCTGTCCTGACCTGCGGTTTGTACAGTGGATGACTTTAAAATTAGGGCTTGGCGAATAATTGACCCATCTGGTAGACTGCCAAATTGAAAAATATCATCACCAATGTCAGTTAAATGCTCCTAGATGATTAAACAGCACTGGGTTTGTTTCTTCTGATCAACACAACAGCAGCAAAATGAAGAGGAAAAAGAAAGTACAAGGAGAATGAGGTTGTAATGTCAAACAAAGGAGTCCAGTGCCCTCAGGATGAAGCATTAGCCCTTTGAAGAAAAGTGTAGGAGAGAAAGGCAGAATTTGCAGGTGGGGAGAAGTGTGTGATGCCCCTTTCACCTGGTAGCTCAGCAGTTCACGTCTGCACCCAGGGTGGCACTGACCAGGGCTGACATCCTTTTCCTGGCTGGCCCAGCCTGGATCCACCTCCATCTGAACAGCCAGCCTCGGGCACCCACTCTGCTCCTACTCCTGTCCTTGCCACAGGTCTGAGGGCTCAGATGGCAAAGGGGACACTGTATCATTATTCACACCTTCATATTCTCTCTCCTGATAAATAGTTAAAATATTTCCATCCAGCAGGCTCCGCAAAGTGAACTGCAGCCATAGGGGAGTTCAGACTTTCCCCTGGAAAGTGGAGGGCTTGATTTGTGTCCGCCCTGGAGCAGGGCTGCAGCAAGGCTTGAGCCCATTTCCCGCCTCTCAAGAGGACTATATTGAAGTTGTTTTTCTTTAATATGTCCCATTTAACGTCAGCTCTGTTGTGCACCAAACACATAAAACATGCTGAACATATACGTACCACCATACAGCATTAAGTAGAAATTACTACAAGTCTGCTGTTTGTAGCAGATGTTCTTGCAACTCCCCAGAACTGAGCAGTGGGGCGTTAAGAAAGAAACAAAATTAAAATAGGCAGGAATTGCCCACCTGGCTTGATCTTACACTAAATTTTTGGAGAAGCACAGTCGGGGACAGGGCCCTGGCATGAGAGCCCTTGGAGTAGAAGACCTGATCTTTATCAGAATAAACTGGAGGGCTCCAAAAGATGGGTGACCAAGAGCCTTTGCAGTATGTGACATGAGAGAAGGCCAGCAAGGTATCTGGGGCATAAATTGTAGTTGGCACTTTAATAATCTTGAAGCTCTTGCTTTGGCAGACTGATGGATTTTTTCAGAATCAGGAGGACATTTGAAAAATATTTTCTGGACTAGATTTTAATTCAGGGACTGGTCAGCTGTGGCACTGTCCTTTCTCTTAAAGTAAGGTCACCATGACATCCTTAGCCTGTGTAATACATGCCTCTCCTAGGGATTTAAATCTCTGAGACATGGTATAATTCACAGTGTTGTAAATATCTTCAGGTTTGCCAATTCAGAGATTTGATTTCAAGTTTTGCAGTGGTGTGTGGTTTGGGAAGGGGAAGAGAGAATGATGGTAGTTGTTGTGGCTTTTTTTTCATTTGGCTTGAAAACCTGGGTTGTGAAACTATGAAGAGATGTACTTGGTTGGTATTTTTTTAACCTTGGCTAATACCAGAGATCTATTAAAAGTGTCCTGAATGTATTCTTTTTCTGAAGTACTTAGGAGAAGCATTTGCATATGCTAAGAAATACATTTGTGTGTCTCGGGTTTGGTACCAGGGAGCTTAATGGGCCCATCACATCTGGCTGTTTCACAAGGTCTGGAAAAGAGAAGCCTCCAGGGAGACCTTTTAGCACCTTCCAGGTCCTAAAGGTCTGTACAGGAGAGGGATTTTTCACAAGGTCATGTAGTGAAAGAACAAGGAGCAATGGCCTTAAACTGAAAAAGCATAGGTTTAGATTGAATACTGGGAAAAAATTCTTTATTGAGGGTGGTGAGGCCCTGGCACAGGTTGCCCAGAGAAGCTATGGATGCCCCATGCCTGGAAGTGTTCATGGCTAGGTTGGTTGATTCTGTGGTTGTGTTGGATTTGGATGCACCACAGTGGTTCACTTGAAACTGTCCTTTATCTTTAACCTTTAAGCTTTTATAGAAGTATGTCAATTTTCATTCTCACCTAGACATTAACCTTTAGCAAGAAACAAGGTCAGGGCAGTTTTGAAATCCAGATAGCTAATCTTGGCTGTTCTTTGTCAAACAAGACTGAGGTCCTCATGGAGATCCAATGAGTGAGTGAAGCATCATCTCCCTCACACTTGCTATCCATGGTCTCTTTTCTCCCTGTCTGAAATGAGATTAAAAAATAAAGTCATAAATGTTCTTTCTTTACTGCCTGCCTATAGTATTTTTAAATTTCATTGTGTAATAATTTCTTTCTTCACATCCCCTCATCTGCTATTTTGTTTTTTATTCAGGAAGATTGTCACCATCGTGACAGAACCATCATCCTATGAAGCCATTTTAGAACAGTTTTTATGCAGAACGAGAGAGGTTACATCTGATAATTTCTATTTTATCTCAGATTTTATTTATAGATCATGGTGGACTTTTTATTTATGCATTTCTGCAAAATCAAATAATTTCGCAGTGCATATAGATTTATCCTAAAGACTTGTGAAAGCTGTTAAGTTCTAACAGTCAGGTAACAGAAAAATGGACATTTTTATTTTGGGCAGGTTTAGAATGTGTTCAGTTTCACAACTTGAAATATTCACAGGCGTTTTTCAAATAACATCAGATCTAATAGATGCTATTTAAAGTTGCTAAACATTGGGCGTACTGTTATGCAACTGATCTTCTGTAAAGTACCTTCTTCTTCTCTTGTAATTAATCTCATTAAAAAGTCTTTAGCTGGTATGGAGAAATAATGGATCTTTAATGTTTTGTTTGATATTGAAAGCAAGTTTAATAGTGAGACATTAAAAAGTAGTTTTAATGTGCCACTCAGCATGCATGGTGATCACTCGCAATCGGTGGTGCCTAATGGAAAGGTGATCAAAACTACATCTTAGGCTAGAAATCTGCATGAATAATGTGCTGAGGGAGGATGGGATGGGTAGCTTGGCACCTGGGGATCAGCATCCTCTGGCTCTGAAGGGAACATTCCCGGGGAAAGCAGCTCATCTTGTCAGTAGTTGGTAGTTCAAGAATTCGCATATCCCAAGTTACCCATATGTGGTCCTGTTTTATGAAATATATATACATATATTCACAACTTTTTCTTTTTTTATGGTGATGATCTATAAAGTTCCTTCCAACCCAGACCATTCTGTGATTCTGTGATAATGAGATGTGTACATCAGGGGCAGGCTGTGTTTATGGGTACCACCTTTGGAAGTGTCTGGTTGAGCTCCTTCCAGCTTTCTACTTACTCCTTTTTCAGATAATACCTTGCAGGCTGGGCTCGTATCTTACCAGATCCGTATCAACCTGTAATGGGAGAGTGTTGCCACTCTGTGAGCTGAGCCCTGCGCCTCCATTCCTGCTGAATTCATCTTCCTATAATTGGTAACATATTTCTAGCCAAATACTTAAATGAGCACAGAATAAAGAAATACACCTGACAATTATGATGATGGGATTTTTGTGCTTGTAGAACCGCTCTGACAACACCTAATTTTTCTAACATTTAGATTTCCTTAGGAAAAAGCATTACAGACTTTCATTTGCAGTTTAAGTAGCTGGGGGTTCAGGTGGAAGAGCCCTTGTATCATCCCTGCTCATTGCTAAAAAGACATGGGGAAATTGCCAAGAAAACAACCTGCTTAATATTCAGAAATGGGACTGAAAGTGCAGGTTTTCTTAGCTGTTACATACTGGTTTTGGCAAGTCATGTAACTCTCTTCACTTCACGTAACCTCTCTGAGGCTCAGTTTGATCTCTCTTGGGAAGTTTTGGAGTAATTTAGAGAGACAGAACTACATTAGTTCTAAATATTATTGTTACTGTCACTTATTCTGTGAACAGGTTTTTTTATTAAGCACTGCATTTTTGTAACTTCTTTAAGGGAATTTCAGGAGCATTTTCTTACTCCTTTCCCTTTAGTTCACAGAAGTTTGTGAAACTAGTTTATTGGTACAAACTGGAACCTCACAGAATTCCCATGGCTTCTAAATAAATCGCAACATTACATTGTCAACATGTTTGTAAAGAACTTACATGTGTGGCAGCTGCAGGTAAAATGTGTGGGGCCAGGCAGATGCCCTGGTCTTTGTGGTGATACCAAACACTGTGGGCTAAGAAATATTAAGTCACTGCAACATTGCTGAACACAAAGGGATAACTTCCTCTTTCTTGTGGCACAAAATCAATGTATAGCATCAAGACTGGATATTGACAGCTTGATTATAAAGGACACTGAATATACTTGACCCTGGAATAACACCAGAATGGAACAGAACAAGACATTTATACAGCACCAACAAGGGTAGCATGCATTAAATCCTACTTGCTCATCTCAGTTACATCAAGTATTTTTTAAATCATGTTGCCATCACTCTTTGTTTTTGCTTTCTGTTTGCCTTTCTTTAGCTCTCTGGCACTGATACTTCCTCACACACATGGAGCTGGCAGTTCAGCTCTGTGACAAAGCTTTGTTATGACACATCACTCCTTCCTCTTCTGAATCTTGCACAGGTACTGGGGGGAAAACAAGAGCTTACAGATTAAACGGTGTGAAAGACAATTTTTATGTGGGTTTTGTCCTTTTAATTTCTTGTATCAGATGTATGGTTGATACCATGGGGAGTTCTGAAGACTGGAGTTAGCCAGTGCTGTGCTGGCAGAGCTGGTGGATCTCCACTGCTCCACTGAGCAGTAGTTTGTCCCTCTGAGCATAACAGCAAAGGACCCATCCCCTTGGCATGTCTTTCTGCCTTCCTACGTGTGTTTTCCATTTGTTTCAGGTGTTATGTCCTCTCCTGACACCAACTGTGAGTTAACTGGGCAGAGTGCTGGTGATTCTACCCACTTCCAGCTGGAGTATAAGACAGGGGACTAAAATGAAAGACCGTAGTAAACATTATGATTCATTTAATCCAAAAAGGACAAAATGCTAAAAATGGTAGCAAGAAAAATCTCTGCCTTCTCTGTTTTACTATTTTAACTTGGGGATAGCTGAAGTTACTAAAAGCACGTTAGACAGTTGCAAATGAGAGAGAAATTAGTCTGCAGGGTAATTGCTAAAAACAGATTTGGCACTATGAAATTTGTGAGAAGTCCCAGTTTTCACGGAAGAGTGTAACCTCCTGCTTGTGAGTCACTTCTGTGGCTTTGCTTCCTCCCTCATTATTGCCTGACCCTGAGCATTGCAAAACTTGATCTCTCTTTTGCTGCAGAATAAACCGTGGTGACATGATAATGCCACCTCTCCTCAACGTATTCTGCTTCCCCTTGCCGTTTCCTCTGTCATTTCATTGCTGCCATAGTTCTCACAACACTGTTATCTCTGTTTCATTGTCGTTTCCCTTATTTTCCTTTGGCAGTGAGCACAAATTCCGCAGATTTCAAAGAAATGGGAGCTATCTCAGCTATTTCCCCAAGCAGAGCAGTCCCACCAGCCTGACTATCTGATATACTCATCCTGAATGAGATTTTGTTCATCCTTCTCTGAATATTGCTTTCTTCTTACCATCTTCATTTCAGGAATGACTTACTGATGGGAAAATCTCACCAAAGCCAACAAGACACAAGCAGCTATATTTTGTCTTATGTTTTTTCAGCTCCTACTTTTCTATTGTTAATGGCTAGGCAATACCAGGCAATAACATTCCTTTTTTTTTTCTTTTTTTTAAGGGCTAACAGTTAGAGATACATCATTCATAGTTCAGTCAGTAAGCAAAGGTCAGTCTGTCCTGTAAACAGAGCTGTGACCATGGTACAAGTCAGGACATCATCCTAGCTCTGATCACAGTGGTTTGTAACAAAAACAGAGGAGGTGAAGCAGGATAAGTGTCATCTGTGGCTCACCGTGTGGGTGAGGATCCAGGCATCATGCTGGTATGCAAGGATCTAGATTAACATTGGTTCAAGTATTTCTCGAGCTGCTGCAGTTGTAATTACTTCACAATTACGGTTCAAATATGTTCTTTCTTTTTTCCCCCCCTCTTTGCAACAAAATAGGAAGGAATAGGACTGTTTTAACTTTGAAGGTGGGCACTCATCATTCCCCTCCCAGCCTCAAGTTTTCAGGCAGGCACACATTCGGCAGGGAGAAGTTGCCTTCCATGATCTCAGTGATTGTTTCTGGCAAATTTGAGAAGGATATTAGATTGCTGTTTTACATTCTTGCAAAGCTGCTAAAGTACAGTGTGGATAAAGTTGTGTGCACATCCATCAGGAGAGGAAACATTATCCTCTTTTTTTATTATTTAGAGAAAATTGGTGCATACAGATGAGCTTGGCTCTGGCAAGTCACTCAGGGAGAAGAAACCTCAAATCATTGGAATCCACTTACCATGTCATTCTCCCTCTCAGAGTAACTTTCAGTCCTAGGATCTTTGTAGGAAGCAGTTACATAAATTAGGGACCTGAAACATGTTGTGTTTATGTTTATGCTTGTGTAGTATCCATCACAAAATGCAGCTGTCTCAGAAAGAGATTTTGCAGTGCTTAAGAGGTGCACCACATCACAAGCCAGATGACGGCACGTGGGGGAGAGAACCTTACGCAATTAGAAGTACAATTTGCTGCAGAGAATAAATCTGGCAAACTCTTCCCTGTCAAGTTGTTTATCTGTTTAGCTCAGTTGCAACAACAAAGGAAAGCCCAAAGCACTGTCTCCTTTTGTGCTGGGTGCTTGAACACACAGAGCTAGAAAATAGTCCCTAAAATCAATACCAGGTTAGGATACAAGACAAGAGGTGGATGGAGCAAACAGATGGAGGGACCACAACTGAGACCATTACATTTAATGTAATAAGCCATGGTCACACCATCTGCCTAACTCTTCTGTAGTGTTTTGCAGTCAAATTCTCACCTAAAACACCCCATTTTTTGGGAAGATTGCCATAAAACCTTTCCTGACCGCAGGGAATCAGAATTTTCACTTAAATCACCCTTCTAGAATAGTGTTACAAAATTGCACTTATGAATATTTTATCCATGGCCTTGGTCTAGAAATAATCCAGCAAATTGTGATGGGATGCATGCTGTTATTAGAGCTGATTTTCCTGCTCTTGTTTGTTGTTGTAATTTGTGGAGAAAGGCCATAAGTTAAATCTCTAATTCACAAGTTTTAATGTAAATCATACCCCATTACAGTACATCATAGTGATATAATACAATATGTTAGTTTGCCCTAAGTGGATGTATTTGTCTCTATCTTCTGGCTCAGATAATAGTTACCATCTGGGCGTGTGTTTATTTTTTGTTGTTGTTTCTTTTAATCATTTGTGGTACTGCTTGTTTTAAAGCCGAAAATGACTAAAATTTGAAGCTGATTTAGGAAATTGCCTGGAGAATATCAAAAGGAACATCAGATACTTTAAATGCTTCACATTTTTAACCTATTACTGAGAACGTTTTGGTAGCCTTGAGGCAAGTTCCTCCCTTCATACTTCAGTATCTGTGTTTGGGTATCTTATGAAATCAGCAGCACTGGGGCTGAGCATGAGAGAGCAGGACAGAATCCCAAACTTCAAACCCTTCTCTTTTATCTGGACTGAACAAATATCAGATAGTGTTGTGAAGGGCTTTCGTGTTGCCCACCCCCATGCTGAGGATGCAGAGAGATATGTCCAGCCTGACTCCAAATCCGAGTGTTCCTAGTTCTGGCTGCTGTGAGCATTTGTGGTGCAGTCAGTTTTGTCGTAGGAGTCTGTGCATAAAGCTGTAACATTCATTATCTGTATATTTTTATATGCATGTATTTTGTACATGCTTCAGGCTGTTTTATTCAGTCTCTTGCAACTCTCTATGCCAAGCCAGTCACCGACACATCATATGTAGGAATGCCTAATTTGCACCTAAATTTTAGGTGTCTGGAGAAGATGGCCCTGTAAAATAAGTGCATAAATTCCTTATAACGTCTCTGGGGAGAAACAGTTGCTTTGAAGGCTCCCAAAGAGCAATCTTTTCTACCTGACTTTGACACTTAAGTTACTCTCAGAAGCGCTGTGATCTTTTTCTTTCTGATGAAATCTCAGGGATTTGAGGCATGATACTTTTTTTCCTGTGCAAGGATTCTTTTTTTCACCCACGCAAGGTGACTGTAGTGGTCAAAGAGGACAAAGAACACATGAATTGAAGTTGGCCTCTGCGGGCGAACAAAGGATATACGTTCAGTTTTCTGGTTTGAGGCACCTACAGCAATAGTTTAGATGTCAATTTGGAAAACACAAATGTAGGCTCCAAACTTGCAGACGTTTAGATAAGAAGTAGATGCTTTTCAGCAATGTATTTGGTGTGTATTCTGGTCCCTCGTGCAGAGGCAGGCACATGGCTGTAAAAAGATCGGGTTTCAAATCATATAACTTTTATCCTAAAAACGGAGCAAACACAACCCTGTTTATTCCAGGGCACCACTGCCCATAGGACAGTGCCCAGAGAAGCTGTGGATGCCCTGTCCCTGGAACAGTTGGATGGGGCCCTGGGCAGCCTGGTCTAGGGAAAGGTGTCCCTGCCCATGGGAAAGGGTTTCTGAACTAAATGATCTTTAAGGTCCCTTCCAATCCAGACCATTCTGTGATTCCTTCACCCCTGGTGATACACAACCCACAGCCCTGTGTGTGCTTTTAACAACAGGAGTGCCTTGCTTTGCTCCTACTGTTTATTCTTGCAGCACCCATGGAGGTTTGGATGCAGCTTTCTAGACTGTCTTTGAGCCCTTTGCCCAATTTAATTTTTCTCACCACACACAGGAAAAGGCAGAATTTATCCCTACAGCTTTTCCAGACATAAAATGCATGAATCATATTTTCTAATTATTTCTATTCAGACATGGAAATCCAAATCACACAGCCCCTAATGATGTTACACACAATGAAAGGAAGGGCCTTTTCCCAAATACTTGACTTTATTGTGTAATGATTAGAGGGAACAAATAAATGAGAGAAAACAAGGGTTTGGTTAAATGGAAAAGTCACGGCTATTTTCTCTCTTCGAACTGTTTTGATATGATAAACTGTGGAAAAAGAAATTACACATGAGAAAACACTTGAAGTTGCTATTGGTATTGTCAAACAGTACCATTTGCTTGAAAAATATCTAACGTTCAGACATCAGTATTCATCAGAAGCTGTGTTGAGATCAAATCCTCTGAGGCTGACTTGAGATGAGTTTGAGAAGCATCCTTCTTTGCTATAGAATGTTGTTGTTTATAATATGCCTCTGATGAAGGTTTCCAGCTATAAGAAGATTTATCTGTACCAAATATATGGCCACGTGATAGATATATGTACCTCACTGCCAATACAGATAAGCACCCAAACAGGGCAAAAGGAAAATAAATTGAAAATTAAATTCCTTGACACATATCCCAAATTAAATTCTTTTGTTTGTTGTACATACTAGAGTTAAGCATGATTTTGCCCATGCTTTAGGCTCTGTCATCTCTTTTGTATTTGGCTGTATAAAATATATCAGATAGAGTGGTGCTGTTTATTCAGAGGTTCAAAGGTGGGGCACAGAAGCTTCGTGTATCTGCATAACAAAACTTTTATTAAGTGGAACCAGCAATACTCCAATAGAAAAAGTGGCCAGGGGCCTTAAAGGAAATTAAAATGAGCCATAACAATTCGAATTCACACAAGAGCATAAATGACCTTCCTAAGATAAATAATACATGCATTAAAAAAGCATTGAAAAGGAATGAATGTGATAATGGAGATTATCTCTCAAAAGCGAAAACAAAATCGGAAAACAAAAACAAGAATTTTGAGTGAAAAACAAAGCTCTGTGACACCATGCCTAGGATGGCTTCATAGGGAAGACATCCCTGTAGCCTGGACCTTCTGCCTGCACAATCCAACAGAACCTTATCACACTTTCGTTGCTTGTCCTACTAAAATGGACAGATTCAAACCTGTGTCTGAGTGATATAAGCTGAGCTGGCTTAGGTTTGAATGCAACAGAAAGAAACATTCTGGTGCAACTGTGACTATTAGTGGTTTAGGGTATACAATTCCTTTCCTTTTTTTTTTTTTTTTTAATACAAGAGACACATAAGACTAAAGACAGCAGAATAGTCCATTCCTTCTGTACACTGGCAAAGAAGTCATAGGCAGCATGGCCCAGTTTATTCCACAGGCAACATCCATAGGCTGTAATGGAGCAAAAGCTCTAAGTATATTTTAACACAGAAGCACATCATTGGTGTCTCACACTGTTGCAACAGCAAGAAGTTTGGTAGCTAAATATATGCTGATATTCCTCTAAAGGACTTTGCACTGTGATAAAAAATGCAGGAAAAGCCATCCCTGTCTGACCAAAGTATCTTTTTTGATAGACCACAACCAATATACGGAGCTCAGATCTGCTCTTGAAATCACCCTCCAGCACCCCCACCTGGAAGATTATCCAAATGATGTTGGAAAAGCTCTGACTCATTAGTGCTAAAATCTTTGAGGGCTTATCCTAAGCTCATCTGAAGGCAAAGGGCATGTTTATATTGACTTGAAGAGTTTTGGATCAGACACCTTGGCTCTTCACACGTGTGACATCCAGCTCCCTAATTGTGTGCACATAAAAAGAGAGAACATAAAAGCTGTTGAGTTTCTGTGCTCTGTGATTGTCCTCAGTGATGCTTGGTATTCTTTTTCCAGAAGAGCTTCTGCTACCTTCTCACTCCAGGCTGTTTTGATGACTTAACAAGGAAAAGCTCTTGCCATCAAACAAAGCTCATCCAAATACACATTTTTCTTTGATGCATCCTGGGTCTCGAACTGAATTTCTTCAAAAGCGATAAACAGAAAAGAAGAGAAAACAATTATCAACTTTGTGTGTAGACATCTGAGCTTCTAAAACAAAGCTTGCTTTCATGTCTTCCAAGTGTTCAAGGCTGGAAGTAGGCTTTTGACCTGATTCTCTAGGGAAACTCCTTTAGAAAATAACTTACTCTTTGATTGCTTGTCAAGGTTTTATTTCATGCCAGCCTTACTAGACTAATATTATAAAAAGCACAATTTCAGGAAATAGCCTTGAAGCCATAGAGAGGATGCTAATAACTCCAGAAGTAAGGAAGCTGCATGTCAATTGGTGAACATAGAATTAGCTGAAAAAAATCAGCATCAGCAGCCATGCTGGCTCTGTGTCATGGAGATAGTTTCTTGTCACTGGTGAATATGATACATCTTTTGTTCAAATTATGCATTAGAATGGTTATCAAATTTATTCCCACCAAGGACAGCAGAAGCTTACATGCTCAGGGATGGAAGTAAATATTTTACAACAATAATTTTCTCACATTGTCATATTATTTTATTTTACTCCTGGAAATGCATTTTTCATCCAGCAGATTCCCAGGTTGTAAGGTGCAATGGAAATATTTCATGACTGAAAATATTTCATCCTGCTTACTATATTTTAGTTTTGAAGTTCCTCTAGAAGTGGCTCAGTTTTGAAGAATGATGAGCTCATTAATGTTCACACTGAAAATCTGGACTGCATGAGGTTTACAGAATTGTTTTCATTTTTTCTTTAATGCTGCCTGTCGTTTACTTGGATGGAAGTGTTTGTAGGTGGCTGACATGGAACCCACAGACTTGGCTGTACTTCTCAAACCACTTGAGTTCTTCATTCATGCATGAAAGGACAGAACCTTTCAGATAGGATCTGGGATGTTCCTTAGGTGATGACGTTAATGCTCAGGGAAATATATGATTAGCGATACTTCACGATACAGTTCTCCTGACTTTGTATTCCTCAGACCTGTCACAACTTTCCACTGTACTTTATTAGCCCAAAGCCAAATATCCACCATTTTTTCCAAATAAAAGCATGTGGAAATCAACCCTCTTCAAGCCAGTCAAAGTTGTTTATTATTAGTATGTTGTTTTCCTTTTGTTATTGAGCATCTCTGTAGTCACAACATTTTACTTCTTCATAAAGACTTGGCCAACATATAAGAGAGCTTTTTCCTCTATATATTGGTAGAGTTTAGGGCTGCAGATGATGCCTGTGATTACCTTCTGAAAGGCCACAGAGTGTGATCCAGTGATCCTGGAACAGATGTGCTACTTGATGATGAAGCAAGAACATGACTTGAAAATCCCCTTCATCCTTAGTCTGATTCATGTTGGGCAGTCCCTGTTCCTTGACAGCATCTCCAGTGGCTAACTAATGTCAAAACCTTCACCTGATTTCCCATTTAAATGTACCCTTCTACAGCTCCCAGCATCTGGATTCCTTTAGTCTTTGTCCCCTGTGTCGAAGAATGAAAAGGTTTTCCCATCGAAGGGCAGCACTAGGCTTTGATAAAGTCTCCTCTTATCATTTTTAGTGTTGGTAGATACGACAGAGGAAATATTTGAGAGTCAGAAACCAAATAATGTAGCCTTTGAGGAAGCCTCTTAGGAAGCCATGAACTGAATTACATGTAATTGTTTATGCGATGCAATTTCAGGGACATGACAGTCCTATTAGTGTCATACTGTAAAGATTCTTACCATGCCCTGGAGGAAAACCTGACAGAAGTAAGCAAACAAAATTATTAATCATAAATCTGGGGGTTTTTTTCTTTCTAAATATAAAAAAGTTGTCAAAAAGTAAGCAATAAAGCTCCACATTAGTTCCGTTATTTCCTGGGAAAGATGCAAACTGCGTCACCCACACAAATCGTACCTACTTTTGTTGTGGAGGCAAGTGGTATTAAATCCTAAGATGGAGCACAGATAATTATCATAGATAATCCAGCTAGTTCTAACGACAAGTCTATTTAGAAAGGCAAGTCTTTTTTTTTCACCTAGCAAAACTGAAAACGTTTGTGATAACACAAAATAAATCCCAGGAAGGTTTGCAATGGGCAGCAAGCTTTAATTCTGTGACTTGATGAGGGAGCTCTGAAAGCTTTCTCTTTAAAACCTCAATGTCATTTCACCTTCAGTTTGTTTAAAGAATTATTTGAGATAAAAAGTTTAATGAAAATTAAGCATCTCAAATTCAAGTTAGATCCCCCTTACCTTTGTTGGTTCTCATTGCCTGACTGTTTGGGGTTTAATGCAATGAACCCTTGATAAAACTCAAGTTCCAACAGCCTTTCAATGCTCAACTGTAAGCGACATCAGTAACAGGTAAAACTCTGCAAGTGCTGTAATTTCTTCTTCTCTGAGTCATAAACAAAATTTTCAAAATGCCAGCAAGTATTTTGGGGAATGTTTGGGATCCTCCTTTTACCTTGTCTCTTATATATATGGTCATCGGTGAGTTTCTCTGCTTGCAGTGATGTGTTTGAATTGGGCAGTAGTTTCAATTCCTAGTTCTTCAGGTTCTATAATGTCCTGAAATTTTGCTTTGAAAACCTGCATCCTTCACAATATCATTGCCGTCCCGTAAATTCTTAAGCTTGGCGTTCTCAGGAATGCTTGAAAGTTCTCTCACTTTCATTAAAAATATAGATTGTATATATCAAAGTCTCCTGGCTTCATAGATAAAGCACTTTGAAACTTTATATTATTAACATGGCACACTTGTTTGAAGTACTAAAATAGCCTCTTCCAGTGTAGCTTCTTCTATTAAATCCTTCTGTAGGCTTCTGTAACTTAAAATTTTAATTAACATATTTCATAACCCTGCCAAATATTTAACTCCTCAGTTGTATACTCAAGCAATTCCTTCGTTATTAAACAAACAAAATATTGATTGCTTGTAACAGAATCTTCCTCCAGTCATAAAAGCAGGTACATGTCATCATCCAGTCCAAAATAGCATCAGGGTTAAACCACAAACAAGGTTTAAAGCTTAAAATTACTTTCTGTACATGAATTATTTTTTTAGTAAGTTTAAAAACAGAAAAAGTTTGAGAAGAGTCTGAACACAGGTAAACAAGGAGATTGTCACACCTAAAAGAAATAATGAATTGACTGCAATGCAAAAAGCTTCACTTGAAGTTTCTCAAATGTAGCATTCTTTTGACATAAAACTCTTTCTTTTAATTCCCAGTAAGTTTGCAAAGGATGCCAGTGTTTAATGTGATCATTTATAATAAGGCATTTCTTCAGAGGAAAAGCTCTGCCATTTAAAATTGCATTATTGTGCAGGAATGAGATGGGCTATTTTTATGGATGAGCTTATGGCTGGAAATAACTGAGGTTGCTGCATACTCAGTGTACTCTATTAAGGAGTTAATTTGTTGGGATCTTCTAGGATAATCTTATTTTGAAGGGGAGAGGCAAAATTATCTCCAGAAGACTCTCACATCCCTAAGGAATGATTTTTGCTTGTCTGGCTTGGGAAAATTTTAGCTCCTTATTAAATTTAAGTTTACAGTTTCAAGTCTCATGGTGGATGTTTTATATGCAACAAGAAAATTTTTACTATATTTAGAGTACTGGGGAGTTTCAGGGGATGTCTGTGTCAGAACAAAGAGTAGTAACCAAGTTTCATGAACTTTTACTGTCCTTTCTTCCTTTTTACTGCTTACTCCTGTTTCACTTTATTCACTGGAGGTTCTAATTCTCCCCAAATTGCTGTATTGGAATCTAATTCCCTCATATTGCTGTGCTTTGAGAGTCTTTACGTTGATGAACAAAATTAGTCTTTTTAGCAAGTAATTACTTAAATTACCTTAATTATATAATAATGTAAGGTCAGCAACAAAATTATATATACTCTAGCTGAATTGTTATAATGCTGATGACTTTAAGTGCTAAGCACTAACTTCCATCCTGTCTCTCCAAAAGCCAAGGTTTTGTACAATCCCACTGCAGTTTATTCACTATAATTTAGTTTGAGGTGTTTATCATAGAGGAGATGGCCAAAAAGGTATTTGAGATAATTAGTTAAGTGATTTTGTAATTGCTAAAACATCTGTCTGAATTAATTCCGGCAAGGTATTTTTTATTGAAATAAAAATATTCTCATAATACTTCTGGCAAAATAGCTCCCCTGAAGTCATTGAAATGGCTGTGGGGAAGAATTTGGGGCATTGAATTAGTCTTTGGTTGCAAACTGCATAAACTGCTGCCCTTCTGTCGTTCCAGCTTAGGAAGACATTGTCAGGCTCAGTGCGGTAAGTCTTTAGCTGCTTATAATAAAACTCATTCAGCTTCTTCAGCACTGGGGTTCTTCTGCAGAGTCTGAATGTTCCTTGTGCTCACGGGGTGTTTTCTTTGTGTCTCCCCGGACACAATGTGCTGGCGCTACAGTCTTTTCACTTGTTAGGGCTCTAATGAGAATCCACCAATGTGTTTGTTTCAGGGTTTTATTTTTTGTCACTTCAGACAGCTGTAAGCCTACACATCGCTTTTTCAGAATCCGTAAATGAAGCTGAACTTATACAAACACAGATATTATTTAGACCATTTTTAGAATTTAACAGCATTTTGAGAGCTTACATTTTGGAAAATGACAGTGGTGCTGCAACTGAATATCTGTGATAGAAAAAACAGTCCCATGGTAAAAACTGTGCAGAGACTAAAGCTTGTAAATGTCCTCCTTTAGCAAGTTCAGGTGGCATGTTAACCATTAGGTTAAACAGTGTCCATGAAAGACTCAGTCTTGGGTCTATGGCACCCAGTAATGCTCATTTGTGTCAGTGGTTCTTGGTACATTTTTGTCTTGGCTCAACTGAAAATCTCCCAAATAGCTCCCAGTCACATCACAAAAGTTGGCACTGCTTGGTTGATGGGTAGGGATACAGCCTTGATGCCTGTGGGGTCAAAGGAAATGCGGTTTGATGGTGATCATCCAGGTGAGGATGTGCTTGGCTCTGGGATGAGTACAGGAGTAGTAGCTGCCATCCAGGTCATGTTTGGTAGAAGTGAACTGCTAGCAATCTTAATCTTGTCTTGCATTCTGCTCATAGACAGCACAATGACACAGAGTCACCAAACAATGCCATGATGCTGAAAACTGAGCTCAGTGCTATTCTGACACAGAAAAGTTTGTACTGCAGGTGTTGAATGTGATTTATGCACAAATAGAGTGATAACTGATACATGTGGGGCAAAGCAAGAGACTGTGAGTGGAGGGAAAGTACTCAAGTAAAATGTCCAAAAAATAGCATTGCGTCCAGTCTTCTGAAATTTTCCGTAGATGTATTGACAAGATGGGGCAGTCAGTGGACACTGGCATTAAAGACAGGAAGGGAGCAGAGAGCTCAGGGAGATGTATATCGAGCTAAGAAGACTATTCAGAGAAGTGTAAGTGGTAATGGAAAGGAGAACAAGATGACAGTGTAAAAGGACAAAGTGTATTAGAAAGTAGTTTGTATTTACAGTCATTAAGATAAAAAGGATTTCTGTAGCTCAATAGTGCAGAGCTGGTGTTAACTTTTGCTTTGACCTTTTAAACAAGACAAGCTTAGTAAGGACTGGTTAGTTCAAAGGTACCTTACAGGTATTTATGAACTTGTCATGTATTTGAAGTTTTCTCACCTCCACAAGAAAACAAGAGAACTTTTAGCTCCAGGTCATTTTCTGGAAGAGTGAAGGGATGGCAGAGCAACTGGTTGGTTGTCTGCAGGGAGCAAGACCTCCTATAAGGCAGCTTACTGTTTTAAATGGCGTGAAATATATTTGATGGCAGTGCTGTGAAAGGCATTCAAAGTAACATATCAGGGTATTTTTGCTTAAGTGCTGGATGTTTTCTCTCTTTCTACATCACAGTCCTCACTGCTGAGCAAGGCACCCATGTTCCTCTGTAGCTTTCTTTAGAAGGGGTTAAAAAAAAAGATAACACACAGAAGGACATTGGAAATCAGGGCTTTTCTTTCCTCTTTTCAAGAATGTTAGATTTTTTTTTTTCTTCATTAATATCTGTGGTTGATCTTATTTCAAAGTCACTTTGAAATTCTGGAGAAAAGGAGACTCAAGGTGACCTTCTTTACAGCTGCCTGAAAGGAGGTTGTAGCGAGGTGGGAGCTGGTCTCTTCTCCCAGGTAACAAGGGGCAGGATGAGAGGAAATGGCCTCAAGTTGCACCAGTGGAAGTTTACACTGGATATTAGGAAAAGTTTCTTCACTGAAAAGGTGGTCAGGCATTGGAATAGGCTGCCCACAGAAGTGGTGAAGTCACCCTTCCTGGGAGTGCCCAAAAAGCATGTGGATGTGGCACTTGAGGACATGGTTTAGTGGTAAACATGGCAGTGCTGGGTTAACTGTTGGACTCGATCTGGCAGGTCTTTTCCAACCATAGTGATTCTGTGATTTTATAGGGATATGTGATGGATGAAAAGTTCATTGGGAATGAAAAGAAATTTTAAGTTTAAAGAAAATTGAAAGAAATGTTGAATTGCATTGCAATTACCAGTTAGTTTCTAAGCATTTTCATCCATATTATTTTTATAAGAGCGAAACTTTTTAGTGGCAAATTTTGTAGCTTATAACATAACTAAAACAATTTCAAAGTTTATTCTTCTGTGACTAAACTTTCATCTGTCAGAATGTGTGTCAAAACACAAACATTGACATCTGGAACGCTGGAACTTGTGAAAAATCTCAGCATTTAGCTGGAGGCAAAGCAGACAGTTAAACTTGTTGCATCAAAGTTTACAACAGGCGATCAGTATCACCTCCCTGCCTGTAAAAAATCACTTGTTGGTGTTCAATTAACAAAAAACCACAAACAAACAAACAAAAAAGAAAATATTAGGTATGGTAAGATTTTGCAACCAGTGCCTGTTTTTCGCTTCTCCTCTGAATCTTTATGTTTCCAAAGAAAGGTTTGGCAGTTGGCAAAAGCAATACAGGCAGCACAGCTGTTGTGCTTAATACTGAGAAATTGGTCAGGAATTAATGCTTAGGGAGTTGCAAGTTTTTAAGTGACAAAGAAGGAGTATGTGCTGTAGAAAAGTGTAGTTTATCAGGGTTCATTTGCATGTATAAATACAGATGTGTGTGGAGAAGCACACTGGTGAACAGCACAAAGAACCAAACAGTGTCTCCTCGTGAATGGAGGAGAGGAGCCTTCAATTAAGCAATGGAGAATCTAAAACTCATGAAAGATCCTCGAGGTAAGGTCACCTAAACTCATCCCTGACATTCACAGCCACAAATTACCTCGTTTTAAAGAGGCTGTTATGCGTTTTTTGCTGTTCTGATTTCCCACACTCAGTCCCGAGCCCACTTTCCCCAAGAGTCCCACAGGAGCTGAACCTTACTGTTGCCAAAGGAACGGCACAGTATTGATTAAAAGCGTAAGAGATCTTTATGTCCTAGAGCCCACATTTCTCATGGCATGGATGTTGCCAAGTGATACAGAGCTTTCACCAAATTACCTTGTACTCAAGTGATTTGCTGAAAGATTTGAGATCCTGTGTGTCCCATGATGGTTGTTTCTCTTCAGCAGACAGTGGGTAGTAATACCTTTAGATATAAACACCAGTGCTTTCTGGGTGTTATGTTCTTAGAAATCAGGGAGCTCATCAAGCCCGGACAAATCTCAGATTTTCCCCAAGAAACTGTCACACAAGGACCTACTCTCAGAGCAAGAGTAGTAGAGCATCTGGCACTGTCATGTAGGGATGGTCTGCTCTCATATCTCCCCAGCTCCGTTCCTAATGGGAGAGTTTGGAGGACTAAAACAGTATCCATGGTAGAAGAACATTGGCCTAGGGGCCACTTACTCACCTGGACACATACAAGCCCACAGGACTAGACAAAGGAGAGAGCAGTGACCTAAGCAAGGCTTTTGGCAGATCTCCCATCTGACCCTTGTACACAAATTGGAGCTGTGGTTTACAAATTTTAGATATGTATACTGTAAGGTTGGTGAAAAATTGACTGGACTACTGGTCTTGAACAGTTGTGATCGTGGCATGAAGTTGGTGCCTGGTTCCTCAGGGGTCTGGCAGATCTAGACTTCTCAGAGGAGCACATCAAGAGGAGAGGCAACAGCCACAAGCTGCAGCAAGGGAGGTTCTAGTTAGATATTAGGAACAAAATGAGGTGGTTAAACACTGGAGCAGGTTGCCCAAAGAAGGTGTAACTTCTCCATGCTTGGAGATATTCCCTATTCCACTGGGCAAAGCCCTGAGCAACTTGATCTGTCCTTGGGGTGGGCCTACTTTGAGCAGGATGTTGGACCAGGTGGCCTCAAGGTGAGCCTTCCAGCTTAAATTAGGCTATGATTTTGTAAACAACAGGACAAAAATTATTTAAGAACCTCTCCAGTAGTCCAGCTCCTTATTTCTATGTAACACTATTAGCACTGACTTTGTGGCAGTGCAGGAGCTATTTTAAAGTCTTTTCTGCTCTCCTTTTGTGTCTGGGGCGACAGTGCCTACAGAAACCTTCTTGCAGTAAACTGTGCTGCTTTAATGCGCTTTCCAGCAGTGCAGGGGATGGGTGTTGAACCAAGGACAGATGGAACAGTGTTCCAGGGCAGCTTATTAAATGCCATGTCCATAAGGCAATCTGAGTGCTTAGCACTTTCTACTCACAAATGAGGTCTGAGATCTTTGGTTGCCCTTTCTCTCCACTGTGCACTGAATTGGCACAGAACAAGGTAGTCTGAGCATGATGACACTCAGCCAGCTGGAGGTCAGTAGGAGATGCTGATGGGTGAGGTATCTTTCCTGCTGTCCCTGGGTATAAAAAGTTAACATTTAATTGTTGCAACTGCTTTTGCTGCAGGGCCTGATGTTGGACAATTAACTTACCAATTTCTAACCCTGTACCTGAACCCTGAGGGTCAGATCTGTACTTGGTAGAGCTGCACTCAGTAAGTTTCTAGTAGGGATTGGCTTGACCTGAGCACTGTTGTCTGGTAGCAAAGCTTGAAATTTGTCAAATTTCTGAGCAGTGTAACTGCTGCACAAAGAATTACAGTGGTTTTGGTGTATCCTGCTTTGCCAAAGACCACATCTAACCTGGCTAATCAATAGTCTGATTGAGAAGCCAGTTTTAAGTGTTCTTTATTACAGATGCCTGAATTGACCCTGCCCACTTTCCATTCTTTTTCAAGCTCTGACTTTCTATTTGCCTCAGTAACCAATTGGAGAGTGGAAAGATCATAGACTCATAAAAAGGCTTGGGTTGGAAGGGACCTTAAAAAACACCTTGTTCCAACCCCACAGCCATAGGCAAGGGCAGCTTCCACTAGATCAGGTTGCCCATCCAACCTGGCCTTGGACACTGCCAGGGATGGGGCAGCCACAGCTTCTCTGGGCAACCTGTGCCAGTGTCTCACAACCCTCACAGTGAAGAATTTCTTCCTAACATCTAATCTAATCTCTCCTCTTTTAGTTTAAAACCATTCCCCCTTGTTCTATTGCTATCTGCCCGTGTAAAGATATGGCAAAGATTTTAAGGGACTGCTAGAGAGCCTGGAGACAGAGATCAAACAGTATTTTCATAATTATTCCACAGACTAGTCTACATGACGTCAGTCTGATTCATTCAAGGTCATTATAATTTATCTTGGTATCTAAGTAGAAAGTGGGAACAAGGTACATACTTGGTGTATGTCTGATTTTGGTATAAAGTACAAACATAAACACATGGTTAGGTGCTGTCGTGAGAAGCTGAAATAAGGGAAGAGGGACATTTAGAAAATCTCACATTTTCATAGGCTATTCTCATGCTGTTTGATACAGATTATCTGTAAAGCTACAATATGCTGATAACCAGCAGAGTAGCAAAACCATGTAACAAATAATAAAATACATAATGCTTGGTATAGTTGAAATAGGCAAATATTTATTACTTAAACTTTTGTTACTGTCTCTGCCTCTCCTAAGGGGAGCAGTGAGGATTGCCACCTATTTCTAAATGCAGATATTTTGCAGAGCAATTTCTTTTTGCCTGCTCCCCCCCAACACTTCTCATTGCATCTATTACTCCTCTTGAATGACTGTATTGCATTTTGTACAATAAATGGCATTTGAGTGTATATTGGAAATGACCAGGATTGGTATTAGAAATTAAATAAAATATTACCTTTTTTTCCCCCTTTTTGTAAATTGCTCCAGTGGTAGCAAATTAAGAGTAAATTGATAGAGAAAGGTAAGCACAGATCCTTTAAATCATAGTGAAGTTTTTGGCATTCAAGCTAGAAGTGTCTCAATTTAACACATCATTGGTTTGTATTATTAGAAATTTCATTGGTTTGTGGAGCGTATGATGGTTATGCTCTAAAATTGAAAGTACATAGACTCAGGACTTCTACAGTAGGCTGAGCTCTTATGCGGTTACTGATCAGTGTGCAGCAACTGCCATGGCTTGTTAATAAGCACAGGCAAACCACCATTAAAACCCTAGTTGCCACTGTATAGAAAGATTTTTAACAGTACTTATTTTCTTGTTTATAGTTCTATATCAGTCATGAAATGAGAACTGAGAGACCAGTAAATGTCATTTGCCACTTTTCAAGTGGCATGAATTTATCATCTTCATTGCATTTCATCACATTCATCTGTTTCCTTCCAAACAGGAGTAGGGGATTAGAGTGGAAATGTGTCTTGAATCATTAAAAGAAACTCTGCTTAAAATAGTAGGGCAAATTAAGCCAGCAAACCTGTTTCAGTTAATACAGTGTGAGCCAAACTCTTGTCATGCTGTTTTGAACTTTATTCCCTAAAGGCTATCCCAGAACACCCTCAAAATAGGGGAAATATTTGGTTAAATAGTAAAATATTTTTAGAATCTTACTGAACTTTAAGAGGGTCTTTATTTGCCAACTTTTATGGCTGTCTTCTCCACAGTATGTTTGGTGGGCACTTAACAAGGGTTTATTACATCTATAAAGTCTTAACACGATAGTTATTCCTTGCCATGTACAGGCTATGTTAAATGTGCCTTCTGTCACGATCATGAAACTGGTTTTATTCAGATGGCGGTTTTCCCGTCTGTGGGGAATGAACATTTCTCCACTCTTGTGTGCTGCTAAGAGGTCATTACTTGGGATTTAAGATATGTTCCTTGCTTTTTCCCTTTATGGGTTGAACTTGTCAGCCTTTTGCTCTTAAAGCCTGATGTTCTTCATTGTTCCTTGCTAAATAAAAAATACCAAAGTGTTTGTGCTGATGTAACAGAAGAGGCTGATGTATTTGGAGCACAACTGGTTTCACTGGCTTGTCCCAGAGGTGCCCCATTGGCAGGGCAGAATGGCACAGACTCTGCCTGGTGACACTGCAGCTTGTGTAAGGAGTGCTTGTAATGCTCTGTGCTCCTGCAGCATGCATGTTGGGACATAG
This sequence comes from Scytalopus superciliaris, assembly GCA_013400415.1. Classification (NCBI taxonomy): domain Eukaryota; kingdom Metazoa; phylum Chordata; class Aves; order Passeriformes; family Rhinocryptidae; genus Scytalopus; species Scytalopus superciliaris. The sequence goes on from VXBX01004107.1 coordinate 330,482, forward strand.
GGATGGAGTGTCACTAGGCTGGGTAAGGAAAGAGCTGTGCCTTTATCAGGTAATTACAGGTGTTAGTCATGGGATGGAAGAGGATTTGCAAAACGTTTGGGAAACCAGGTAGCAAAGTACATGCCAGATTACTTCTTCCTCAGATCTGGAAGCGCCCAAGAAGAGCGTTCTTGGAGCAGTTGTCAAGTTGGATCTGGCCTGCAGGTTGCAAATTAAATATACTCATTTAATCTATTCCACATGCTAAAATACCTCCACAGTTGAGGATGCTCAAATCCAGCCCCAGTACAGGCAGGCACATTATTAAGAGGTGCAAATCCTACCATGGTCACGCAGATATACTTGGTCAAGGACACTGTGATGCAGGACATGGCTCCTTCAGCACAGAGAATATCTGCACTATCTACACTTACATTGAGACATTGCCCTGGAAAGACCCTTTTCTTAATGGAGCCAAAACTGGAATCTGAATGAGTTGTACTTGAAAGCAATTGTCTGTCTGCTTTTAATTAGTACTAGTTGAATACTACTAGTTGAATAATGTATTTGATGAATAATGCTGTTGTCCATCAAGTAAATTATTCAATTAATCTCTTTTTTTTTTTTTGCATTAGCTAAACACTTCTACAGAAGGTTGGAAATATCCATTGAATAATCTATTAGAATGATGCATTGCTTTTCAAATATACTATGCAACAAATAATTTTATCTAGTATTCAGCCAAGTTTTCCCTTAATTAAAATTTGCATGTATATAACAACTGTGCCTGAAGAATCACAAAGACTTTAGGTAGTAGCAGGCACGTGAGGTAGAGAGAAGTGTTTCTGTTATTTTGTGTGATTTATGTTTTGTAGCTGCTGTGGTATTGTGTTCTGAGAGTATGTCAAGGATGCCAAGAGCTTTGAAGAATCTTTTTTTCCCCTTTTTTTAAATAGAGTTGCTTTTAGACTGATCTCCAAATAAATGATATACATTTTACCAGTGAAGTGCGGCCACCCTTGCAAGAGAAGTGGTTGGCAGTCAGTTCGTTTTACAAGGGTGGAGAATGAAGAAACAAAGACTGTGGAAAAGATCCAGTTCCATCACAAATATATTCACAGGACAGATTCTGACATGCAGAGAGCTCTCACTGCCATCAACCAGTTCAAGGAGCCCATCTCAGAAGGTCTGCCTCCTCCTAGGAGTGTCCATAACTGTGGGTAGATGGAGACCCAGTTTCCACAACTAATATTTACACCAGTAATTTGCACAAGCACATCAGATGCCTGGAAAAATAACAAATCACATTTGGTCAGAGCTCTAGTGTGAGTAGGGTAATGGCTGACCACTGCCTCGTTCAGAGGTCAACACCAGAACATGTGGCCATACACATATATTGGGGCTGGGAGGCAACAGGGAGCGTGCTCAAACGCCCTATCCAGCCTGCATCCCCTGCCCCATTTCTGCCCACACTCCCTGATGCAGGTAAGCAGCTCACATTTCCAAAAGCACTTATGTCCTGGTTTTGGCCTTGATAAGCTCCCCAGGTTTGGCTTTCAAAAGCCTTTAGGTGACTCTGGGTTTTCAGGCTTCAGGTTTGGCCACCCTAACTCCATCTCTCTGAACCTGGGCAGACATCAAGTACTGTCTCTGCCTCGGCACTTATGGAAATCCCTTCTGCGCCTCCCTCTGTTACTAAGACACCTGAGTACCCCTGAAAATGTGACCCTAGGAGACATTGCCAGCTGTGATCAGCCTGGATACTCCCACACTGAGGTGCTCTGGGAGGTGTTTGTCCTGTCCTGTCCTATCCTGTGCTGTCCTGTCCTGTCCTGAGGAGGGACTCAGACCGTGGGAGGCTTTAGCTGTGATGCACAACGTGGCCTATTTGGTATTTTTTACTAAAATTCACTTAAATAAAGAATAAAAAGCTAACCCTGTTTTGATTTAGGAGGGGAAGCAAGTCCTTAACTCTTGCAATTACATTTTTCTTTAGCTTCCAGTTAGTAAAATGTAAGAATAATTTAGAGGTTCAGAGGATCTCCATGAAGTATGAAATAACCGAGTCACTGCTGCCTTTGGGGACCTTGAAGCAGTCAAAGAACTGGGATTGCGGCCATAAAGGTCACCTGGTTTTGTCTCAGCAAAATCAAGTGGATTTTGATGTTTAGTAACTTGGTAAAGAACGCTTTCTAAAAGGAAAAAGGGAAAAAGACATTTATTCAGGAATTTAAGTCCTGTGCTTTATTGCTAACCCTTGGGAATGATTTTGCAACAGCTCATCGTCTCCTTTGTTTTGAATGTCTCTCAAAATGATGTAGGCTCTTGATCTGGCCAACTTGCCTGTATCTTTATATTAAAGTTGCACTTCTTATAATGGTGGATTTAATGCAGATGAAACTGTGTCTAGGTGACATGATCAGACTGTGTTATGCAAACTCCTACATTATGACATTCCTCTCACACTAACTAAAAGCTTTGTTGCAACATATTAATATAGAAAGGGTTATTTGTTTTGCTAGTAATAAAGGCTGTATATTTGCTGTTTATAAGTAGTAATAAGGTTGACTTTTACACAACCTTGGGGAGAAAGTCGCGTTATTTATTTATTTTTGAAGAGTTAAAAATTAAAAATGCATCTTGTGTATGTTCAGCTGAGACGAGAGCGAAGGAGAGTACATACAAATTCCATCAAATACAATTAGCATAATCAGAGGCTGGATGAGAGCCACAAATGATTGCACAAGGGGAAAAAAAGTATTTCCTGGGATCTTTACACATCGCCTGAAGCTGAGCGGGACACAAAGCAGTAGGAACTATTTTTACTCAAGGGCAATTTTTGCTGATACTGCCCTTGCAAACACCTCTTATTTTATTATTTTTATAGATTCTTTTTCTACCCTAAATTTCTATACTGAATTATCCATGAGGATAAATGTCAGAGTGGATTAAGATTAAATTAGGAACTAGATACTTCAAAACAAAAAAATATCCCTCCTTCCTGTGTACTCAGTTTAGTTTGGGGGGGGGTTAGGGCGAAGAAGGTTGGGTTTTTTTCCCTGTAGATGCACTAGACTGCAACTACATGGACTATATTTTCTTTTGAATCTTTTTACATTCAGTTTTTCTGCACAGATAATTTAACTTCCAATATCCCATTTCCTTTGGCTTAGGTCATCATTCTTCACAGAGTTCCTGAATTTCTTTCTTCTGCCTGTAATATAGCTGGATGATGTTCTTTGTCATTTTTTTTTCCCCTTTTTCCCTCTGGTTCTGCTGCAGTGCACACAGGGGCATAGTCAGAGAGTTTACAATGGCTCCTACAGTCTGGAGACTGATGAGTAATTTAGACCACTTGTTATCCAGGGCTGCCAGACTCCAGCTTCTAACAGAGCCGATGGAGAGAAGTAGGCATGACATCAAATTTAGGTGCCTGTATTACACCGTTTAGCTGCTGCCCCTAGATCTTACCAGGTTAGTTATAATAACCCTACTGATGTTAGTAGATAAAAGCCCAGTGTATTAAAAATTCCCCTCATGTTGTACACAGAGGCTTTGCTTATCTGCACAACAGTCTTTTTCCTCCCTGCTTCTTTTTTCCCCGAACTGGTGGGTATTTTTCTGTCACTTTGTGTCTCATCTCTTGTTTTCTCATCATGTGTTCACCTCCTTTCTACTCGCTCTGACACATGCAAATGCTCCGAAATACATTCATGCACTCACACTTTATTAGTCTTTCTCATATGCATACTTTTCTCGTTCTTACTTTTTGCTGGGCTTGTTTTGTTTGACATTCTTTTTACATTTTAATGCAAAATATGCTTACGGGTGTCTATTTAAAATTGCAGTTATTTAAACACTCCAAATGGTCCCTTTGGGAAGGGGGAGGAGGGCAGGGAATGCAGTCGAAGGTGACTGAGGATGACTTGTATGTAGCACATCATCCTTTGCCTGCAAAACCATGTTTACAGGGTGCATCTGACCTGGTTCTGGCTCAGAGCAGCTTCCAACACTTGTCCAGTCTTAAAAACAATTTTTAAAAATGTTAAACCCCGGCACTTTCCCTCACTCTGTGCATCCAGAGATCTTTTCCAAGAAAGATTCCCAAGGGCAGGAGTTGGTCAGTTGAGTGCTACCAAGAAGTTTTTGAGAAGTAAAATTGCAAGCACATACAGCTGGAAATACAGGTCTCCTCCCATGGAGGAAACTTCTGTTTTCTGAATGTGGGAAAGACTTTTTGGAGGTGTTTGAAATGTTTTAGCTGTACCGTTCTTTCCCTCTGGTGCTCCTAGAGCTGAGCTAATGCTACTGATGTCCCTGGGCTTACAGCTCAAGGTAAGATGCTGTGCTGGGCGAGTGACAGCTTTTCCAGACGTGGAAATGTCACAAGTTTAAAACCTCCCATTTTATGCCCTATACAGCTGTAAACAGGAGTCTTATTCCACTGAGAAAGGCAGATTTTTAGTTTGCCAGTGGAATTAGTTCTCCCAGCTAGATCTGAAAGGGCTTGAACTCCCTGAAGCTGGGTATTGAAAAGCTGTAGACAGTCACATTTTATAGATATTTTACTTTTATTAGTGAAATAAAAAGGAAAACAAAACTGAGACCTACCTAGCTCAACCTTTGGTAAATATTTTAAATGTACAAATTTACTCATGAAAGAGAAGGAAATTAAAAGATGTCTCAAGATGACTAGTTCCAGAGGCAAATAAATCATTTTTTTAAATAACAGCAACAGCAGTTTCTTACACTTTTCACCTCTGTAAGAATCACAAAGCTGTTTAGATAGTAACTGCTGTGTAAAATACAAACAGGGAGAATTGTGTCCACGTGTCCAGCTTGGTGCTGAACGTGGCTGTGATGCCATGAATCACCGTGGGACTGGGTGAGAGAGCTCCCACATCTCCTCAAAGCAGCAGGGGAATATTAGGCAGGCAGAAATGTAATTACTGGAGTTGAAATTGGGCCAGGACGATGGGACTGACAACATATTCTTGGGAAATGTGCTCTTTGATCATAAATATCCATGAAGCAAGCTTGCCAACCGCATTGATTTTGGCAGTGGATTATCACTGACAGCCAGGATCTGCTGCACTCCTGCTTTATGTGGTGCCCTAATAGGTTCTTAGACAAGCAGCCAGGATAATACATAGAGAACAACTCCCCAGGATGTGTTCATCCCATCACAGATTCACTGAATGTGTTGCATTGACCATTGAAGAGGTACTGTAAGCTGTTTAGTGCCAGGGCAGCGAGTCCTACAGTTTTGGGACATGCTGGACCCACACAGACCAGGTACAGGTGCACTGTGGAATGTCCAACCTGCTGGCATTGGCAGCTCCATGCAAGGTCCAGTCCACATGCTGAGGCTGATCTGGCTCTGCTCACCTTCCATAATGAGCTTTGGCCAAAATGAAACATAGGCAAGGTCTGACCTTGAAAACTTTTTGCCTTCAAAATCAACACTTGGGAGACAGTTTCTGGCTTTAGCAAATGTAAGAACTGAGTTTCAATAGCTGACACATTAGGTAATGATGCTTACAAGCTGATGGTACTTTTGTTCTTGAAAGAACTTGAGTGTACCTGTGAGATGGGTGTTGATTAAAATAATGAGACAAAAATTGAGAAAGTGCAAAATAATACCTGCATATCATCCAAATTATCTTTGTGTTTGAAATGCATTGAGATTGTGCCCTGATTCTCAACTGACAATTCCAAGTCCTACTGTAATACAAATAATAACCAGATATTTAGGATAGATTAGAATTTACTTTTGGATCCGTTAGCATTTCTGTTAAATCTGACAAACAATTTAGAAAATCTATATGAATTCAAAGTGCCTGCTCATCATATTTTGTGACAGCTGGGTGAATACTTGACATCTTTCTGCTCTTAAAAGAACATATGCAAAGACTCAATTTAATTTGTAGGGTTGAGGGAATTTATTTGCCTAATTTTGAGCCCACTAGCACATGATGGATTTGAAAGTTCATTTCTAACAGGAGTATAATTGGGTTCTCATTTCACTTAGGAGAGAGCGTGATAGAAAGGGTGAGGAGAGAGATAGAGACATGGGGAAAATAAAGTAAGAAAATGAAACTGAGAATACTCATGAAAAAAAATTGCAATGAGATTGAAAAAGAATGTGGCAAGGCAGAACATGAGAAAAAGCCCACACATACAAATAAGATACTCTTTAAGGGGACAGAAGAGATGAAATAATGCATTCTTAATCATAATGCCAAATGTCTTTTGGCTGAGAAAAGCTGATGCTTTAAAATTTATTCACTGTCATAGCTGAAAACAAAGATAAAATATTAAGTCTTTAAGTTGTGGGAAGGGAGAGACGGATGTTTCTCTAAATACTTTCTCAAGCTCAGTAAGTAAAGCAGCTCATCAAATGCTCAGTTTTGCAAGGACAGTTCTTCAGCATCAGTATCTCGTGCTTGGGGTGAGCTGCAAGGATAGGACACATGGCCATGGCCATACAGAACAGATCCCATGGGTGAACATCAACCTTGCTGACCAGCAGAAGTTAGTCTCCTGTCTCCAGTTGTTTCCTTTAGGACAAAGACCTGCCACACTCCAGAGGTCAGCTCTCGCTTGCCAAAATACTTAGCTTGGTCTGCTCCTTGCATGCATGGAACGTCCTGGGGTGATCACAGGTGACTAAGTCAGGTGACAGGATGGGGATGATGTCTGCTGCCAGCTACTAAACTGGATACCTAGAAATGGAAGTGGTATTGTACTAAGTGATAGGGAAAGATTCTTCCCTTAGATGTCCTGAATACTTCTGTAAGAGATGAAGATGGGTGGGATTGTTGATTTGGATCTGACCTGCTTACATGGGCTTTGCCTTTTGTTCAGACTACAGCACACTCCTTTTTCTTATTTTATTTGAAAGCTGGGAAAACCCTCTGCTTTAGCTCCTAAGGTGCCCAGTGTGATCAGTGGCAGTGTAGGTTTCCTCTGTCTTGTGCTGCTGCCAAGTGAGCAGCACATCCAGTCCAATGTCCTTGTCCCATGTAGCTTGTGAGGCCAGGATTCGCAAGCAGCACAGCATGCCAGCATTCTAAAGTAGCTTTATTAAAAGCCCTTAGGGACCACCTCTCCACATCCCTCATTTATCTTTTAAACGATTCTCTTAGTGAAAAAAAAGGGCAGGAATTGAGTCTGGTTTCACTCTAACTCAGCATTTATGTTTTCCAAGTTCCTTCCAAATGAGCTGGCTTCTGATGTCCCCAGCCCTTCTCTTGCCTTGCATCAGACACATAGTCCTTTTGCAGCTGGTCACTAACGGGTCCAGCTGAACCAACATGAACCCAAGGTAAATCTCTGTTCAGTGCTGTAGGACCTTGTCATCTGCTTGAGGTTTAGCTTAGTACACAGCAAATAGAAGTATTTCTCCTGTGATAGTTGTATTTACTTTGATTTTTGGGCAAGAACTACATTTTCGGGTGTATCACTGGCAACTTGCATTAACGGTCCTTGTCGAACAGTAGCTTTTTCATCTTTGTGCTTCACTAACATTGTAGAATTAAATGGGTTTTTCTGTCTTTTTGATTGTATCCTGATATTTTGTCACCTTTTGATCTCTGTGTAGTGCATACAGACTGTAAACTCCTTGAGGTACACATTGCTGGGGGAAGAAGGGTCTATGGAGGTGTGTTTATTCTTTAGTGGGTGCCTGCTATGGCAGAGTCCCACACACTGTAGTACTGTGAAATAACAGTAATAGCATCATCATCATTATTATTATTATTATTATTATTATTATTATTTCCACATTACCTTTGTGATACCTAGGAAAATCAATTTTGTTTGAAGTGTATTGTGAACTCCAGGAAGAGATGGAAATGGCAACCTACAGACACAGCAAATGGCCTGAAGTACAAATACATTTCTGACTTTATACAGCAACTTCTTCTTAATCCGATCACTGGTTAATTTAATCCTGTTTCCTTTGATTGGATCCCCTGGAACCAAATAATTTGTATTGTGTTTCAGTCTGGTATTTCTGATCATTGTCTTTGTTAATTTTATCAGGATTGATTGAACCAGTCATTGGAAACAAATCATGTAATTAATCAAATACAGCATTAGAAAAGCAGGTTCTCAGCTACTCTGTTAGCTTTTACCTCTTGTTTTTCTTTCCCAGTCCAAGCTGTGACTTTCTTTAGAAAGAAGCAGAGAGGCCCATTTTAATAGCATCCACATTTCAGTAGTAGAAGGGAAGTGTGTGTATATATATATATATACACACAACTACATACATCTGTTTATTTAATAGAATGGAATAGAATAGAATAGAATAGAATAGAATAGAAGTAATTCAGTGGAAAGGTACCTACAATAATCATCTAGTCCAACTTTATATCTCCTCACAAAGCATCTTAATCTCACAAACTCTGTGACCTTTTCTGAGACAGGCATATTTGGTGGAAGATCTTGCCTAATGCCTCAACTTTCTTACTAACTCAGTGATTTTAAGAGAATCAACATGTTATCTATGTTTGAATTTAGCACAGATTCACCAGTAAGTATGAAAAACCATGTAAGGCTCTGTGCATTGTCCTCATAAGGTCTAGATAGTCTGGTGTACCATCAGTGCTTGTCTGAACAACCCATCACACAGTCACTCCAAAAACTGTGCTATGGGTGAAAAAGGAGATTTTAGATTCACAACAAAGATTATTTTAATCTCCATCTGTTGTGTGGAAAGTATCCTTTTATTGTTTTTTTTTTTTTCAGAGTAGGTGTGTGGTTCCATTTTGATTCTTCTCTCACTCTGATCAATACTTGTGACCAAAGTTGGCCATTTTGGTCTGCACTGTTAGATATTTATAGATTTGTGTTCTAATTGAAGCTTTACTGCAGCAGACTAAGGCTCAGTTTGTCTTCTGGAGGCAGTGGTTGCACAAAGGGCAGCTAGCACTCCCTTTGCCTCTCCTGAAAGCCACAGCAGGTTCAGCAGGGGACACGCTGCCTGTTAAGGGGTATTACCTGTAATGACCCCAAGCTGGCCTCCCTGGAAGTTCTTCCTGGGAGGTTATGAGGGCAGTGTCTGACCTGCACCCATTCCAGCAGAAATAGCAGCTTCTGATGGACCATGACCTGCAATAGCGGAGGAGGAGAATTAGGAAGATCAGATAACGACTTGCTGATGTAGGTGAGGTATCCCTACCAAAGGTCATTTAATTTTAGCTTGTCCTTCCCTTCATGGCTTACACAACCAACCTGCATTATTTAGGGCTCACAATACCCCCTCTGTCTCTCTCTGTCACCCTGAAGTTTCTTGAGTAGGAGATTATTTTTAGAGATGGTTTACTTTGTGTTAACTTCCCAGGAGCTGAGAGTAGCAAGTCTTACGCTTTTTGTAGCATGAATTTTCTTTAAAAGATACATAACGGGATTTTCCAAAGCACAAACGTCTTTGGCCAAATTCCCCATCCTTACTGGTTTTCCTCTTCTTAAGGAGTCCAATGACTCAAACTGGATGCTTAGACAAATTTAATATTAAAAAAACCCAAAAAGTAAAGGATGCAAAGCAATGAAAGGAGTGTAAGTAGAGCTTAATCTTGATGGTATCCGTTTATCCATGGATGACAAAGGACTATTTAGCACACAAAGTTGCCACAAACTGAGTAATACTGACGGATCATCCAATTCACACCTCAAAAATGAGAATGAGGTGCCTGGACAAAATGTGTGGCAATATTGCATAACTTTGACAGGCCTGCTAGTAATTCTAGCCCTAGCTATACCATTATCTGTTTTACTTTAAATCATGTGGCTGTGGACAGCAAAGTATGTCTGATAGCCATTTGGTAGATTTATAGCTTGGGATGTGATGTGTTTGCCATAAATCTTTTAGAAGGGTGGTGGTTGAGGCAGCTGAAGCAGTCATGCTAGTCCAGGAATCCCTTCTGCCAAAGGAAAGCAGGAGAACTGGGCAGCTTCCTACTGGTAACATGGAGATACAGATATTAAATGAATAGGAAAGATTTGATGTAAAACCTACAGAGCAGAAAAACTAGAGAAAATGGTGACTGTGTTTCCAGAAAGAACATATATTAGCACTCTATTGTAAATCAAATTCAATGACTGCCCTGCTGTCTGGTCCTGCACTGTACTTCTTGTGTTGTTAAAGCTCTGAATCTGAATGGAAGCACAGTTGCGTCTTGAGACCTCATTCCCAAAAAGGATCTGCCAGTCATGTCTGGTCAGAACAGCTTGGGAAATGTTTACCTTCTTTTAAGAACCAGCTGGGAGATTGATGGGTTTGAGCTCCTTTTGCACAGACTTGTTTGAGTCTTAAAAGGCATTTTCTTCTGTCTGCACAAAGAAAAAAAGGCTTTAATAAGAATCATTGTGATATGTGATTTTGAATTAAAAGGGAATGCAGTATATTACTGTAGCACCTTTTACTCTGGAATACATTTGTGTTTCTCCTACACAACCAAAAATTTTAAGAAGACCAGAGCAATTACAGGAATAGCCAGTTTTTTAGATGTTATCTTGCATGTAAGAAAAGGAATGGATTAGTAAAGTGTATAGTCTCTCAGACAAGTAGCAATTTAATGCTGTTTTTCACATCTTAATTTTAGTGACTGCATAACTTACCTTCATAAGATGCTCTTAATTGAACATTTCAATAGAATTTTAGTAAAGTCTAATATATCTGGGATTCCTCCTCCACTCCTTAAAACAGGATGTGAAATATATTCGTCTTAATGTACATATCCCAGAGCTAATTGTTTTATCTTGTAAATCCGTTTCTTCTAGTTCTTTCTACAGCTTTTACTTTCAGATATAAAGAACAAATAAATTCTTGATTGAAAAATCATTTTTGTTTTGCAGTAGAAAAAGGGGGAGGGGACCAGCTATATAAATGCAAAAGGATTTTTAGTTATTTTTTAATTATTTACAAACGCTGAATTAAAGGACAGTGGAGTTTAAATTATGCATTAAATTAGCATGTTACTGATGGAAGACGCTCAAAGAAAGTTGAAATTTTTAAATTGCTGTGAGCCAAATTCAGCCACAGTTTAATAGCTCAATTGATGTTGATGAACTTAAGGCAGTGATAAATCTGAACCTATAGGCTTATTTTTCTTTTTGCTGTGAAAGGTAAGCATGCTGTTTCTACAGTACTGACTGTCCTTTTGTTTGAGTTGACTGAGTGTACTTTGATCCTTTTTTTAGAAAAAAGAATTCTCTGTTCTCCCTTAAAGAAAGCTTTCCTGAGACCTGGATCAGATTATGGAAACTAAAGTGAGCACACAAAAGTGCTTGTTAGAAAGTGAAATTTATGTGCAAACTAAATGTGCCCTTGATGATAGCCTTATTGATCAAGCCAAGTTAATAAATCAGTAATATCACGCAGCACTGTTCAACACTCACAGGCTTATATTGGTTTTCCTTTTTTTTTTTCCCTATCTTTTTATGTGCCTGCTGTGTAGGCAGAGAACATGCACTTTCCTGCCACGGAGTGTGTACTGCAATTGATACACTGAGTTCAGAGGGCTTAAATGTAAAATGTCGGCATCCAGTACAACAAAAAGGAACTTTCATAGCAGTAACTTAAGACTGGGATTGGAGCCTTTTACTTTATAAGTATTCCTCTCTTTATTTCTAATGCTTTAGGCCGTGATCCAGAATGAAATTCAGGGTCCTGTTTGCATAACTTAGTCTCAGACATGGAAAATTTGGCATGAAAATGCCATATGGAGTGACTGCTGAACCCAGCAATGCCCAGCATCTGCATTCAAGATAAATGTTTAGTTTTCAAGAAGTCTGCCTTTAGGTTGTTCTTCAGTAGCTTTGCCAGTACACAAGGGCAACATCCTTTGTGCACCCTTGGGATTCTGGTCTGACAAGCACTTATTCCATTATTGCCCATATTTCCTTAAGCCCTCTGACAAAAAGCACTTATGATGAGCTGGATTTATCTGCCCGCACCATGGGATGCCTGCAGAATCTCTGAGAGCCCTCTCGCGTTGCGCAGTGCATGTTCTCTGTAGTACGTCCCGCCGCGTTGTTCTGGATGTCGCGCGTTTTCTCCTCCGTCGTGGGATGATTTTGCGTTCGTAGCTTTGCTCTGATTTGGGGTTGATCTGCATGCAGACCGTGTTAGTAGAGGAGGTTCTGCTCAGGCTAAAGTGGGGCTTCTGTGCTCGAACCCAGTGTCGTGCGCTGATGTCCCTGGTGTCCTGGAGCAGCAAGTGTCGCAGCCGGGACCTTGGTTCGATACCTCAGCTCCGTTCCCTGATGTTCTCGCTGAGAAACGAAGGCAGCTGGGTGAGTACCTGAGCCTCTGCTGGTGAAATTCTCCAAGACAGATTACAAAGTAGCATTTGTGAAGCACTTCTTGTCATTCCATGATCCTGCATTCATTCCTAGCTAATGACTGTAGCGCTGGTGCGAGAGCGGTGGTTGTACTGGACAGTGCAGCCACCAGAAAGAAATAGATACCACCTACGGTCAGTTCACAACTTTTTTTATCCCATCTTTCTCCCTTCTTTTCCATAGTCTCATTCTTTCTCTTGTCTTCTCAAACCTGCAGGTAATGTGATTGGTGAGCCTTAGAAAGGGTTAATGATACACCAGCAGTTGACCTATTCCCAGTATAGAATTATCTTCCATTGCATTGTCAGAACTTAGGAATTTGGGCTATCTTATTTACAAGGGTAGCCAAGGTTCAGTCCAAGACAGTTGGAGCTGGTTTTGGTGGGGGAAAGAAGCTGTACATGCTCATACACCTGCCTTCTTAGCAGCTCACAAGCTGAGTGGTGAGATGCTCTGCTATGCATGGAGCCAGGATCAGGGCTGGCTGCTGTGCCTGTCTGGGACTCCCATGAATGGCTGGAATGCATCTCACTCAAAAGAGACAATTAGCAAGGTTTCATTGAAGCAGTTCAGTAAGTTCAGTGGAATTTAACAAAATTTAACAGTGGTTTACAGAGGCTCAATAAGTTTGATGGCAAGGCTCACCTTACTAATTACTGCATGGAAGAAATGTACAAATCAAAATCAAGTTAGAATCAAGTTCCAATGTTTTGCACAGGGACCAGAGATGCAGAAGGGTAAGGGAGACCCTCCCAGTGAGTCATGAGGTTCAGAGTGGACCCGCTTGCTTTCTAAACTCCTTATGGAGCCTTGGTGCAGCCAGGTCCAATCTTAGTCTCAGACTTGGACAAGGGTTTATGTCTAATGGAATTATCTATACTAAGTTTATAATAATTGGGTAGCTACTTGAATTATTAATGTTTCATTAGTATTAATTTAACATCCTGTCAGATCTGCCGTTGGTTAAAGGTCTCAAGAAGCCACCTTGAGAGGTGTCCCAGCTCAAGGGGAGACCACCACCATGCAGCCAGGCTGCCTGGCCAGAAGGGCTCAAGGAATGCTCACTTAAGCTGTCCTATTTTTAGAATAAAGTGGTTGGGTCTTAGTCAAATTGCATGTGATGGAAACAGTATGCCTGAAACTCGTACCCACAAATTTCTTTGCTCCTTGATTAATGACTCTTGCAAAAGCCACTGGCTATTCATGTGTTAATCTCATGATTGGTGTTCCAAGCTCATATACATCAATGCTCACTGTGTCACTCTGTTTCTTTGTCAATTTTTAGAGAATAAATTGGAACTAGAGGAGTTCTTGACCTGGACATGGCTTGGACCTTTACCTGCTTTGCAGCCTCTATCAAACTACCATAGTTTGATTAAGGGTTCAGGGGTATCCATCAGAAGGATGTGGGCCCCACTGCACTCAGGGTTTCTCTAAGCCCTTTCATTAAGCTCAAGTTGAGGACTGTTCTTAAATCCCCTGAAAAGCAGGAATGGATGCAGACTCTACCCCACTGCTGAGCCATGTCTCTGAAGGCTGTGCCTCAGTGCTCCGGAGCTCACACTGACTGGTGGCTCATCGCTGGATGGTGTTCAAGATGTTTAAGTATTGAATTATTCTCTCTACTCAAGAGGGAACTAAGACTTCTTTTGTCTTTCATGCAGGGTGGTGATACTTTTCCTATGAGTTAACTGTATTATCCTCTTTCTTGCTGCTCCTACATTAGTTTTGGAAAGAGAAAAACAACTCTGTGTCATTGCAAAATTGCCTGGTGATGGGAACTGTAACGTAGATGAGTTCTTCTCTCCACTCATGAGCAAGTTCTTCAATGAGGTTTTACTGCAGGACTGTTCATTCTGTTCCTCTTGCACACTGGCCTGTCCATATCTCTTAGGTTTTTAATAGATTACAGTACATTCATCTCTTAAAACAACACTTTCATTTCTGTAGCCCAGCCCAACAACAAGGGAAATATTGCTGTCATCACTGCATCTTTAAAAGCTGTATTTCCATCCTTAAGAGCTTCTCTGGCCATGGACTAAACTCCAGAATATGCTTGGGGTCCTGCCCAATGCAGTATAGGAATTTACTCCGGATGAAGATCTGTCCCTTTCACATGAGCATCTCACGCACACAAATAATACCTGCTTCATGCAATATTTAGCAGTGTGAACTACAAATTAGACCATAAACTCTTTGGTGCTGAGACCACTAAACTTTTAGAGCATCAGACACATTCAGACGTAAAACCCAACCAGGGCCACCAGTCATTACCAGTTAGAGAGAGGCACAGAAAACAGCTTTAAAAGGAATTCCCTCATTAAATTGAAGTTGTTTTTAGCCATGACAGACCATAAAACCTGAATCCCTGAGAGGGAGTGTTTTACTCTATGCATGTGTGTGTCTTAGCCTTTTTATTTTCAATGGAGAGAGAAAATAAACTGGGTTGCATATTGGATACATTATCTTGGTATAAAGCTGCCGTTCCCAATCTCTTTTGGATAATTGGAACAGAGAATCACTACTTCTCATCCATCACTTTAAATGAAGGCCTTAGTAAAATAATTTTGATTGCTGGGAACCACAAATAGGATCCCTCTTTCCAGATTCGTTCTTTTTTGCTCATGAAACTGTTTGAATAGGCCTCAGCACTCCAAGCTGTAACAGGATGTATGTCAGCAGTTCCACAAGCTTTGGGGAAGTTTCTCAAACATGTTTTTAAGGACCCCCCAGGAAGTGTTTAGTGGTGTTGAGCTAGGGGAAGATTGTATTGAAATTTTTGTTGTTGGATTTTTGTGGTTGTTGTGTTGGTTTTTTTTTTTTTAATTCCACTAACATATTCTTTGATGCTGGTAGTAGCACAATAGGTCTTATGTTTTCATCAATGTAAAAAAAGTCTTACTAAAAGCTTAGGTCTTATTTCATCAAAGATTTGTAAAACTTTCAGTCTAAAATCTGACTTAGTTGTAGCTATGCCGCCTCAACACCTAATAGTAACCATGTAAACTGTTGCAGTATGGACCAAATCACTAACTCCCAATCTTTAGCACTCAACTGATGGCTGTGAACTCATGAACTTTCTTGTGGCTATTCTGAAAAGCCCCATGAATCTGAAGATTTTTAATGTTTTAATATAATAAGGTTCAGTGGACCAGCTGTACACCAATTGCTGTTGCCTATGGGCCATGGTTTATGACTCTTTGAGCTACAAAAAATTGACAGTCTGGCAACTTGTCTGTGTTAGTCTCATGTAATTCCAAAATTGTTCCATCTTGCTCTCTTCTGCCTGTACATCTGTATTGCGATTAATTTCCTTAAAACTGGGAGACTGCTCCCTGCTGGAGTTCAGAGTGGCAGGTGGTGAAATGAGGCTTCAGCTGAACATTTTATTGGTTCTTAATGGTGATTTCAAGCTAAAGAGGGGAAAAACCCTCAGATTTGGTTTCAGGGTACTCTGTCCATTACAAAGAGCACAAATTGAACATTTTAGGGCTACTACAAAGATGCTGGTGATTGGTTTAGTAGTCTTTGTAGTCTGCCAGGAATTTCAGGCAATTAACTAGCCAATGCTGCTGTTGACTAGCCAGGCTTCAACAGACCTTTTAGACACCTTCTGGTCTTTTCATGTAAATAGACATTTGGCAGTATTTTAAGATGTATACCCAGTAGATTTTGTAATGCATTTCCTTTTTTCATGTGTTCCATGTTTAATTCAAACAAGCATCTGACATGAAAGCTAAAGATAAAAGTGTAACATAGTACAATTAGTTTCTGTGAAGTCTGTGGATTCACTAATGGAACACAGCTCTTCCCCCTGCACAACTCGCATAATACAGGCCATTTTTTGGTCATTTGTGTTGTACATTAAAAGCATCAAATAGAGCGCTGTCATGTGCCTGAGTGCATGGACAGAAAGTTCCTTTGTTTGATAACGTTGGAAATAATTTTGCTTTCCAGAGACACAAATGGGTAATTGCTGCAATCAGATCAGAGACATGTAACACTTGTAATGTAACCCTTCATGCATTAATAAAAATAATGCAGAAATTAGATCAGAGACCAGAAGTACGTATATATTTTAAAAGGTAGTCCAGTAAGCGTTTTTTCTGTTTTCCACAACCATTATTGTCTGTGTTCCATGAATGTGTGTTGTGATTTCATACCAACTGATCTCTAGCACTTTCGGATCAAATAAATGCAAGCTCAGGAGTACAGTTTGGAAGCAACATGCTGAATTTGGGCATTTAAATCCACAGAGTCTTTAAGAAGCGGGGTTTGTGAGAATGTTTAGTGAAAAAAAATTTGGAACAAACTGGCATTTAATGAAAGTGGAGGAGTATTTATTGCCAGCAAACCTGCAAACTTCTTTCCTCCTTATTAATACTCAAAGTATGGAATTTAGATCTGGTTTTGGCTGCAAACTTCACCAGTTTCACATGTGTTGGATCTGGTACTCTAGTTTTTTTGGAAAGCAAGTTTCAAAATAGACAGCTGGATTTTTGTAGGATTTAGGAGAGCTGTGTCACATACTCCCTTTCTTACTTGTTCTGTACAGAACATATGGGTTCTTTTAAAATTGTAGCACATGGGTAGTTCTGTATTATTTAAGGTACAGGGATAATTTTTTTCTTATTTTAGATTGACACTGTTTTAAAGGAGTTTGGGGGTGTAACAAAGTTAAACAAGATGCTGCACATCTTGACAATGCCACACAATAATGGCAAGTGTGTATTTCAAACCCACTTGTAACACCCAGTTCATAGAACAAAGGAATGCAACACACAGATGCCACACGTGGAACATGGCAGGCCTGATTTGAGTTGTGAATCTTCCTCTCTGTTCCTAAAAATGCCCAGTTCTCTATGTTGCATTTACAGTTTTTTAAGGCTTTGCTTTAGGATAAGTATCAGTGTTTCAGGGGTAAGTATTTTAGTTGATATATAGGCACCACTGCTGGTGGTGCTATTTTTTTTTCCTCCTTTCTTCTTCTACTGCAGTGTGCTTTGGCTGCTGTTAAACAGTTTAGCTAGATCCAAAGGGGTACTGCTAACGTGAACTGGTAAACCACCAGCAGTGTTATATCCTCCTGTGTCAAAGTCCTTGTACAATGTAAAAGCTAAAGGTATTCAGATTAACCATTTTCTCAGGACAATTTATAAATAGAAAGCATTTCAAAACTGAGATTTATTTCTTCCCCTCCTGCCCTTTCTTTGCCATGAATAGAGCAGAGCTCTTAAAGCTCTTGACTGTCTGTATGTCCTCTCTTTATGTCTTTTCTTTTTATTTCAGTTGCAAAAGTTATAGAAGTAGTTGAAATAGTGAGGACAGAAGGAATTGTGAATCTAAACCAGGCTATCATTGTTCTTGGTGCAAGTAGAATAGTAAAAAAAACCTGGAGAAATTAAAACTCAAAAAACCACACACTAAAAAAAACCCCACACCGAAGCAAAATAGAACCTCCAAACTATGGAAAAGAATGTGTTTTGAAAAACAGCAATCTAACTTCAAGGTTCCATAGGAAAAAAAGACATTAAGAATCAAATTTCCCTGTGAATGTCTACATTTAACAAAGTATAGTGTTTCTAGGGGAGGGAAATATCCCCACTGTGGCTTCAGGGAGCAAAGAGGGTGGCACAGGAAAAACCCTGTGCTCCATCAAGGTTTGCAGCCAAAGCTCCTGACTCTGAGTCCATTAAGGATAAAGCTCAGGCAGAAAAGGGAGTGGGTGTCAGGATATATCAGAGGCTTTTCAATGATGGAGGGAGCGGAGCACTGAAGCAGGGCAGGAGCTAGCGGGGATGCTGGTGTGGGAAGAAGGGAGGGCAGGAGGAAGCAGGCACCTCCAGTGGATTTAAAGACAGGAGGGATGACCAATGGGCTTGGGAAAGGTGTACATGTATTGGCAGAGGGCATAAATGGGTCTGCTAATGACTTCCTTTCGTGGGGTGATTGAGGCACTTGTGATGGAAAAGGCTGCTGGTGTTGGCAGAGATTTCATTGGTACTACATGACCCAGGGCATTTATGGAGCCGCTGTACCCTCATCTCTGAGTTAAATTACTTCCCAGATGTAAGGCAAACAAGCAATTGCTTAGACTGCTCTCCTGTTCTTTATGGCTTCAGTCCTCAATACTCATTCAGCAACGGGCAGCTGGTTCCGTTTGCTTGGTTTAGAGGTTCTGACACCAGTAAAAACAAAACAAAACAAAACTTTTAATCTTCCAGCAATAAAATACACTGCAGACTTAAATAAATGAGACCTGTTGGAGCACCCTTGTGTTTGACAGGCCTTTTCTCAGCAAAGGAATGGTTGTTTGGGAAGATCCCCTAAAACGGCAGCAGGGGGGCTTGTGTAGCATTTAAATCCATGTGATAGTTTCTTCAAGAGATCTCTTTCAGATCATATCCCCTTTGATGATTATTCAGCCCAATCCTTCCCAGACTTTACAGTTATTTTAACCTCTCTGAAGACCTGCCAACATACCCACTTTAGCAGCCACTGATGTTATGCTGCTTTTTTTTTATTGGCATTCAATTGTAAGGGTTGACAGACAGTAAATACTAAGACTTCTCTTTACTGTTCTACAGTAATTTGTCCTACAGTTGTAAATAAGTCTCTCTTGTTCTGCCTCCTGCTGAAAAAAACTCACTATTTTTGGAAGAGATTGAGCAAACATATTTTCCCATTTTATGTAGCTGGGACAGAATGGATATTACTATATCTGGGTTGTTGGGATTTTATTTTTTATTTTCATAGCAAATGAAGCAACTTATTTCTGAAAATATTATTTTGTTGTGTGTTCTTTATTTATTTATTTTTTTTTTAAGGCAGATCTATTAAATTTCCAGAAGTATTTTTGTCAACTATATTTTATTTCCATATGGACATGTCATGCAGGCCTGAAGGACAATCACAGAACTGTTAAGGCTGGAAGGGATCTCTGGAGGTCACCTAGTCCGGTCCCCAGATGAATGATATTTAAAGATCTTAGGATATCCTCTCGGACTGTAACAAAGCAAGCAAGCTACTAGCTATGAGGAGCTGTAATTAATCCTAGCAGTCAAAACATTTTTATTCTGTATTTTTCTTTCTCTCTGGTAGACACCTTGCATTTCCAAGACTGAAAATCAGCCTCAAGGACTTGCAACGAGCGTCAGGTGGGGACAGACACCCATCAATCAGTCCACGCCCTGGGACACTGATGAGCCTCCATCTAAACAGATGAGGGAGAATGAAAACCCAGGTACGTCTCTAATCTTATTTGTGATTCTACCAGAGAAAATCGTTCGAAGCAAACTCAATGCACTATCTCCATTTACCTCCGTAAATTAGACTTCATTGTGAGCCCTTTCTTTATTCTTTAGCAGGGGTTTTCTCTCATTAAAAAGACCCCTCAAGTTTCTTCGGCAGCAACACCAGGCTAATATGAATGTGTTAAGATGCTGCAAGTTCATTAGAGTGGGTGGAGTTTTTTTCCCTTTTCTGCCTTCACCGGAGGAAAAGGCACTCTGTAATACTTTAAGACCTCTTTTATGTCCAGAACTACCTGAAATGATTTCCAGCTTCCAGACACATATCATACATTGTGCTACTATGCCAGACGCCTAATTACAATGTCTTTGTAGTGGCTGGAGCACCGTTATTATACACACAGAGTGTTTGTCAGGGAGCCGTGAAAGCGCAGCGGGGAAAGAGGTTAATTTTCTTGGAAGTGTGCGCTTAAGCTGCATAAAGTGCAAAATACATAAAACCACAAACATGCCGCACGTCACCTGACGAGCGCTGGAACAATTGCGCTCACATCGCTGCAGCAATTTCATGCACTTACTGCCTGGCAGCAGCTCCAGGCCCTGCTGTAGGAGTTGGGCGCGGGGGGGACGGCTGGGGGTGTGTG
>VXBX01004107.1:350885-372742 GCA_013400415.1 Scytalopus superciliaris
CTCGGCCGCCCTGCCCAGCGCCGCGCCCGCCACCAACGGGCAGGTGGCCGCCCCGCCGCCCCCCAGCACGGCCGCGGGCGGCCCGGACAACACCAACGGGGTGCAGATGCTGCGGACGATCGGCGTGGGGAAGTACGAGTTCACGGACCCCTGGCACCCCAAAGGTAAGGCGGGCCGGCTCGNTCGGGCGGAAGCGGCGCGGCGCCGGCCAATGGGAGGGCGAGGGCGGCTGCTAAAGGGCGGTGGGCGGCGGGCCCGCGGCACCCCTGACGCTCCCCGGGCCTGCCAGCCCGGCCCAGCGGCTGTGCCCACGCTGGTCTGAAATGCAGGGCCCTTGTGAGTTACTCATGAGAAAAAGCAGCACATTAACGAGAGGGAGGATGAGCTCTGGGTGTGTTTTGTGGTGAAAAGCAGCTTTCAGGCCCATTGGGTAAGCTGGTGCTCCGAAGGGTGAAGCAGCCACCATCCCGTTCCACTCACTTTGAAACACATGCCCATGTCCCCACCCAACCTCCATCCTCCTGGCTGCAATTGTGCATCAGCCACAACATTGGCCACCTTCTTCGGCCCTTGGCTTCTCCCTGCTCAGGTAAGAGCCCAGGCCAAACACGGGTAACCCGGTGGCTGCGGCTGAAAGACACAGCACCTTCAGCATTGAGGGGAAAGCTTCATTACCAGCCTCAATGGGCTCAAACGCTGCAAAACACCCGCAACAGTCCTGAGCGTTCTGGGAGGTTGACCTTTTCCAATGAGTAATCTGTAAATGAGCCCCACCGCTGGGTCATGGCAGAGCATTATTTCCAAGTGTCCTATCCCAGACACTTTAAAACCCCCCACACTCTGTGTGCCGAGTTTCTAATTGCATTTGCAGAGTTCTCCCTTCCTGCCTTGCAAATCACAGCTGGGCCACATGTGCAGGTAAAGCGAAATGGAGCTTACAAAAATACAAATGTGGGCCTATCAGCAAAATCAATTAAATTGATTTTGTAAAAAACCCGCACCTTCATTAAGTCTGTGATATTTTATGTATACATTTGTATTCAGACACAAGCCATGTGTAAATTATGTATTTGCTACAAGCTATTAAGTTCTATTGTGTAGCTCTGTATTAAAGACAAGGAATCTCTATTAAAAATGATTAGTTCAATAACTCTTCCTGCTCGTTACATAAATTGTACTTTGGGGTGTGCAAATCCTTACCAAACTTCTCTTGAAATGGAGCTCAGACACAACCTTAGCAGTACTTTTCTAAAACTAAATATTTGGATTGCTTTTAAATTTTCAAACCCCAAATATGATGAGGGCTCTTGCTGGATGGTGAACTTCTGAGTTTTTCTTTGAGCTCTGGATAGGCTTTAAGAGTGACACCAGCCCTGTCAGGTAGCCAAAAGCTGAACAACAATTGCTTTATAAGAGTTTTGTTAATTCTTTCACTTAAAAAAAAAAAAAAAGATAAAAAACCAAAATCCACAAAAGCAGTTTGTCAGGTTATGTTTATAAGTTACAAACCCGTGATTCTGTAGAAGGATAAAGGGGAGAGATTTATACTCTCATCTTGGTAGACTGAGCAGTAGTGGTTCTGCTGGATCTCTCTCTCCTCCATAGAGGCTATTTGTCTTCTAAGAGGCATCATCTCCACTTTCCACAGCCACCTATCCCAATTCGCTGCACTGGGTACTCGGATGCATGATCAAATTAACACAATTTAAAGGATTACTTGGTGTCATTGGAGACATGTGCAAATATACAATACAAGGGAAAACACATAAGCTTAAACCACTTTCACAGCGGTAATTTGATCACATATCTGAGCCCTAGTGACACTAACCTAGTGAGACAAATGAGCACGTCAGTGACTGCACACTTGAGGTTAGGAATACTCCTAAATGCCTCACACACTTAGGGCCAGCAGCATCAGCTGTTATTTACTCTTCCTCCATCAATTAACCTTCAGCAGATCTGTGGCTGGCAGATGAAGTAAACTTCAAATCAGAGCCTAAGTAAAAAGATCACGAAATATTTAATCAGTCTTTTAATATTTGATTTACAAATTCTTAGTCAGCATTCTTGCTTAACCTGCTACAAACCCTCATTTAGTCTAATAATCTGAGCGCCACAGAGACAGGTTGGCCCAGGAGGTGTTCATTAAGGTGCAGAGGAGAATTCCTCACTGGAGTACACCAGGCATGCCAGACCTAGCTCTGGTCTTGTATTTGGAAACCTCCATACTGAGGAGAAGGATCATAAGGAGAATATTAAAACAAGGAGTATTTCCAATCCATGGCAACTCTTGACACTGTACCTTATAAACTGCAGGCTAGACAACTGTTTTTCCAGGGATTAGCTGGATTTTCTCTGACCATCAGCTATTGAATTATTCCCATAGTGGTTAAAAGCAAACAAACATAAGATAGTGAAGCATGCATATACAAATGTCTCATAAGCAGAACCTATTTTATAGAGAAAAAGTAATCCTTTACTGTTTCCAATCTTAAAAACCCTTACCTCTAAAGCTGTAATTCTTCTTGACAAACCTGAAGTCAGAGGCGATTTGATTGGTTTTGAATGAGAGAGAAAGAATCAGGAAAGAGGAGACAACTGGGTGCTGCACTAGACCTTAAAATCTCACTAGAATAAGATTCTTAATATAAATCCTATGAGTTTCAGTGTGGCTCAATTTTCTAATTATTTTATGTTTTAATTTCTGCCCTCAGGGATTTCAGTCTCAAAAGCCTGACTGATTTCAGTCTTACATGATAGACACCTTTCTCTCTGGGACTGAATGGAAACTAGGAGACAGTACTAAGCTGTTCAAATATACAAGTTCAGACCAGTTCCGTACAAGTTTCATTTAAATATTCTCTCTCTGTCTTGGAGAACCTTGGCCAGTATTGTAATAAGAGCCACTGCTAATGGCCTTGAGATCTGTCTCATTATCCTGAGATACTCTGAATTATTATTTCACTTGACAATCCAGTCTTGTACAGGTTTGAATAATTACCCAACTATCCCTTAAGTGAAAGACCATTTTTTGCTGGTTAACATGATAGGGTTTCTTATATTTTTAGACTTTATTAGGGAGCTGATTTAAAACAACATTTTATTTCCCATAGTTATCTTTCATTTGGCTGTGTACATGTTTGGGCCATTTTATACTCTGTTGGTGCAGAACTAGGTTTCTTACTCAGTTGTTTGTAAACAGAAGTAAACAAATACGTTGTCAAAAGTTACTAGTATGCTGTCTCATTTGCAATAGGTCAAGAGATCTCACATGACTGAGAGTCGAGTCATTTCCGTGGCTCTGCAAAAAATACACTTTGGTAACAAGAACCATGATATAAAACATATGTCAGTCTCCTTACAGTGTTACAGCTAATTTCTACCTTATTCCATTGAAACTACTTGTAAGAAAAATTTTATGTGGTTTAAAGAATCTTCTTGGTCTCGATGGGTTATATTCTGTTAAATATGAATGTTAACTTTAGTTACATAATCCATTTACTTCCTGAATTTATAGCATTGTCACATTATGAGAGATATAGATAAAGTTTCAAAGTAATTATTGCTTTTAGCAATGAATGAAGAACTGTAGAGATGCCTTACGAAATGCATGGGGTCTTTTACTGTACACAATCGACAGGAGGTTTGGGAGGCATCTGGTTTGGCCTGTAATTTCTCTGTGGATAGGATTTATGCCAAATACTCCTAGCTGACTTCAAAAGCCATGACACCTTAACACAGACATGTAACCTAAAATTTTAGAACAAAATCAGTCTTTGTTTTCTATCTGTGTCCTAAGTCTTGCTCTATAAGCTAAAGTGGCAGGAGAATTAATAAAGCAGAATATTCAGAACCATGAAGATGTCCATTGTGAACATATTCAGTGAAGATCCACTGAAGTTCTCCTAGCCAAATTTTTACATGACTTCTTCAGAAAATACAGAATTGCAAATAATATTCAAACATAATTTCAATATCTTCAGGCTACATGATGTGCCAGCACAAATTGTCGCTTGCACAACATGCCTGCAGGGAAGAGAGAAACTCATCCCTTCAGTTTCTGACACAAGGTGCCAGTGTCCCATGCCATGGCACAGTGACAGAGACCAATGTCTATGTGGCTGCCAATCCAGCTGAGCCCAGACGGAGAGGAATTAATCAATCGGATGAAGGGATAGAAGAGATTGGTTTTCTTGCAGAAATAACTGAGTAACTGAGATTTAGTCCTTGACTGTTTTGTAGGGCAGTCTGCTTCCTTATATTCAAGACTTGTTGCAAATCTAAAACTGAACCCTTGGTGGGTAGCCCTGACATATGTAGGACATTAACATTCCAGTTTGGACTTTGAGATCTGCTACACAGTTTTGGAAAGATATTCATAAACTTGATATACTTTGAAGCATAGATGCTAACAAAAAAAAAAAAAAAAAAAAAAAAAAAAAAANAAATTCTTTAAAAAAAAAAAAAAAAGAAAAAAAAGAAGGAAAATACAGTTCTTCATCACACAGTACTTCATACATACTTCATTGCAGTACTTAATCCTGCAGTGCAAAATTAACCATGGGCATCATGGAGTTTAATTTGTGGCTGTTCATGGACAATACTGATGTTTGTTTCCACAGTATTTTTGTTCTATCATTCTTTGGTTTGCAGTCCTTAACTAGTGGGAAAAGAAAGCAGATGCTAATTAGTGTTCAGAGTGTAATGACTGTAGAAACATAACAATATCAGAAATAAAATCTGAATGTTAATCCTTGTAGCACTAATTTCTTAACACTTCATTTTCAAGCATCAGCAAACAGCATAAACTGAACAATAACAAATGAATAGTGTTGCATCATCACTTATTGATTGCACCTTTCACACTTGACTTTATTGCATTGGAATTCTCATTAGGCCTCAGACAATATTTACTTTCCTTAATCATGAATAGTAACAAGGCAGAGTACAACATTTTGTCAATAACTATCAACTTTTTCTTCACAAAAGGCTGAATTTTCAAAGGGATTTCAGCTTAACCTGCAATTTTGTGAGTCTGCCTAGTTCTAGACATGAATGCTAGGGGGGTAGAGGGTGTTTAAATTTGAAGTGCAAGCTAGTATTTTGAATTCTAGTAACCTTAATTAAAGAATGTTCTGTGATGAAGACTCTAGAAAGCCCATTTTCAGTTCTCTTTCTTGCACCATAATACTTGGCCTGTGTAACCTTAGGAAAATCTTCCTTGGTTTTCTATCCATAGATATGGAGAGGTGGATACATAAATAGATTATAAAAATTACATATATATAAACTTATATGTAAAATTGTATAGTGTGCCTCTGTACACATATATACGTATGTATGAATATGTATGCATGTATTTGTGGGGAAGGAAGTCTGCAATGGAAATAACAGTTCATTCTGTCTCCTGTTTCTTGTAGGAGAGTTAGGTTAGCATGGAAGTGTTAGCACTGCTTATGCTTCTTACTGTGCTTTCCTTAGGATAGTGGTGATTTTCTGGGGTGGTCTAAATGGTACCATGTACAGATGACTAGTGATCATTGTTTGTAAGCTCAGCTTGATAATGATTCATAGGAGTTCATGGATTCCCAGAATGGTTGAGGTTGGAAGGAGCCTCTGGGGTTTGTCTGGTCCAGCCCCCTTGCTGAGCAGGGTCACCTAGAGCTGTTTGCCCAGGACCTTGTCCAGATGACTTCTGAATATCTCAAGGACAGAGACTGCACTAACTCTCTGGGCAAGTGTCAGTCATCCTTGCCATAAGAACATGTTTCTTCATGTTCAGAGTGACACTCTGGTTCTGACACTGAGCACCATGAGAAAAAGCCTGACTCCATCCTCTTTGCACCCTCCCTTCAGGTATTTATATACACTGATGAGATCACTCTGAGCTTTCTGTTCTCCAGGCTGAACAGACCCAACTTTCTCAACCTCTCCACCTAGAAGACATGCTCCCATCCCTTCATCATCTTCATGGTCCTTTGCTGAACTCTCCAGTGTGTGTCTCTTGTACTGAGGAGCCCAGAACTGGACATGGCACTCCAAGTGAGGCCTCACCAGTGCTGAGTAGAGGGGCGGGATCATCTCCTGTGATCTGATGACAGTGCTTTGCTTAATGCAGCTCAGGATACCATTGGCCTTCTTAGCTGCAAGGGCACATGTTTTAGCATGTTCATGCACTGTAATAAACTTTAAGCAAACAGGTTCTCTAAAATCCATTTTTTATCAAGATTAGTTATGGTCTTCTTTCATACAATATAATCCTAACAGAATTGTGAAGTTGTTGAGAGTGTCTAAGCCATCACTTGAGTGAGAATGAAATGCGTTTCCCCTTTCTGTGCTTCAGGTGGGGTATCTGCAATAATTCCTGTCCTGTCTTTTAATGTCACTGTCGGTCAGGTCATGACAGACACTGATTTAGTGCACTGAAGAGTCAAAGAGGACTTGTAATAGTCCTAGAACATTGCCTTGCCTAAACATACAGCATAAAGAAGGTGATTGAATTCTCTTTTGATTGACATCTCTCAGTATGTGAGTGACATGAAATTTCTATGTTTCAACGGGAGCAGGATCCTCTCAGCACTACCAATATTTTACATGGCTTGTTGTAAAAAAAAAAAAAAAAAGTGGTGCATTGCTAAAATGAGTTAAAACTCCCTGAAACTGCTCTTAAAAATCATCTAGTCTGTGCCTCTATTTTTTTATACCCGTGTTTTTTAAACAAATGCCAGATTTGCAACTGTAGTTCATCTGTTGAAAATACAGAGCTGAAGAACTTTGCTTTTACTCTGTTACATAGTATTATGCCATCATTTGCAGATCCACTTAGTTAATTACACAGCGATATATATGAAGTTGTCTTGATTTTCTTCCCACTCTGTAGTCTAAGATATGGTTTGCTTAGAATGTTGTTTCTTAACAAATATAGTTCTGTCCATGACAGTGGCCATCAAATGCATTCAGCATAAGTCTGAGAGGCGGCAGAGTTCCATTGAATTACTATTTTCTCTCCTGTACACACAACACTATATTCACAAAGTGCTATATTTCTCAGGGGCTGGATAATAACCAAAATCTAGGCTCCCTTTTGGCACAGAATATATGTGCCAGCTCCTTATAAAAAAAGACCAAATTTCCAGACAGGCTGCCCATCCATCCATCCATCCATCCATCCATCCATCCATCCATCCATCCCTCCCTCCATCCAAATACTGTTCCAACAATCCCTTGTAGGGAGCTGGAGCTGCATTTGGATGTTCTGGAAGTTATTAATTGTCCAAAACACTTGTAAAGTCTCCATTCTCCTTTCAAAACTCCTTATGTTTAGTATCTGGTTTCTCTGACCTTGTCTTCACTTGATCCTCTGTCTTGTTCAACTCTTGGCACATATTTGGATGCCACACTTCTTTTCATCAAACCCTTTGGAAGCAACGGGAAACATACCTGTTCCCTTTCACTCTGTCCTCCTGTGCCTGGAGCCACCTTAGAGCTACCTTTCCTGAGTGTTCCATTTGCTCCACAAGTTTGGCTTTTCCTTCAATTTCCTGCTAAGATTTTTTCTTTTTCGAGGCAGCAGAATTCCACTTCTTTTGATGTCATGACTTAAAAAATGGATAGTCAAGTTATGGCTGCTACAGAGTGTCTGCAGACAATGGGGACTTCACACACAGTCCAAACTGAAGAAGCTGAGTCCATCCAGAGCCAGACTTTGCATTTGTGTGTACACTTCAATGTTCCCAAAATGGGCTATTTTGTTATCTTCAGAGATCTCTAGACAAGCAGATTTATTAAATGGCAAATGCTTTTTTGTTTCCTTACAAGAAGGTGGAAATGCTTTTTTTCTAATCAGCAGTCCTTCATGGAGCAGTGCCTGAACTCTGAATGAAGAAGAATCATTTCTGTCCCATTGCATTCAGAACGAGAATTATTCTGTCCCATGTTAGAGTAAAAAAAACTAAACAGATTTCTGAAATGCAAACTTTTCCAAATAGTGACTTTTCTTGTCCTGCTGTGATTGCTGATGATAAACTCTGCTGTCCCACAGCGAGGCAGGCTTTCATATGTGGTTAATAATAACAATAACAATAATAATAACAATAATAATAATAATAATAATAACATGGGGTCACATAACACCTCGAATCTTCAAAGTCCTTTTAAGGACAAAAAGGTTATGTCATTAAGTTAATTTTGCACATGACAATCAATTAATCTTCTTCCAGTCAGTCTGGTTTGTGTTACACGTATATACAGGTTTCTTGTTGTACCAAGTGAGGGCAGAAAGGTACTGGTGTGTATTTCCACCTTAATATTTACAAATCACTACATTAGAATCCCAGGCTAGATATTCTGGAAAGTATCATCAGGTTCTGAAATCATCACTAGGAAGGAGGTACATAAGCTTGCAGGAGCGATGACACATAGACAAAACTTCCACCATCTAGATGTGCAAATAAAAGTGGCATGCGGTTTTGTTGTATTAAATTCAGAAAATTACAGCATTAGTACTGGAACAATCTTTGCACTGATGACAAAATTGGGAGGTTCAAGATAAGTACTTGATCAGGACTACAGACAGTAACACACATACACCTAAGTGTACCAACCATTGCATCAGAAGCACTTGACTAGACAAGGTGCCAAGATGCTTAGTCAAGTTTGCACAATGTGACTGTGCAATACTTTGCAAGAAGCTAAAACAGATTGGAGGGTTTGCCTCAAGACTTTGTGCATTTTATTTTGCACAATGCTCATTGGTGTTACACAAAAAAAAACCCAATAATGTAAGATTAATGAGAACATTATAGTTATTATTCATTATTCCTCTGATGTTTCAGAGGGAGACAAAATGTGTCCATCAATCTGCACACCGAAGTATTTGGGTGGGGTTGAGGAAGATGGTACAGAAAGGACAAAATTGGCTAAAATTGAAGAGGTCTTAAGAGAAATGTGGACTGACACTCCTGTTCAGTCTTGACTGATTTATACAGTATTCAAATACAACATCAAAGCGGGCTCCTCTGTGTAACCTTTTACTCATGAAGGAAGAGGGAAATGTTCTTTGCATCCCCAAGCTATGGGTGTTCTTTAAAACAAGGATCATTTTGCACAAAACACTACCATCCTGTGGGAAACAGACAGCGGAGCAGTGCTGGTAGATTCCTATTGCCTGTAACCAAGGAAATTGGTGTTTCTGCTCTTTGACTCTTCCAGCATGCTGTTGGGACTTTGTTACAGACGCAGATTTTCTAGATGGATGAATTTGCAGGGGTTTAGGTGTTTTTCTGCTAGATATACCGCTATCATAGTGTGCTGTTTTATGAACAGTGCATTTCTCTGAGAGGTGTTTTATTCTTCTGTAGGATGGTTAGAGCTCTGGTATGGAAGCCATATTGAGCATCCAAATAGAAAAGCACTTTCTAGGAACATTTCAGAGGAACTTTTCTAGATGTGTAGCAGGTACCTCCAGCAGGAATGACTCAAGTGCTTTCAGGTTTAGACAGATACAGATATTTAAACATCAGTATGTAGAGAACTATTTCACTCTGAAGAAATACATGAATCTCTCTTTCATTTGTATAAATGTAGCAAGAACAGGGTGTCAATACTCCTTCAGGTCCAGAACAACATGTTCTTCATGTATTTTACTTGCCAGCATGGTAAAAGCAAATTTGACATCTTCTCCAAGGATCAGCTGTTCAAGGACAGTCAAATCTGCTCATGAGCAGAAATTGAGTAAATTCCAGGAAGTAAAAACTGTAAAAACTCCACACCAATAAGAATTTCTTCTTTGAGAACCTAAATGAGTTCCCTGGCCCTTTGCTGGAAGTGTCCCTTGTGCCTTTGGATAAGCCATCATTACTACTTATTTTTTTATTGTCCTTTCTCTCAAAACTGCCATATAGGCAAACCTTGTGCAGTGAATCTCAGTGTTATCAGCCAGGGCTGCCTTAATTCACTTTGATGGAGATGAAGTGGTGCTGAGAACACCTCTTGGCTTTAAGGGTAAACTCAATCAAGAATTTTGCTAAAGCCAGGAAATTATTTTAGCAAGTATTTTTGTCTAGTTTTATGGATGTTGGAGTGCTAGATTCAGTATTTCAGTAAGATTTGGTATTTCCTGAGACAGTCTTCTTTTTGTGTTTTAAAGAAAGTAGAGAAGGGCAGTTTATATACTGAAGATCTGTATAACTGTCTGGAAATAATGTGGTAACATATTTAGAAGATAAATTATAAATATCAAAGTATGTTTTAATAGACAGGAAAAGGGGTCTATTTCAAAAATGCAGAGTCCTTCTATGTTGGTAACATTCCTACATTTTTACCCCTTTGAACACATTGAGAGAATGTTGAGATTTTAAGGTAGATTGACTTTGGGATGGGAGGCAGCCAGTCCTGGAGCAGAGGGGGACCACATGGTGTGTTTATGACAGGAAAAGGGGTACCCATATTGCATCCAAGTGAAATAAGAGAGGTGGTTTTAAGGATGTAATTTGTAATTACCCAGACTGGATGTAGATTATAATTACGTAGTCTGAAACTATGCCAAGACACTGAAATTAATATTTCAAGTTTGCAGGGAAGAAAAATGAGATAGTGTTTGGCTGGGTTGGTAGCTGTCTATCAGCCACGAACTGAGAACCAGGAAAGTTCAAGGAAGCTCCTTTGAACCTTGAATTTACCTCCCAAAAACAGATGAAGAGACTGTTAGTTAAAATCTTAAATGGAAATCAGTATATATAAAAAGATGTTCCAGAAGGAAGCAGTTAGTGACTTGCTGAGCCACTTGGATCTTCACAAGTCTGTGGAACCAGATATGATCCATCCTGGGGTGATGAGGGAGCTGGCAAAAGAGCTTGCCAAGCCACTCTCCATCTACTGTTCTGGCTCACCAGGGAGGTCCCCGATCACTGGAAGTTGGCCAACATGACACCCATCCACAAGAAGGGCCAGAAAGAAGACCCAGGAAACAACAGGCCTATCAGCCTGACCTCAGTGCCCAGCGGGGTTATGGAGCAGATCATCCTGAGTACAATCACATGGCAACTACAGGATGGAGAGCGGATCAGACCCAGCCAACACGGCTTTAGGAGGGGCAGGTCCTGCCTGACCAACCTGATCTGCTATGACTAGGAGACCCGCCTGGTGGATAAGGGGAAGGCTGTGGATATTTCTGCCTGGACTTCAACAAAGCCTTTGACAGCGTCTCTCATAGCCTACTCCTGGAAAAGCTGGCAGCCCACAGCTTGGACAGGTACACTCTGTGCTGAGTTAAGAATTAGTGGTGGTCCCCCAGGGGTCAGTCTTGGGCCAAGTCCTGCTTATTATCTTTATTGATGGTGTGGATGAGGGGATTGAGTCCACCATTAGCAAATTTGCAGATGATACCAAGTTGGGGGGTGTGTCAATCTCCTGGAGGGTAGGAGGGCTCTGCAGAGGGACCTGGAAAGCCTGGATGGATGGGCTGAATNGGGTGTGTCAATCTCCTGGAGGGTAGGAGGGCTCTGCAGAGGGACCTGGACAGCCTGGATGGATGGGCTGAATGCAATGGTATGATGCTTAACAAGACCAGGTGCTGGGTCCTACACTTTGGCCACAACAACCCCATGCAGCGCTACAGTCTGGGGACAGAGTGGCTGGAGAGCAGAAAGACAGAAAGGAACCTGGGGGTTCTGACTGACAGGAACCTGAACATGAGCCAGCATGTGGCCAGAAAGACTGGGGAAGTGATTCTTCCCCTGTATCTGGCACTGGTGAGGCCACACCTCGAATCCTGTGTCCAGTTCTGGGCCCCTCAGTTTTGGAAGGATGTTGAGGGTCTTGGAGCGCGTTCAGAGGGCAGTGAAGCTGGTGAAGGGACTGGAGCCCAAAACCTATGAAAAGTGACTGAGGGAGCTGGGGGTGTTTAGCCTGGAGAAAAGGAGGCTCAGGCAAGACCTTATCACTCCCCACTCTACAACTACCTGAAAGGAGGGTGTAGCCAGGTGGGGGTCGGGCTCTTCTCCCAGGCAACAAGCAATAGGACAAGAGAGCACAGTCTTAAGCTGTGCCAGGGGAGGTTTTGGTTGGACATTAGGAAGAAATTCCTTCTAGAGAAAATGATCAGACATTGGAATGGGCTGCCCAGGGAGGTGGTGTATTCACTGTTCCTGGAGGTATTTAAGAAGAGACTGGATGTGGCACTTAGTGCCATGGTCTAGTAGGCAAGATGGTGGTGGGTCAAAGGTTGGACTTGATAATCTCAGAGGTTTTTTCCATCCTAGTTGATTCTGTGATTCTGTTGCAATAAGGAAAAGACAAGGATAACATCTTGGGTTGTTATTACACAGTTAGCAAATGAGAAAGAAGAATCATTTATATTCAAAACTGAAGCCTTGGTTTAAAGAACTCTAACCAGTCATGTACAACCTTTCTTTTATTTTACTGTCGTTGTATGAAGAGGGTATTTTGATATTATTAGTTCAAATTACCTAAAACTAATACAGTATTTGCCTAGTAACATCTAGGTGGGGTAAGCAAACACATATCTAGTCCCTTTTTGTATCAAGACAGCTTTCCCCATCTGCCCATGGAGAGCTACTTCTGAATGTCATACATCCAGTCTTTTACCAGGCATAGTTTCATTACCATCACTAAAACTAATTTGGGAATATATTGTTAACAGTTTTGATTCATGGTTCCTTAAACTGCTACTTATACCATTACCTCACATAATTTCCAGTGCTGTCTTATACTGTTTAAAATATTAAGGCCTGCTAAGAGGGTTAACATTGAGAGAGAGGCTTACAGACCTCATTCAGGAGACATCCCTTGCAGTAGCACAGTGTCCCGCAGGGGGCTTAAGCTTTTTCGTTCAGCAATGACTCAGAAAAAGAAGAGTGCTGTGTACGTGGTTTCCACCAGCACTTGGTCTTTACTCAAAGGCTTCCCCACTAATTCCCAGCTCATCACAGTCCTCATCAGCCTGTGTAATGTGCTCATCACATGCTCATTTTCAGCTTTTGATTTGGCCTGGCTGTCTGCTGGGGAAGGTTTCCTCTGGTAGAAGTCTCCAAGTGCATGAACAAGTGAGCTCTAAGTGTTATTAATAAAAAATCCTTTAATCCACTTTAACAATGATAAATTGGAACTGAGAACTCCTCTTACTTTACAGATACATTCAGTTCAGAATTTCACTTAAGTCAGGAAATCATTTTATGGGCAAGAGAAAAGTCCTAAACACCCTGATGTGGACGAAGGGAATTAAAGGCCAAATGCTTAATTGCTCTTACTGGGTATCTGAAGCATCCGGCAGTGACTGAAACTTCCACTGACATGGCTGGTTCCTATAAAATTCATTAGTCTTTGCCATTATTTTTATTCTTATTTACCCTGGAATTTCCGTTTTTATTTTATCCATGTTGTAGCTGGTGCATGATGAAAGGAAATAGCTGATCTGGGCCACAGAAGTTTAGATGAGCAAAGGTCTGTCTAAAATGTGTTTTTCTGGATTTAGATGAATTTGCTACATTGTCCTGATAGTAGGAACGTCACACCTGAAATCTGTACTGTTATCCACATGCTATCCTATGTTTGTTTTTGCTTCTATGTTGAAGAACATAGCATGATCAGATACAATGAAAAATGAAATCTCTTTATTCTTCTTTCCCCAAAACATGGGCGTTTGTGCTAAGGACTCATCCACAATGATTTGTGCCTCTTGCAATCCCTACAGACCTCTCTTTCTGTGGTGGCACTTGAACATTTCCCACAACACAGCTCCCTAAAATGTTATACCAGGCATGAAGCAATGTCTGGGCAGCAGAAGGGCCCTTGGAGGGGTGCTCGCCCTGCCTGGCTTTACTGCCGGGCTCCATGTTGGAGCATCTCAGGTACCTCCTGTATGCCATCATCTTTTGTGACCTGGTCAGGCTTTAGGAGGCAACACACGTCCCAGTACTGGTTTCCAAGCATCCATCCATTATCTGCCAGCAAGTGTAGGCTCATTGTCTCCTGTCTGATTTTGAAAATCTGGCCCCAGCAGCAGGTTTTTGTGCATCACTGTACCAACATCTGGCTTTTACTGGCTTGGCAGACTGTCTGTATCATTAACTAGAACGAAACCATGCATTGATATGGATGGAGATGATCCCACATGAATTTCCAAAAGGACGGTATGGCTGTTGGCAAATTAAATAGTTGAAGAAATTCTCCATCTCTCTTCCTTTTCGTGATGTATCAGGGAATAAAATTGAGGAGAAAGCAGAAAACAAACTAATGTGAGTGTAATTCCCAAATTTCAATCTTCTGTATATTATGGGTCATTACCCGTTAATTTGCTAAATGGCAGTTTTCTATGAAAGAAAAGTTTTGTTTAGCTGTATAATGATGACAGATGATGTAATTAGTATCATCCCCACATTGACAATGATAAAAGCATTTCTTTTGTGTGTCACTGCTTTTAGACAGTATAATATCAAAAATGATAACAGTATGAAAATTGGACCGGCCGCCTTCATATTGTGCGTGTAGAATACCTTGGTGATATGATACAAGTAATGACAGGTACTTTGCCATGTATTCATTTTCTCCGCTCTCTAGCCTTTATATTGCAGCAAAATTAAAGCACAGCACTAAGCACACCAGACGTGCCTGAATACAGACCCATCTTATGAGCCTGTAAACGGCCAGAGTCCCTTTACTATTGCTAGTTATGATAATTAAGCAATTATAAGCAGCAGTTTTGAGGGAGAACATTGAATCATTTTTCAGTTAAAGAAGTTGGGGGTATTTTAATTTCAGGCCACATTTGTTGCTTGAATTAGTTTTAATTATATTCTGTATAAGTACTTGCCCCATATACTGGTCTTGATAGTGGTAGATATTCTCATTTAAATATAAATAAATGCCAAACTTATTTAACATGGAAAAATGACTGCTGTGACTGTGTAGTAACAATTTTCTCTTTGTTGCCATGGTTTGGATTTTTATATAAGCTTTGCAAATATAATAAACCTAATGGAGCTCTTCATCCAAGGAAATGGGTATATTCAAGAAAATAAATTACATTTTGCAAGCTAATGAGCTCTACTAATTGTGTTTATCCTTGTGAATTAATACAATTTAAGCAAATCTATCCCCCAAAATCAAGCATTTGATTGCATTTTAGCTGTGTGGAAATCAGAACATCCGGATCAAATCTGAGTTTACTGGATATCCAAAGGGTAGAGGGGAAGGTTAATTTTCACTGACTTGTACAGCTGGTGCTAGTTCCCAGTAAAGCAGGAAAAGTTAGACTTTGAAAGTTCCAAATTTCTTTTTTTTTTTTTTTTATAATCCAGTTACTGCCCACACAGGCAGAGTTCTTAACACAGACTTGTGTGTAATAAATCCCATGTAATGCAGTGGCAGGCATGTACAAGTCATGGTAATTAGCCCACATGCCCACAGGAC
Organism: Scytalopus superciliaris; assembly: GCA_013400415.1. NCBI lineage: Eukaryota > Metazoa > Chordata > Aves > Passeriformes > Rhinocryptidae > Scytalopus > Scytalopus superciliaris. The sequence goes on from VXBX01004107.1 coordinate 366,315, forward strand.
AGGATAAAGGAAGGCAGGAAAAGGGACTAACAGTTGTACGTTTTAAGAGACAGCTTGTCTTCATCCACTTCCCTCTCTCCCTCCCTTTTCTCACACTTTCCTTTGTCAGCATTTGAATTTCCTTTTTTTTTTCCCTTCCTATAAACAGGTTTTCATTTCAGAGAGGAATTTTGGGAAAGGTAGGAGAGATTAGAAAACTCTTTGTATATTCTGGCAGATTTTAGGTTACTCTCCCAGTTGGCTTCTTGGAAGGATGTCAGAGAGCAGAGAAAACGGTCAGTTTGAATGCTTGAAACTCTGAAAATGCCCCCAAAAAGTCTCAAGCAAACTGCGTTGGTCAGCAACAGCAGCAGGCAGGCAGGTGCTGGCCAGGAGGTTTGTGCTGGAGGAGGGTGACAGCAGCTGTCACCAGTGGTCCTTATGGAGGCAGTTTAGCTTGCCACGCCTTGGGTTGCTGCCATTTTTAACACCGTGAGTGAATGCATGCCTGAGATGAAGTCTGAGCCTGGCTGACTGTACTTCCTTGGTCCTGACTGCTTTTTTATGCTGCCAGATCATTTTCAGCACCGATGCAGGAGGCCCAGCAGTTAACAGCCATCGCAGACTCTTCAGATAGAGCTGGTGTGAGATCAGAGCTCTCCTGTTTCTCAGCAGCAGGGCCCTCTTCATTTAAAACCAGGACTGGGAAGTAAAGTCAGCCTTCCTTTCTCATCTGCTGAAAAAATAGCATCTTAAAGATGGATAGCAGACACAAAAAAGGGCCTAGAAGTGAAATTATTTGTTTATTGTAACTCAGGTAAGAGCTGGGACGATCTTTCCCAATCTGTGCATTGAAAAAAAAAAAAATCACTTCTTCCAGTTCTGTGTTCAGAAAGGCTGTTAGAACGTATCTTCCAGAAGTTCTGAATTAATTGCATCAGTATAGTGAGAAGGGCACAGCTCCTCAGTGTAGATACAATTGTGCTGTTTATAAAGGTGCTTAGAATGATTTTCTGCGGAAGGAGTTGTCACGGTTGAGCGACACGCTTCACTTGTAAGAGAGCAGCAGCAACATGTTTATTGATATAAAACAGTGATTTTAGAAAGTTTCATAGTAAATGTAACAGTGATTTAACACAATTTGATGGCAAGTTACACGTGATTGTTTGCTGCATAGAGGACAGGATCAGACAGAATTGTCATGAATACCCTCCCATTGAGTCATGAGGATCAGAAAGGACCCTCTTGTTTTCTAAACTCCTTCTCAGAGGGGAGCTTAGGTGCAGCTGGATCCAGTCTTAGTCCTAGAGTTAATCTCAATGATTTATGTCTTAAAGGACTTCCTGTGCACAATCAATCCTTTGTATCATATAGTAAATATTTCAAAGTTTAGCATGCTATCACTTACCAGGAATCTCATGTGACAATTGATCTTTTACCTTGAGAGGTGTCTCTGCTCTGGGGGAGATTGCAATGGGCCTTGGGCTTTCCACTATTTATGAAGTAAGACAATTGACTCCTAGTCATATTTGCATACCAACTACATGTTAGCTTCTTCCAAATTTGCCTTGAGTCAGACCTTGTCCATCACTGTGGTTAAGTGGGGGCATTGCTCAGATTAGCCCTTGGCTGTTGTTACTCACACTCCCTGAATCCACTTTGAGCTGGATGCAGTTGTCATAACCAGACCCATCCATTACGACCCCACTGGTTTTTACTTGAGCAGAATTTTGGGAAATAAAGGTCAGACTGGGGAAAGGGGAAAAGCACACTGTCACAGGAGTGAAAAAGAAAAATTGAGAGTGATAGTATGATCATCCCTGTAAGCTGGTATAATTGTGTCCAGACTAACAATTGCAGTGAAATAATAACTTTGACTGGGGGAAAAAAAAAATGTATTAAATGAAATATTTATGTTAGGAAGTTTTAATGCACAGAGCTGTTCTGGATTCCACGTATTCCAAGCTCCTCAAGGAGGCATTAACACAGGCCATGGTAACTCCAGGGATGCATGCAGATAGATACATAAGTATAGGGTCCCAAAGTACATATTAATGAAACCATTATCTTGTCAATGATAGGGAGTACAGAGCTATCTTTAGCAGAAGTTACTATGATTTTTCATAAAAGAACATGGAATTTAGTGACATTTTTATTATTTAACATCACATCACTGTTAAAAAGTAAAGAGGAAGCCAGAAGAAGGATAAAGTACAAAAAGTGTCACATGAAAAATATTGTTCACCACTGATGGAAACTATAGACAGCTAGGAGGAAAGGATCTGGAGTTTCTTCAGTTCTTGGCATTGAAAGATTTTATAGAGGCAGATTAAAAGTGATCTGCATCTCAGAAATTAGTATAGCCATAATGACAGGATAGCTCTGGGCTGCTGACTTACTGCACAGACCCATGTGTATCAGCAAGAGTTAAAATCAAAGTAGAACCTCTGTTTTGAACTTCCTTTTTCTGCAGCATTTGAGTCAGATCTTCAGCGTTTCATGTCTCGCTGTGTGGGGTTGTAGAGGTCGCTTCTCGGGCCCCATTGACCCCATGCAGATTTATTGTGGAATTGTTTCGGTGAAAACAGAGCTTTGAAGCATCGTGCAGGTTGCCTGGTGACTCCTGTAAAGTGCTGACCACCCCAAGTCTGAGGGAAGAGATACCTGCGCAGAGCTGAGCTCTATTATGGGTTATAAAGCGGGGACAGGTCTGAATGATGGAAGGAGTTCTGGCAGGCTGTTAGCCTTCATCATCTGGGAAAATGGGAATGTTTATTAATAAGAACCTTTGACATGAAATGCATGATATGTGCCCCCTGTGCTAGGCCCATGATTAATAATATTAATTATGGGGAGTTCATTATAGTCTCATGGGGATGTGATATGTAATTCAGCCAGAGTTTCATTGTAAATTAGCATTAATGTCCACTTTAAGTACAGTAGCTATCTATAGCAATGCAGAAGGGGCTGCAGTCAGTATGTACAATAACATCACCTCCTTATTAAATGATGGTAGACTTTTACTTCAAAGAATTATAGACCTATTAGCATTTCTCCTACATTAAATCTTTTCTGCGGTTGTCAGTGTAATATATGTTGCAACCTACCTACTACTGCTATTAAAACTTTCCTTGGTGGTGTTAGAAGACTCCAGCTCTTTGCTGATTTGATAAAGGGACCAGATAATTTTGAAATCTGGTTGGAAGTAGTCTTGATTGCAGTTTCATTAGCAATTAAAAGAGCATGTAACCTAATGGTTTTTCCACCCCGGTCTAGAGAAATTATGCACAGTGGGCAGCTCTTCAGTTGGTGTAAACTATCATTGATGTAAGGAAAGCAATGAACCTTCACTGATTTGCACTGAGAATCTTGCCTGCTCCAAATTGTTCAAACATATGCCTTCCTAAGGCTGTGCTCTATGATTAACTTGCTTAATAATAAAAATAGTTCATCTTCCTTGGAATTCCTTTTCTCGAGCTTGCCTTCCAGGAATACCTTGTGAAACTGCCACTGTCTGGCCTCAGTTTCTTGTGAAGCACGTGTTCTGATTTGCTTACCTCCATAAAAATGACCCTTATACACAAACATGATTTCTTTTCAGTCTTGCATAGCATCTCAGAAACCAACAGATACTTGGAGCCACTGCTTTCCTGTGCTGGATCCTGGAAATGGCTGGGAGGACCGTAGCTGTGGTGGCCCCAAATATATATGTTTTTAAGCAGCTGGGGAAGCAGCTGGTGGCACTGTAGGCGACATCACGCAGATGCCAGAAATCAGCTGAAGGACAGAGCTTTCATTAAAAGACTGTATGCATGTTAAAATACATGTGTATATAAATAGGGATCCAGTCAAATGAGAAAGAATAGGAGGGAAGGGTACAAAACCAGATTTATTTTTTTTTCTTTTGAAGGAAGTTGCAAGGTTGAAGAGTTACTATTCTAATTTAGTTGTTTAGATTGCAGAGAATTTTAGAAATGCAAGGCTAGAAGGGGCCTCCTGGGTCTTTGTGTCCCATCTTCTGCAGTCATTGGGTGACTCAGTGCTAAACGTCTTCTCAGAGAGTCCAAGGATCACTTGCCTATGTTCCAGTGCATACCAGGGGCCACAGAATTCTTCCTCTCTGAAATTTGTCTCCTGTAGTGAAAGATGGGAAGTCACAGCTGTATTGTACCAAAGGGAGACAGGAAGAAAACTCAAAAGCATCTCCAGCAGCAACCCTCAGAGTTTTCTGTTTGGGAGTGTGTTTACTTTTGTTGAGTTGTCTACCCAAACTGGAGCCAGCTCGAAAGAATTGTAAATCAGAGTTGCTCTGCGAGCGGCTGTGCTGGAGAGCTGGGCAGCAGCCTGCAGCCATTTGGCACCGGAGGATGCGAGTCGGCGAGATCCAGCACCTGTTGGGCTCTAAACACTTTTCTTAGAATCCGTGCAGCTGACCGGCTCCTGGGGAAGAGGCAGCAGCTGCCGGGCAGCAGTGGTTAAATATAGGAAATGGAGAATGCCACATCCAACTGGAAAGGAAAAGAGGGAGACAGGAATCTAGCTGCAATGAAAATTCTTGTTGGCAAAGAGGGCTTTTGCACCGTCTATTTTCTCTCTTGTCTGTGACTGCACCTACACTTGCACACTACATCAGCCTCAGATAATGCCCAACATTGTTTGGCACTGACTGTATTAATGAGTGTCATTTCTGAAATATTTTGGAGACGCATGTGAGGGCCCTGCCTCTTGCTGTGAGTCATGTATAGTTGCTGAGATGTGTTATCCTTAATTTGACTTGATTCTTTGTAGCACTTTTGATAGCAAAAATGCTGTGAAAAGTTTAAATATGAAGCAATACAGCTTTAGCACAGATGGAGTTTGAAAAGGACATTCAACCTTCTCTAATCTTCAGCTGAGATCAGCAAGTAAAGGAAAAGGAAGGACAACCTGAAAGATAATATTTTTCATTGTGATAATATGCAGTACTTTAATTTCACCCAGGCATTTACATGGCCTCTTTATTGAAGAGTCTGAGTGTTCCTTTTGCTTTAGCTGGAGGACTGTTAAAAAGAAGCAGAAAAGCAAACCCCTTTGCTTAGCCACTTTTCAGATGGTGTCAGACAACCTCACAGAGAAAGAGAACAATGTGAAGTTGAGGAGGCTCAGCTACAGATTGGAAGATTATCCCTATTCTTCAGACGAACAAAACAAAAGAATGTAAGAAGAAAGAGAGGAAGAGAAAGAAACTCCTGTTCTGCTTTATTCACATGCAGCACACATACTCCAGAGAGAGGCTCATGGCACACAGGTATGGCACAGCCCCTGGCCCTGGCATCCCTCTCCGATCTGGGAGGACATCAGGCCAGCACACACTCCTCTCCTCCCACCCCTTCTCCTTCACACTGGGCTGCAGCAGCTCAAGCTGGCTGAGCCTGTCGTGGTGATGATATCATGCAGCTAAATTAATTCCAAAGCTGGTCATGCTTGGAATCTGTTAGACAGGAGACAAAAAAGGAAGCTGAGAAAGAGAGAAAAATGGATCAGGTGTGAAACACCATGAAAGGAGAGGGAATAGTGGGCGTGGTCCTAAAGGTGCCTTAGGGTTCAGTTTAACAAAGAGGAGCACTACAACCCTGCACAGATCCCTTCTGTCTCCAGCTATCCATACAGAGTTTTGCTAACCACTCCTTGGCCATTCAACCAAGATAGCATCCAGAGCTCAGGAGGAGTGTTCCTTTCCATTTCAAGGACAACACTTAGATGGACATAAAGATTCCGTGGCCTAATATACAACAACCATCTCAGCTTTACCTTTACCTCATTCCCTGACTTGACCTTGCTGTGGAGCATAACCCAGGCCCAGGAATGAGCAGTGCTGAGCAAGCATCATGTTCACCGTTCACAACCTCAGCATCTGCTGCAAGTTTGGGCCAATAAATCACAAGTGTTGGGAGGAAAGGACCACCTCCTACCATGTGTCCTGACAGCAGTTCCCACAGTGGGCATCTGATCCTTGACTGAACCTCAAGGCACTGCCATATGCAAATAGTAGTAATCTCTGGTTTGTTGTTCCTCCAAAGACGGATGCACCTGCATGTGTCTGTCTGTTTGGAAGCTTAAATAAACCCAGTTGAGGTTTGTTTGCTTTTGCAAGCTTGATTCATCAGCTTGATTTTCAGAATGTGTAAAATACTCCCCAGTTGCTCAGAATGGCTTTTTGTTTTCTTTCTCCCAAAATTGCCTTAGAGAAGGCTTTTTTAAAAATACATAGATTTTAAGCTTTTGATATCTTCCATACTGACCTGCAAAATTGTAAAACATTTCACTTCTAACTCTGATATTTGGGGCTTTTTCCCATTGTTTCCAGCATAATCATGTCAGAGACTCTATGAACAAGATAAAAAAGAGTTATATTGCAACTTTTTATTTTGAGCCAGGTATAAGGAAAGGAACTTCTCCACGGACACCCC
>VXBX01004108.1:0-15897 GCA_013400415.1 Scytalopus superciliaris
AATGAAAATAAACACAGCCCTTCCTGCTTTTTTCTCCCCACCGCCCCCCGGCTCCGGCCGCACTTGCGTTTTGGCTCTGAAAGTGCTCGCTGCAAACGGGGTTATGCAAACAGGCTCCACATATTTCTCCACGCCTGCGATCTGCCACGAGGGCCACACAGCAAAGTTTAAAACTAAGACTCAATTTTTATTTTTTTTTTTTTTAATTTTTTTTCCCCCCCTTTTCTTTATTTTTTAACCCTTCCCGGGGCCGGAGCCCTTTCAGCCCTCAATACTGCCTTTCTCTTGCCATCAATGGGGCATTATGGCAGGGGATTTATTGGAAGCAGAACTCCCAGGCTTTACAATGGGAGCTCTGTGCAAGGCAAATATTGCACAATCTGTTTGCACGCCGCCGGCTCACTGCCCTTCCCCCTCGGCAGCCCCACTCACGCCTCGGCCTCCGGCCTGCTGAAACAGGACCTTAAAAATCAGAAAAATGAAAGGTTTTTAATAAGTCCCCTCTCTCCTCCTTCAGAGCAAGACATTTGACCTAACAGGGCATCGGGGAGCCTCAAAAAAACACCTCTTGTCGCTCTCGCCTCTTAGATGTTTAAGGGTTTCCGCTCTCCCCGGCCAGCGTGTGATGCATTTACTCTTTTATTGGCATGATGAAAGAGCCTAGGCAAGTCTGGAAAAGAAGGGAGCAGTCCCAGGAATGGGGAGAGGTTGTTATTTTGTCTAGAAAGTGGGAAAAAGGCTGAGAGGAGGGGTTGGCCAGGTGATTTGCAGGGAAGGAAGGAGGCTGGAGGCATCACCAGTCCCAAGCCCAGCAGAGCATGGGGCTGGAGGTGAACACCTCTCCTTTGATTTTGGGAGCCTTCAAGAGGTCCTGGCCATCATGCCTTTGGCCTGGGGATGGATCATAGTCCTGTCCTGGACTTCTCCCTCTCAGGAGCACTCTTTGCTCTCCCACGTCTTATCCTTCAGGGATATCCCCAAGGGCCATCTCCCCACCCTGGCACATTGCAGGCAAGCAGCATTTCTGCCAGCCAGTTCCGGGACCTGCCTCCTCCCCACCAACCCCCTAGATCCTATTTTCCCACTCCAGGGCCTCCTTTTCCCCACCCAGAGCCCAGCACCTCTCTGCATCCAGCCACATGGACCCTGTGGATAGAAACCAATTTTCTAGTGGCAACTGCCGCGGCAAGACCTCAACCAGATTACAGGGATGGGGTTTGGTTTGGGGGAACTCGGAGGTTTTTGAGCACACCATAATTCACTCTCTGCAAGCTGGAGCCAGAGGAAGAGAAAACAGCAAATCTGCATCAATTCCTGCTTATGCAACCCTGATCATTGCTGAGGGGATGACAAGTGGTGCAGCAGCAGCCCTGGCACAGGATGCCAAAGCCACTGGGGTAGCACATTACAGGGCAGAGAGGGGACTATCAGCTGTCCCTCTGACAGGGGTTCCTGAAGCCTTTTTTTCAATACCCTTGCCCATATTTCAAGCCATTTGCACAGTCGAAAATAATTACCGTCATCAAAAGGCACTTGGAAGCTGCAGCACAGTATCAGAGTCTTTTCTAATGTAAACCATAGCCTCTAACAACACATGTTGGGCTTGGCCGTGGTTTGTTCCCCATTAAAACACTGCTGCTCCCCTTTCTCCTCTCCTGGTCCCACAGCACTAGCAAAATATCAAATAAAAGACCTGAATAAGAGCAATTTCTTTTAGGCTAAGGAATTTTTCTTCTGGTTTTAGTCACTGTGATGACACATATCAATGATTCTTCAAATTCTCCCGTAAAATGACTTTTACACCTTCCTGCTCACATTTGGTTTTTTTCGTTCCCCTTCATTCAGGAGACTTCAGTCCATCAGCTCCCCTTCCTTCATATAATATTCCCTTGCCTTTCCCCAGCTCCTGGGAAACTGCAGCTCTCTGCCTTCTCCTCTCTCTAACAACTTGCTTTGAAAAGCTGGAGAGGAGCCCATGGGTTTGGCACTGCTCCTTTCTTCCCATGCCTTATGGCAAGCTTTCCACATCGCCTGGGTGCTCTCCCTCCTCATCCCGCTCCCTCTTCTCAAGCCCAAAATCCAGCACCCCCCTGAAGCGAGGTGCTCCCCACTGGAGCCTCCCAGCTGAGCCCCAGGGCTCATGTGGTGGCTGGCAGTGTGGCTGGAGAATTCCCCTTGCTATGAACTAGGGATGCACTGGGACATGGATGCCCACAGATTTCAGGGAGGGTGACAGGGGAACCAACTCAAGTCTGGCTTCACAGTCAGGGCAGGCTGAAGGTGAGGAACCTGCCCACATGTGGCAGAGTTTGATGGGAATCTGGAGAACACGTGAGCATGTGAGTTTGTGCCTGGTCCCATCAGGCTCTCATGGCTCAGGCTCCTGGGGTGGACACCGGTCTGGTCCCAACACACTCACCTTCTGGAGGGACTGAGCTTTGCTAAAAAAAAAAAAAAAATGTATAAAAAAAGAGTCAGTGGTTCCCTGGCCTCCGATGGATCTCTTTGAAGCAGAGGAGAAGGTCCCAAGGCTGCGGAAGGAAGGATTTAAGCATTTAGCATAGCTGGTTTCTGGCAGCGCTACCATGTGACCCTGACACTGGCTTCCCCAGCTTATTGATTTTGGACTCCCCCACCTTCATTCCTGACACAATTTATCATGGGATACACAGAAACTCCTCAATCCTCAAAGTATGCAAGATGCTGGCATCACCTCCAGCCTCACCCAAGCTGAGAAAGAAAGAGCAATTCTTCCCTGGCACCTTCAGTGGGGTCCCCGAACAGGGGAAGGTTGCTCCCCCTTGCCATGAGACAATACCATCACTGCTGCCCTCCTGAAAGCAACCATGGCAGGCAGGTACCCAGGGACCTGGCACACTCCTGGGCCCCTCCACCACCTCCTAACACCCCACCAGGGTCCTGACTGCCCTCCCAAGCCACAGCACAGCAAGGGACCAGCCGTCCTCTCCCCAGGGCTGGGCAGCCTCCTGGCTCTTTACATTCCATCTTTCCTTTCAGGTGCAACCTCTTCAAAGGCAGCCAGAGGGTTTGGGCTGGCAGGAGATGCGACAGCTGGTGGGCAGGATGCCCACCCAGAGCTCTGCCCGCTGCCCCACGCCAAGGCATGGAGGAGGAGGAGGAGGATGAAGGCCAGCACTCCCCGGCTTGGCTCGGGTGCCTGCCCCAGACAAGGAGCCCTTTCTCTGTGCTGAGCTCACGGCAGGGCAGGGCAGGATGGCCCCAGCGCCCTGCTTGTTTATAACCCCGCTTCAACGCAAGGAAAACACACCTGCCTGTGCCAGCCGGGCTCGCACCTGTATCCCCTTCAGGCGAGCAGCCCCCTGTTTATCCAGGACGTGTTTCCTCAGCACCCTGCAGAGGAGCTGCTGCGCTCCAGCACCAAGGGTTGTTTTCCATCCTGGCAGGAGAGTCAGGTGGAAAGCTCAGGAGGGGTAATTCAAAGGGTTTGACATCAAGGCTGGCCACAACCGCGCTGCTGGAGCAGGAAGAGGGCAGGGAGTGTGTCTGGCCAGACCCCACGGCTCGCCTCTGCCCACCCTGTGCCCCACAGGCAGCAGCAAACCCTGGGCACAGGAGCTGGCAGCACCCGCTCCCACCCTCCCAAAGGGCTCTGTGCTGCTCAGTGCTGACTGGGGAGTGGTTCAGAACAGGCAAAGAGCCCAATTAGACACTGCATTACTTAATACAAAAGGTATCAATAATCCAGCAGGAGATGAGAGCTCTTTCTCGCCCAGGATGCCAAGAGCACAAATTGCCTTCTTGTAAGAGAAAGGCTTAATTTCCATAGAACATGACAGATTAAAGCACGAGTGGGTGGGTCCACTCTATTATTCATCAGCCTTCACTGCTAACAGGAGAGGGTGTGCTGCCTCCTTTGAAGTTTCTTCGAAGGCCCAGGGTGCCCACAGACATTTTAGCAGGGTGGGAAAGCAAGACAGGAGGGAGTGGAGCTTTGAAAACTCAGCACCCGCGTTTCCCTTTGCCCCGGGGTTTGTAACACACCAGCCTTGTTGCTGCTATTGCTTCCCAAGAGAGGTCAAACCAGAAGGTCCTGGTTTAAACCCAGAGACCTGTCTGACATCTGGACTCTAACCAGCAGAGAAGAGGTCCAGGATGACTGCGCTGCTGCATCAGTCATACCCAAAGCCTTTCCTGGCTGTGCAATGAGCTCTGCCAGCAGAGAAATCTAGGATTAAACTTTGGAGCTTGGATTCCTCCCTCCCGAATGGGAAACAGAGCGAAATAATGAGTAGAAAAATCAGTTCCTCTAAGCTGAATTTACTGAGGAGAACACTGGAGTATTTCACTTGAACGGAAAACTCCAGGAGTGATTCCTCAGAGGCAGCACATGGCATTTGCAGCTAAACTCTGCAGGGTGAGATTGTGCCAGAGGAGGTTTAGATTGGATGTTGGGAAAAATGTCTTCCCTGAAAGAGTTGTCAAGCATTGAAACAGGCTGCCCAGGGAAGTGGTGGAATCGCTGTTCCTGGAAGTGTTCAAACAACATGTAGATTTGGTGCTTTAGGACACGCTTTAGGGGTGAAACTGTCAGTGCTGGGTTAATGTTTGGACACGGTGAACTTAGAGGTCTTTTCCAAACTTAATGATTCTAAGATTCCATGATAGGTGGATACAACTTCATTTCAAAGCAGAGGAGCCTGGAGCAGCCTCCTGCCAGACACATGGGTCAGGGTGAGCTGTGTTTATTCCAGCACGGGCAGCTGCCCCTCAGGCACCAGTAAAACCACCAGATCAAATGAAGAGATGTGGTTTCTCAAACAGAAAGTACCAAGCCCAGCACTAGGAGACCATTCAGGGAAACATGAGCACCAAGCAGGACAAATGTAGGGAAAGGGTTGGAAGGGGCTAGAAGCAAAGTCCCAGGCTGGTGCTGGGAGCTGGAACTGAACCACAGCAAATGCACCAGGACTTCTGATGTACACAAGGATGGTGGAGAAATGTGCTCTGCAAACACGGGATCTGGAGCACCGGCCCATGTTCCAACCCCACCCATTACCATCGACGGTTTTTGGCTTGTAGTCACAGGCATAACTTACAGGGTGGTTGTTGGGAGGCTTTAAAGTACCTATATCAATACTGCAGAGGGTGATTCATGATTATCTGCAGTAATCCAGAAGCTATACAAAATTGCTAATAATAGGTCTTCAAAACCGACATTTTAGTCAAGTTAAAAAATGACTGGAACAAAATCCAATCATGCTTTGCTAAAACTATAAATGGAAAGGTATAACCCATATTCAGCTCCCCTAAACACTGAGCTAAATGAAAGCAGGGGATGTAGCTCAGCCCCAGGATCCAAGTCAAAGTGGGGTTGGGATCCTGCCCCAGGAGAAGTAGATTCTCAAATATGCAGAAAGGCAGCTCCCAATGTACCAGGTGCCACAGGACTGGCTTAAATCCGGGATGATGGAGGGGATTTGGGAAGGAGAAAGCACGAACACGGATTATGTAGCTGCCCTGGCAGCACATGACAGGCTGCGTGCTGGCAATTGCAGAGCTGCCAGAGCTGAGGCTCCAGCGGTGGGGATGCGGATGTGGGGCCCGGCAGGGTTCATGGTCCTGCTGAACACCATTTATTTAGCGCTGCCGTGCAATCTGATGCACAGTTGCTAGGTGACCAGAGCCCAGGGATGCCAGGATAACGTGGGAACGGCTGTGCAGGTCAGCCCTGGTCCAGCTCCTCAGCATCACGTCCCTGGGATCCATCAGAATGTGGCTCTGTGTCCAGGGAGTGGCACAAGGAGTGAGGTAAATACAGGGATTATGCAGGGGGATGCCAGACAGAGTCCACATGATCCTGCTCCCCAGACTGAGATCTCTGCCAGGAGAAGGGAACAGAACCTTCCCCAGCCCCAGGTCCCAAACCTTCCTCTCCCTTGCAGTTCCCACACTCCTCCTGCCTCCAAATGCCTGCTTACCCTGTTGGGAAATCTCTTCTCACCCCGCCTGACTTGCACTGTTTCATCTGCCTACGGATCGGATAAGCTGATAAAATGTGCTGAACGCACCAAACGGAGCCTGTTCCCTCCATCCGCTCCCGCTGCCGGCTCATCCAAACCAGCGCCGCCGTGTCCAAGGCCACGAGCAGCTCTTTTGCCATTAACACTGCAACAGAGCACGGCGCTCGCAGGGCCAAAGTAAACACCAAATCTGCAGGGATTTTTGCGGTATTGAGGACAAGTTAACGACTGGAGCCTGAGGCAGATTTATTGTCACAATTTTCACTGAGGTCTGTAAAATCCAGCAGTGTTGCAAGCTGGTCGTTAACATTGGCTTTAGGTTTTCACAGTTCTGGCCTGGGGGAGTGGCAGCAAACGTTCCTGTGTGTTGCTGTGGGACTGGAGCTAAGCATGGGATCAGCTGTTCCCCACCGAACCCCTCAGCCCCCTTGGTTTTGGCATATCCAGCCCCTCTTCCACCATCCCCACCCTTCCCAAGGCAGACTATGTTTTCTCCCGCCTCCTTCTGGGAGGGCTTCACAGTTCCAAGTGGGTGAGAAAAGGTGGGGTTTAACCCCACAGCAGATCCCTGGAGCCTGAGAGAGGAGTCTTCCTTACTTTTTTCCCTATCAAGCCATCAGGCATTTCATAGTGACCACTTGAATGAAACCAGACTGTTTAGTCCAAGCAATTACTCATAAGCAGCATCTAATTACTTCTCATATTTAAAGAGAACAGAGAAGAATCTCCTTGGAGTATAAACTTAGTGAAGAAGTTGCAGCTGCAAGAAAAAGCCTATGTTACCCAGACACACACACTCCTTCACATCACCCCACATTCCCTGGCCCACAAGGATGCCCCAAAACACCATGGGATGCAGTTAATCCTTTGTCTCCTCATCCTTTTAGCAGTAACAGGTGGGAGTGAGGGCATTTGCAAATATACAGTCCAATATACCATATCCATACGTGCACTCCCGTAAGCTTGAGGGGTAAAACAAATCTGCACTCTATGGGAAAACATCGCCCATCTCTCTGGCCAGGCAGGGAGGCACGGCCAGGCCCCCCCCAGCCTGCTCTCAGCAGCAGATAAGATCAGAGGTTGGCAGAGCCACCCTCCAGTCTGCTGCACTGCGGGCTCTTCCCAGCCCAGCCGCAGATGAAGTTACAAGGGAGCTGGCTGGCGCTCCGTGCCGGAGATGCTGTCAAGCCCACACCCGCTGCCCCGGCCTCCTGGGACAGAGAGAGGATGAGACTCCGGCTTGGAAACCTCCCGGAGCACTTAAATTCTCTGCCTTGGACAGTGCCTCGGGCAGCTGCTCAGAAATGCGGGTTGTCCCTCCAGAAGCAGAATTGCAAAGATCATCTTGCTGCAAGCCCTGTGCTCCCTGCCCACCCCGCACCACAGGGGATGTGGCAGCCTCAGGGGGAGAGAGGAGAGGCAGCAGAGACCACTGGTTCTCCTCAGGGAAGGCCACAAGGGTTGAGATCTGCAAAAAAAGCCCCCATAGGGCCAAAAGACAACCGGTAGTGCATGGGTATGGAGAAGGCTGCAGCCTGTGTGATGTGACACGCCTGGGTGACACATACACTGGCACCTTGCAGATATCCCAGGCAGACAGGACAGGACCAGGAGCATCTTCCCTTCTCAGTGCCACTCCCAGCTGGCATAAATGCTCCTGGAGAATCCTTTGCAGTGACACTGAGCAGCCTCCATCCCAGCCTTGTCTGAGTTTGGGTGGCTCCCCTACCAACCCATGTCCCCAGTCCCCAGCATGTTTGGAGCACGGGGTTGGCTGCCCATGCAGCTCTCCATGAGCACAAAGAACAGACACAGAGCAGCTCTCTGTTTTTCCAAAATTACTCTAAAATATGGGTTTCCCATTAGACCACCAAGGAGCAAGGGCAAGGTTTCTCTGCTACAGCGATTTTTGGGAGTTCCTCCCTCTTTTGGCAGCAGGAGTGGTTTGCTGATGCCAGCACTGATACTAACTAAAGCTAGTTGGAAATAAAACCTCCCCAGCTCCTCAGTACCAGCATCCCATTTCCAACCAGCATTCTCTCCCATCCAGGACTTCATCAAGGACTGTCCAAGAGCCATTGGTTGCCCTTCAAAGGGGATTGCTGTCCTCTGCCAGCCAGGGACACCTTTGGGTTTGTCCAGGACCACCGCAGCACAGGATGGGGCTTTGTCACCCTCTTGTGGCTTACAAGGGCTGGCTGGTTTGCTGTGGCTTTGAGGTGGCCACATTCGGGACCCCTGGTCCAGGGAAGGCAAGACAGTGCCTTCAGCATCCTCCTTATTCCAGCATCCCTGCTTCATCCTTTTACTCCCAGGGATTCAGGGAGGCTGTCCACCCCCAGAGGATCAGCTTTCCCAGCTCTCCTTCCCTATGAGTCACAAGTCTCCAGGGCAATTCCTTGCCCATCTGGTCCAAAGGAAAGCTTCCCTCAACCAAGACATCCCTGCTCACCCCACACTCCCAGCAAGCCATGGAAAGTGCCTGCGGGTCATTCAGATTGGGTTGCTTTAAAACAGTCCCTCCTTCCCAGTTTAGGTGGCTGGAAATCTCCTACCCAGTTCTCAACCCACCCAAATCTCAGCTAGGAAATTAAGCCGCACCAGCCTCTAAGATAGAGAGAGATTCATTCAGCTTTATCTGAAAGCCATTTCAAGTATGTCCAGATTCCTAATGAAACTTGGATAAAACCCCAGAGATTAATAACAGTGCAAGGCTTTTTCGGATAATGGTTTTCTTCTGTTTCCAAGAGAAACATATATATATGTGCTTTGGTGGAATCTCTGCATACATTTTTTTGGCAGAAAAGCCAAAATAAATCCCTACACTGCAACAACCCTCGGGCAAGATAAGGCAAGAATCTGTTTGTAATTCCTCTGTATTGTTGTCATACACAGATAAACAGGCATCTCTGGCCATGCTGTCCCCTCGGCAAGGCAGGGAGAACGGGGACTGATGTTATTACAAAAGCCCATCTCAGCTGTCCATGTCAGTGCAAGTCCAAACCTGATCCTCTCCCGTGTTACTTCCACACAAGCACGAGTACGTGTTGCTCCTGCATTAAACTTGAGTGTTTCTGGTACATCAAAGTAAGTTATGTGAATCTGGAGGCTGGTTTTGGAGCCACTGTGGGGCTGCATTCCACATGAGCAAAGGCAGAGTGCTCCACAGTCCACCTGGGAACCTCGAGACAGGATCTGCACACCAGGAGCACAAGCCTTCCATCCTGTCCATCTGTTTGTCTGTCAGAGAACAGGCAGGGTGGTCAGGGAGTGGCTGAGGGATGGTGCACTGAGCACCCACTCAGAGAAAGGACCTTATGAGTGGGGCATCACCCACCTGAGCAGGTTCCCACAACACACATGTACTTTATAACCTCACAGCAATATTCTCCAGCACAAGAGGGAAAGCCACCTCAGAATGGAGCCAGAGAGGGGAATGTCTCTGCAGGCTCCACAGGCACCTGCCCATGCTGGGTGACCCACCTCCCCTGCTGTGGCTGCCCTGGGCAGGATCAAGGGGATGATGTAAGCAGGACCTGGCTGAGCACAGCAGGACCCTGCCCACCCCTGGCTGCTCATACAACAAGCATCAAGAAGGGTTGGCACCACCACAGCACAAGGCAAGGCTTATGCTGGATGTGCTCACAAAAGTCTCCCCTGCCTTCAGACTGAGCCCTGCCAGACATGAGTGGACCCCTTGCAGGGTGTCACGTCCCTTGCAGGGTCTCCCCTCAGTGGGTGCAGGTCATGGGGAAGCGTATCCTTCACAACCCTCCTCCTTCTGAGGCAAGACACCTAACAAAGGGGCCCTCCGTGAATGGCCAGAGCACTAATGCATCTGGCATCTGTCCACTCCCTTAACCGCTGTGGCTTTTTCCATCTTCATAAGCAGGGAAAGCAATCAGCGTAATGAACGTCTCTGAAGCTCTCACCACGGCACTCAGGATGTGCTAAACGAAATAAACACACATCAAGAGCCCATTAATGGTGCTCTCTCGTGCCCAGCAGCCATGCTCAGGCATGAGAGGACCAGGAAGGGATGCTAATGTACAAAGCAGAAACTTTCAGAAAGAGAGGCCTGAATTCTTAGTTATTTTCTCCTTTTTCCCTGTTTTCAGATTGCTGCATCCCACACCAGGACAGTGCTGGCAGAGAGGGCAGTGGGACATGCTGCTGGCATGCTCCTCATGGCTTGTCCTCTCTAGGGTGACCCATCCTGCCCAGTCATCCTGCCCTGGCAAGCTTTTCTCTCTTTCCCAGCCTCCCAGAGGGAATTCAGAGCAAACTGGCTGGCCACAGGTGGTTATTATGGTTAGAGAATATGGGGCAGAGACCCCAGGGCTGGGGGACAAATGCTCCTGGTGTGGTGGGAGCATGAGCAGGAGCTGACTCTCCCAGAGTGAGGTTATAGAACACAGCCACACTAATGGGGTACTCACTGCTGAAAAACAAAGGGTTATTCCTCCTCTTTCAGGCTCACATTGGGCCACCTAACCAGGAGCAAGAATTTTGCTCTGCTCAGAATGGAGCTGAGAAAGCTCAGGATGCTGGAAGGGCACAAGCCACAGCATGACCCCAGCATGAGCAGCCCCTGCCTCTCCCTGCTCCCTCCTTCCCCTCCTTTTCCTGCCACATGCTTTTTGACTTCAGTTAGAGCAGCAAAGGATGCCTGATGGGAGAAAAATAATACCCCAGATCTTTGACTTCGTGAATGCAAACACAGCCCCTTCCCTCTCCTCCCAGGTAGAGCTGCTGAGCCCTGGATCAACACAGCAGAGCTGTTGTGGCTGTTGGTGTTGGCCCTGCTGCGAGCGAGGCTGCCAGGCCTTTTAACAGGGATAGGCTTACAAACGAGAGCAAGAGCCTTGGGGGAAAACAGGGCTGGGCTGGGGGTTGATTAATAATAACAGCCCTTCTGCTCGCTGCATCGATGGATATTAGATCTACCAGCAAAAAAAATGAGAAATTAAATGGCTTAATGTTACTCGCTGTTCAGTGCCAGCGCTGAATAACTGCCACGCCAGCAGATACACAGGCAGTGAGACACAGCCAGAGAGACGCTCCAACCGAGATTGTTAAGCATATTGCAACCAAATTTTAATGTCACATCTTCTGCTCGTTGGAGTTCTCAAATCTGTTCTTTCAGCTACCGAAATTTAAAAACTGCTTTATATTCTGCAGGCTTAGGGGTGACTTTTTCCCCCCAGTTAATTAGTTTGAAACTTAAAGGGCTGGGTCGCCCTGAGTTTCAGTGATGGAGCTGTTGGGATACGTGTATAAGTATTTTTTTAATATTTTTTTTTCACTTCTGAGCTGCTCCATCTCATCTGGCAGCAAGCTGCCAGAGAGTGAGCCAGTAATATTTGATACCTGCCTCATGGCTTAGGAGAAATGATCTGATCACCCCAAGCAAAGCCCCAACAGCATGTGGCCACATCACCAAAATCCCCTCAGCTTTGGCTGTGGGGCCAACGAAGAGGCAGCTCAGCTTTCCAGAGGGAGCTAAGCTGGAGGTGCTGGGGAGGGCTGTGCTGCACCAGGTTGGGCTCTCTCAGTCTTGTTCTTCTGCCTTGTGCAAAAATCCTACGAACATAACATGGGAGTTGAGTGTCATTTATAACCCCCAAGCCCCTAAAGGCAGCGTTGGAGCAGATGTTCCAAAACTAACTGCTGGTTTCACCACTGGTAAAGTGCCACAGGGTCTGTTTGGCCTCCACAAATGCGGCTGGTTAATTAATGAATGTGACTTGGACATCCAGGTCTGGAAGGGCACCTGCCACCAGGCTGCTGGGGATGCCTGAACAATCCTCAGGGTATTTGCAAAGCTGTAGACAGAGAGCTGCCTGAGTCCAAGAGGGGCCGTGTACACAAAACAATGCCATGATTCATCCGAGAGATTGCCATAACCCATCGCATTTCATCAGGATGCTGTGGCATTTAAAATGGCATTTCCTCCCATCTGCTGTGCATTAGCAGACAAAGAAAAAGGAGGAGGGGGGAGAGAGCAGCAAAACAAAGGGGGGAGAATAAAACAGGATTCCTGAGTCAGACTGTTCCCAAAGCAGCTCCTTGTCCTTGCAAAGCCTGAGCCCACCGGCTCAGGACAGTGACTCTGGACATGGACAGTTTTGCCTCTGGGCCTGGCTACAGCCCAGGACATTACCCAGATGGTGGTGAGACATGCTGGTAACAACCATGACTCAAAGCCCTGCAGAACAGCACCTGGCAAACCCCCTTCACACCCAGAGTTGCCCAAGCAGGGCCCCCAGTGAGCAAATCCCCCCAGGCTAATTTGGTCATTTCCTCTATTTCTCCATCTCCCCTCAGATTTTAGTTTACTTCTTACCTCCCTTCCCTGACTTATCTTCCCTTGAAAATAAGAACCCCCTTTCTCTATCCCTTCACTGCTCCCCCTTCTCTCTCACGCTCCCAGCTCCTCTCCTCACTGTCCCTTAACACCTTTCATCTCCACCTACCTCCTGTACCTTGTCCTGCCCCATCCCAAACTCCTCCATACTCCCTCCTCTGCTCAGCCCTGGTGGTACCCCCGAGGGGCTTTCCAGGAGGGAGAGGGCTCAAAGCTCTTTTGACAAGCCACTCAGACCTGGGAAATTCAGCTCAGCTTCTGAACTGGGCCATGAAGATTATCTTAAACATGGCTTGCACTTTCAGCCAAAGCTCTGACTCACAAGACACATCAGAGTTACCTCTTGGGGGCAACAGGGTCCATGGCCACCCATCCCATCCTGCTCTAGAGCCCAGGCAGGAGGAGTAATGTGCCCGCAGTTCATGCTCTGGCTGGAATCAGCAGCCAATGAAAGGGGTCGGGCAAGGAGCTGCAGCAGCTGAGGAGCAGCCACAGTGCCTTTCCTCCTGTCCCTGCTCCACCACCATGGTGTAAACACCAGCAGACAGAGGTAGAACCTTCCTGGGGCGAACACCCCGGGATCTTCACGCATCCAGACCCCAAGGATGCTGTGTACCACCTTCCCCTGTGATCCCTACAAAGTCCCTTCGCTCTGCAACTCCTAAACAGCCATAAGCAACCCCACATACACCGAACAGAAAGGTTGGATGGCAATGGGAGATGTGTCCCAGGCTGCTACAACACCCGACATGCCACAAACTCACGTGTGGACAAATACATTAAACCAAAGCCTGGAGAGCAGCAGCGTGTCCCTGCAAGCCTAAGGGTCCAGCAGACATGCCTGGAGGCTGTCAGCTCCTACTGGGCACAACAGAGGAAGGACAGCACTCTCCAGCCTGCTGTGCTGCACACTCCCTGAAGCCAAGCTTGGCCCAGACATAAGCAGTCATTCAGAAGGGAATAGGTGTGGACAAGTCTGACCCCCAAGCAATAACCAGAGAGCATGTGAAAGTGGCAGCGAGCAAAGCCCTCGGCTCGAAGGCTGAGAGCAGGGACAGGGCTGTGTTGTTATTAGAGATGAAGCTGAGCTGGCTCCTCAATTACAGCTGTTTTATCCCCTGTCTGGAGTCCGAGCAGCTTCCTCGGATCTCTCCGTGACTCAATGTCTTGGCATGGACAACGCATACCCGAGAGGTTGGCTTTTGAAATCCACCAGAGATATTTTACCTTCCTAAAATAAAGAGTGGGCAAAATATTTTCAACCTCCCACCAGAAAATGCACACACACACACACACACACACACAAAAATCACTCCTTAATAAGTGCATGTTGTTGGGTCTCAGCTGGTTTTGGGCTGGGGTATGTTTTCCTGGTTATAATCATGCAGCTGTTTGCTGACTGAATAGCTGTATTTATTTTTTGACATGTTTACTAACCACCTCAAATACCTTCTCTACCTGTAATTGTGGTGCAGCATACATATTATTTTTTTTTCCAGATTTCTTCATTCAAGTGGGCTGTGTTATTCCCAGGCCCTGCGCTGTGGTTTGCTGAGAGTATTCGTGGTTTGTGGGTATGAATCTTTGGACTCAGGTGACCCTAAACTGTGGCAGACCTGTGAAGAGACACCAGGGGTAGGGGGTGGGAAATGGAGGCAATTTTTCAAGCCATTTGTGCATGGGTGCTCAGGGCTTTAACATCCACTGTTTGCCTTTCTCCACAGTAATCTCTCCTGAAAGTGTTTTGTCCCATCAGTGCTCGTTTGTCTTTTTGCCTTCCATGAAGCTGGTCAAAGCCAAACCCTTTATGCTTTCTAGTGCATGTGAGGCCTGAAAATGCAGCAGAGCAGGGCTTTGTTGGACTCCTGGCACCCAAATGCTGTGGGAAGCTAATGCAGCCAGTTTCCCCAGGCACCGTGTGAAGCATCATCCCTTGGCACAGAGATCAGAGAGTTCTGGAAAAGCTGGGCTGGCAGAACACCTCCAACCCAGACCAGCATGCTGCCACCATGCAGGACTATGCTCCCCTCTCCTGCCCATACCTGAGCTGAGTGTCTGCCTGTGTTCTCCTACCCCTGAGGGTTATCAGGATGTACTCCCCTCCTTTGTCTCTCTACTGGCATCCTCCCAGCACTAAATGTCCCATCCATCCTCCACACAGACCTCTCCAAACAGTGTTTTTGCAATTCCCTGCACCACACAGGGCTCCGTCAAAGGTTTGACATTTGTTTGGAGAGCTTTGCTACCCAAGAGGGACTCTGCTCCTTTCTGCTGGTGGGAGCTGTGTTAGTGCTCAGATCTGGGGGGTTTTTACACAAACAAAGCAAACTGAGCAATTCCTGGACATATAAAACCATTCTAGATCATGTCAAAGTAGGTCCAACTCTGTTCATGCACGTACCTGCAGCAGACAGAGCCCTTGGTGAACCCTGGGGGCTCAATCTCCACCCAACCATACTTTCCTAGGCCATGAAGTCAATATCCCCAGGCTACCTCTGTCTGCTCAGCTTCATCCACAGCCTCCCCAGGAGACACCCTNGTCCCCAGGCTACCTCTGTCTGCACAGCCTCCCCAGGAGACACCCTTCTCTGCTCCCTGCCTCAGGATGCTTCCATCTGGCTCTTCCTCTCCAGTTAGGACAACCAGGGCCCCAAACCAGGCCACCAGCTGAGACCTGCTTACCTCAGGTCACCTCAGAGCAGCAGCAGCTGAGCTGGGACACCACCCCTGGGGGCAGCCAGGGTGTCACAGCGTGTGCCATGGCCACGTTTATGCCAGGCCTCGCTGCCCAGTTGTACAGGGGGAGGTCAGTCCCAGAAAGCACCGAGCAGGCCTGGGATTCATTTACAGGAGCTGTAAAACTGCCACCTGGACCGTGGCTTTACAGCTCTGGACCACGCTGGTGTCAGAGACTTTTGGTGCAAGAGCCAGCTGGAGCCGGGCCAGTTTTATATTTAATCCTGCCTGTGAACACAAATAAAGGGTCTGTATTTTGAATGAGCGACAGGCACACCACGGACATTATTAAACCTTCCAAAAATAAACCTCTGCCGAAGTGATGGGAGACAGATTTTTTCCTGGAAAGTATCAGCGCAGAGCAGGGCGGGGGTGGCAGGGGGGCAGCCCCTCTGTCACAGGCTCCTCTCCAACAGCTGCTCCGCGTCAGGGGCGGCCTCTTCCCTCTCTCCCCGTGCGTGTTTGAGCTCCTCTGGGCAGCTTAATGTCCACTCGGCACTGCATCAGCCCCGAGGGTTCAGCTCCGGAGCGCCGCCGATGAGCCCTGCGGGAAGGAAGACTGTGCTGAAATACACGGGATGACACGTGGAGGTTCTGAAATAACCCCCGGCGAGCCCCCCGCGCCTCCTGCCAGGGGGGTGTGTCCATCTCCCTCATCTCCTGCTGGGGCAATGTGACACCCCCATGGCCTGGCCCCCTTTCCATCTCCCCTATGGCCTGGGCCCCCTTCCCCTTCTGCCCCATGGCCTGGCCCCCCTTTCCATCTCCCCCATGCCCTGGGCCCCCTTTCCA
>VXBX01004108.1:16398-41557 GCA_013400415.1 Scytalopus superciliaris
CCGGGAGAAGGCTGTCGGCCCGGCGGATAGCGCCGTCCTGTGCCGGCACACGTGGGGCTGCGGGAAACCCCCCGGGGAACGCGCTCCCCACGTGTCTGTGTGTGTGTGTGGGGAGGGCACATTCCGGGTCCTTTCCTGCGGGTTCCCGGTCGCTGCTCCTGTCCGGGGGTGCGTCCCGACACGCCGCAGGTCCCTGACTGGTGTCCCCTTTCTGCTTTCACAGAAGTTGCTCCCTTCCCTCTCGACCTCTCTCGAGGACATCTTTACGCACTGGGAAAAGTAAGTTCCAAGGGGGAATTTAGTATCGGGTAGATCCCAAGCTGCATGGCACGCGTGTGATCTTTATTTTCCAGAACGCCCCGTTGTCAGAGCATTTCCAGTGGTAACTGTGCCCAGCAGACTTTCCTCTGGTTTCACGGCAATTCCTTTCAAGTGTTCAGGATTACTCTGGTTTAAAATTTCTTGACCTTGGAGACGTTATTCTACAGCAGCTGATGCTGTTTGTGCTCGTTCATACTGGAGTGCTGTGAGGCTCAGAGACTCCTGCTGTACTGTCAGAAACCTGTTCCCCAGCTCTGTTCCACTTTCATTTTAAAGCCACGTGCTTTGCAGGAGTGTTGACCCCAGAACAGAGAAGTTGAGCAGATGCTGAAATGCCAAAGCTCTTGCAGGGACTTAAACCTTGGCATAGGCCACAGATGATCTGACTCAGAGCAAGCCTCTTGGTCTCAGCCTGTCCTTTCCAGCCCTGACACGTTCCCAAGGCTTACATATTCCCCACGGGAAGGTCTGCAGCCTGGAGCATTCCCATCTGTGGGGTGTAGTGACAGTGGCACCCACCCAGGGCTTGCTGTTGGAGTCCGGGGCTGCAGAGAGGCCTTTGGCATCCTCAGTGCTGGGTTATCCAGGGAATTTATGGAGCTGGGAGTGCTAGAGTGAGCAGCCTTGGGAAGTGTTTCCTTCAAAGATGTGGTTTTGCTGGGACACCTCGTGCCTTGGTCTTTGCTCTTGTGCTTCACATTTGAGCAGGAGAAAGGCTTGGTCTAGGTGAGGGTGTAGCAGCTCAGAAATAGCTTTGCTGTTATTCCCTCTTTAACAGTTTGTTGCTCTCGTGGGTGCTGATGGTGACCTTCCCACGTGCTGGTTGCCTTCCCTGCTGCAGC
Source organism: Scytalopus superciliaris (assembly GCA_013400415.1). Lineage (NCBI taxonomy): Eukaryota > Metazoa > Chordata > Aves > Passeriformes > Rhinocryptidae > Scytalopus > Scytalopus superciliaris. Next base: position 17,562 of record VXBX01004108.1, read on the forward strand.
AAACCCTCCCAGACACTGCTGCTGTTAAACTTGGGGACAAGAGGGGGCTTGCATCAGGTTTGACTCCTTTTTCTTTAGTGTCACCCTTCTGTTGTGGTCCTGCCCCACAAAGGGTGCCTGTTATTCCTGCTCTGCCTGAGTTATGCCTGGTTTGGAGTCAGAAGGAGAGAGGTGTTGAGCAGGAGTTATTCTTTATCCAGAAGGTGTCCTGGAGTGCTCTTGTGAGTGAGCAGCAGTTATTACATCTTGTTACTCCCTAGGCTTTTGGCCCCAAAATGTCCTTCCTTAAACTACCCTGTGGCTCTTGCCAGTCTCACCAAGGTGTCCTTGGTGCTGTCCTGCAGAAACTCTTCCAGAGTGAACCTGAAAACTGAGACTTGCAGTTACAGGAGTGGCCTTCTTCCAGAGCTGCATTTGCTCTTGGAGGGTGCAGGGAGTGGGTGGAAGGGTGCCTAGGAGCAGGAGAAAGCTCCAGAATGCTGCAGGGACAGCAACAGCAGACAGCATTTCTTCCCTCCCCACATTATCCCTGAGCTCCTGATCACTCACAGCAGCCTGGGTAGTGCTGTCAGCTGCCACTAGATCAGGAAGGTGTTGCAGGATCAGAGCTGCCCCTGTGGGATACCCTGTTGTTGTATTGAANCGGGCCGGGGGGCCGAGGGCGCACCCCGGCCCGCAGGGGCACGCTGTGCCCCGGGAGAAGGCTGTCGGCCCGGCGGATAGCGCCGTCCTGTGCCGGCACACGTGGGGCTGCGGGAAACCCCCCGGGGAACGCGCTCCCCACGTGTCTGTGTGTGTGTGTGGGGAGGGCACGGTCCCGGTCCTTTCCTGCGGGTTCCCGGTCGCTGCTCCTGTCCGGGGGTGCGTCCCGACACGCCGCAGGTCCCTGACTGGTGTCCCCTTTCTGCTTTCACAGAAGTTGCTCCCTTCCCTCTCGACCTCTCTCGAGGACATCTTTACGCACTGGGAAAAGTAAGTTCCAAGGGGGAATTTAGTATCGGGTAGATCCCAAGCTGCATGGCACGCGTGTGATCTTTATTTTCCAGAACGCCCCGTTGTCAGAGCATTTCCAGTGGTAACTGTGCCCAGCAGACTTTCCTCTGGTTTCACGGCAATTCCTTTCAAGTGTTCAGGATTACTCTGGTTTAAAATTTCTTGACCTTGGAGACGTTATTCTACAGCAGCTGATGCTGTTTGTGCTCGTTCATACTGGAGTGCTGTGAGGCTCAGAGACTCCTGCTGTACTGTCAGAAACCTGTTCCCCAGCTCTGTTCCACTTTCATTTTAAAGCCACGTGCTTTGCAGGAGTGTTGACCCCAGAACAGAGAAGTTGAGCAGATGCTGAAATGCCAAAGCTCTTGCAGGGACTTAAACCTTGGCATAGGCCACAGATGATCTGACTCAGAGCAAGCCTCTTGGTCTCAGCCTGTCCTTTCCAGCCCTGACACGTTCCCAAGGCTTACATATTCCCCACGGGAAGGTCTGCAGCCTGGAGCATTCCCATCTGTGGGGTGTAGTGACAGTGGCACCCACCCAGGGCTTGCTGTTGGAGTCCGGGGCTGCAGAGAGGCCTTTGGCATCCTCAGTGCTGGGTTATCCAGGGAATTTATGGAGCTGGGAGTGCTGGAGTGAGCAGCCTTGGGAAGTGTTTCCTTCAAAGATGTGGTTTTGCTGGGACACCTCGTGCCTTGGTCTTTGCTCTTGTGCTTCACATTTGAGCAGGAGAAAGGCTTGGTCTAGGTGAGGGTGTAGCAGCTCAGAAATAGCTTTGCTGTTATTCCCTCTTTAACAGTTTGTTGCTCTCGTGGGTGCTGATGGTGACCTTCCCACGTGCTGGTTGCCTTCCCTGCTGCAGCAAACCCTCCCAGACACTGCTGCTGTTAAACTTGGGGACAAGAGGGGGCTTGCATCAGGTTTGACTCCTTTTTCTTTAGTGTCACCCTTCTGTTGTGGTCCTGCCCCACAAAGGGTGCCTGTTATTCCTGCTCTGCCTGAGTTATGCCTGGTTTGGAGTCAGAAGGAGAGAGGTGTTGAGCAGGAGTTATTCTTTATCCAGAAGGTGTCCTGGAGTGCTCTTGTGAGTGAGCAGCAGTTATTACATCTTGTTACTCCCTAGGCTTTTGGCCCCAAAATGTCCTTCCTTAAACTACCCTGTGGCTCTTGCCAGTCTCACCAAGGTGTCCTTGGTGCTGTCCTGCAGAAACTCTTCCAGAGTGAACCTGAAAACTGAGACTTGCAGTTACAGGAGTGGCCTTCTTCCAGAGCTGCATTTGCTCTTGGAGGGTGCAGGGAGTGGGTGGAAGGGTGCCTAGGAGCAGGAGAAAGCTCCAGAATGCTGCAGGGACAGCAACAGCAGACAGCATTTCTTCCCTCCCCACATTATCCCTGAGCTCCTGATCACTCACAGCAGCCTGGGTAGTGCTGTCAGCTGCCACTAGATCAGGAAGGTGTTGCAGGATCAGAGCTGCCCCTGTGGGATACCCTGTTGTTGTATTGAAAGGATTACTGGAGTAGTTACCAGGACTTTGGAATAGGAAATGTGCCTTTGGATTAGCCTGCTTGCACAAAACTTGCTGTTACAGCTGTGCTGACAGAACACTCTGATGGCAAGCACAGTCTTTGCTCGCCAAATTGTTAAACTAATCTTGTTTTTAAAACAGATGAACAAACAAAATGAGCTAAACTGGCACAGAAATGAGGATATTTGCCTCTGATAATTGTGTGTCTCAGGGCTTAGAAGCATTGCCTGTGTGAATCACACCAATGTGTCCCCAGTGTTATAATAAAGCAAATCTGTTCTCTTTTATTGTCAAATGAAAGTGTGTGTAACTTTAGTTATATCATCAGCTTTAGTACAGGTAGGAATTAGAGCCTGAAGGAATCTTTCTCCAGCTTGATGTTTTAACCCAATTGAACAGCTTAAATGTTTAATACTTATCTGTGGCCTTTTCCTCCCTTTTCCCAGTGCATCTTCTGTAGGACCAGCCACTTTCTTAAACCTCTCTGCAACCTGCCTTTCCTGCCCTTTTGGCCTGTGAGCCCAAGTTAAATGGCTTTTTCAGCCTTTAGATTCACTTCTTCTGGCCTTGTGGAATACCAAGAGCCATTTGGGGATCACTGCCCTATCCCTGGGGCTGTCCTTCATAACACTTTAACTGTAGCTGCCTCCTGGAGATTGAATTTGTTCTGTGGGGTGCCTTAGCTCTGTGTCAGGCACCAGCCCTGACCATGTATGTTTTTACTTTGCTGAAGTGAGGAGTCTGCTTAGGGCACAGAAAAAAAGGGTCTAGGTTCAGTATCCTGGATGGTGCAAGGATATGTTACTCTTGGGAGTTTGCTGAGTGCTGGAGATGCCCTTTGCAGGTTAGAGAAGTGTTTCTCTCACCCTCTTGGGAACTGCAGAGAAATGACACTGCCTGTCCTTAGGCTGACAGTGAATAATTGTATTCCAGTTTCTTCAAGATGTATTTTACGCATTTTGACACCATTTGTCTTCCCTAGAACTCCCCCAAATTCCAGGAGAAGAAAGGTGAGTGATGAGGAGCCAGCCATCCCAGAAAAGATCAGAGTTCCTGATCCCTTGAGCAGCTCTGAGAGCTCAGAGAAAGAAGAGGATGAGAAAGAGAAGGCGAAAGCTGCAAATGGTAGGAGCCTTTCATTGCCCTGGAGCTGACAGGGTGGGACTGGAGGCTTGTGTAGGAGCAACCCAACTTGCTTGGCTAGGGAAAATGCTTGTGAAGTGGTGGCTATTGCCTTGTGCTCTCAGAAAAATAGGACAACTAATTTAGCACCCACTTCTCATGTGGAGTTTCTGAGGAGCACAGATGTCTGCTGAAGCTTGAAAAAAAAACTGTTATGTTTCATTGGGGAGTGATGGGTCTTGCTGCTTGGGTGAAGCCTTGGGAACCTATTGCTGCCCACTGTGGAGCACTAGTTGGTCCCATGGATGAGGGAAGGATTTGTTAGTTGGTCTGGTAAGCCAGAGCCCCCTGTCTGAGGTGGGGATAGGTAGATCCCTGCTGCAGCTGATGTGGGTGGCGTTGGCTTGCAGAGTCTCACAAAAGCCCATGTGTCTGATATATTTTGGCTCAGTTCATCTGCTGTAGACCAGCCTTTAGAAACCTACAGATCTTGGCAGGATTCTTGTCTTGGTGCTGGGGAGAAGGATGGGGTGGAGGAACAAAGGACTTGTCTGTCACAAAGATAGCAGCGATGGTGGTGTTGAGGCAGATGTGGAGGTGGGACCCTGCCCTGCTGCTGGCACCTTCCTGCAAACCAGAGGCCATGCTGCTGTGACAGACACACTGACACAGCTGTCCTGTGGCTCTCTCCTGTGCAGCAGCCAGCCTTTCTCTGGCCACGAACTCAGCAGTGAATGTAGAAAGCAGTGAGGAGGAGGAGTCCTCATCAGAAGAGGAGACACTGGCTGGGAAAGGTGCAGTGACGGTAAGGCAGTTCTCTTGGCTTTGAGGGCTGATGGTATTCTGAGACCAGGACTGTCCCAGACTCATTGGCATGTGTAGAATTGTGGGCTGGGGTGGAATTCCTTTTAAAATGACCCTCCTGCGCTGCCATAAACCTTCTCTTAGATACCTGTCTCCCAAATGCTCCCTGAAAGAACTTGCCTGGTTGCCACATTGCTACTGAAGGTACATTCTCCAATTTAGCCTTTCATCTGTGTGTAGGCTTCTAATTTTTTTGTTTCCTGTAGGTGACCCCAGCTGTGATGGGTGGCAAAGCTGCCAACTCCTTGCATTCTCCCCCCAAGGCCACTGCCCCAGCAGGCAGAGCAGCAGTGCTCCCTGCTCCTGACAGAACTGTGCTCTCCAACAAGCAGCAGCCCAATGCTGCAGCTCCAGCCAAGGCCCAGAAACTGCCCCCTCCTGGGAAGCCTGGACATGCCACAGCAGCTGTGGCCAAAGTAGGGCAAAGCAAAGCACCAGGAACGACCAAAGCACCAGAAAGTTCCAGCAGCAGCAGCAGCTCCTCATCTGAGAGTGAGGAGGAAAAGGAGACACCAGCTGTGAAGGCCCCAGCCTCCAAAGCGGGTGAGGAGCCTGCAGGGTGTGGTAAATGTGTGTGTGTATGTGTGCTCCAGCTCTGCTACGAGCCGGGTCTGAGACGTGCCTTCAGCATGTTCCTTTCAGCTCCCTCGCTGGAGAGCTGAAGAGTGATGTTTGTTCCTTGGGGAGGCTGCTAGAACACTGCGAAGCAGCCAGCTCTGGAGCTCCGTGGGATGAGTCCAGCATGCTTGCTCCCATTTCAGGCAGCAGATTCTGTGCTAAGATGTCTGTCTGGCAGCACCCAGCACTACAGGGTTGGGGGTAACAGTACAGGGTGTCCGGAGGAGATGCAGTACTGATGCTACAGATATTTTCAGCTTTTTGGAAAGGCACTGCAGTGTTTTCTCTTTATTCCCAATTGCCAAGTGATTAGTTTTGGGTTTTGAAGTCTTTAGGGAAATCTTTAAGTGCTTTGAAGTGTGTGTTTGTGTACTGGAGAAGGGGGGTGAGGCACAGACCGTTGAAGCTCTGAAAATGATCCTTCTCTTGGCTGTTTTCCAGAGGAGGCCCAGCCAGGCTGGGTGCCCCTGCAGGGAGCTGTGTGTGGCTGGGCAGCTCCCCGTGGGGTCAGAGGGTGGCCAGGAAGCATTTCCCATCTCTGCCTGCCCTCCCAGAGTGGTGTTTGTGGGCCAGCATTTGTCTGGAGAAGCTGTTCCCAGCAGGCCACTGATGCTTTCAGCAGTGCTGGGTCCTCTTCCTGCAAATCCCCTTAGCCCTCTCTGCGGCTTGTTTTGTTTCACTGACTTCAAAAGCCACATTAGCATCATTCTCTGGGGGCTCAGAGCAGGCAGCAGCTGTGACATCTCGCTTGTGTTTCAGAGCCGAAGCAGGCGGCTGGGGCTGCCGAGAGCAGCAGTGAGGAATCAAGTGAGGACACATCCTCTGAGGAGGAGGAGCTGGCAACTCCAGCCGTCCAGGTAAACTCTCCAACACAGGCTCTTTGTCCCTAGGAAGTCACTTCCCTTCTTTTGAAGATGAGAGGAATTGCTGCAGTGCTGTATTCTGACAGCACATTTTACCTTGGGCATGTGAGATCCCCAGAGCCAGAGAACATGCTGTGTGTCTGAGAGCCCCACTAACCCCTGCTGGCATCAACCATTCCATCCCAGTTTCTGCTAGTGCCAAAGCTGAGGGTGATTCTTTGATCTGTAGGAGGTGATTGGTGTGCAGTTTCACAGATACAGTCAGGGAGTCTGTGGAGAAAGTGGCTTGCTTCAGATACTCCACAGCCCATGGGTCTGAACGAGCCTGTCCTCGTCAAAGTTAGCAAGGTAGTTTGCTTTAGAACATTCCATGCAGTTAGAGCTTTCAGCCATTTTCTTCTGAGGTGTGACCTGATTCTCCCGTTCCCTTTTGTAATGCCTGTTCCCAGGCAAAGCCAGCTGTGAAAGCAGTGCAGTTTAATGCAGCACCTGTGAAAAGTCCACCTGCTGCTCCAGTGTCTCTCAAGAAGAATGCAGCGAGGCAAACAGCACTGGCACCAAGCCAGGCCAAACCTGCATCCACAACGGTTCCAGGGGCTGCACAGCGTGATGACACATCAGAGAGCAGCAGCTCATCAGACAGTGAAGATGAAGAACTCCCTTCAGCAACCCAAGTGCGTCTGTCCAGGATTCTCCCTCTCCTTTGCACACCTCTCAGGGCTGGGAACTGCAGTGAAAAGAATATTTTGTAAATGCACGTAGTGTGTAGCAAAGTCATGTTGGGGGTGGGAGGAAAGAGGCGTGGGGTGTTCAAAGGCACCTCAGTGTCTTTGCTCTGAGCTATAATCAACCCACTGTGCCTTTCTTAAAACAAAAAAAAAAAANTCAGTACTTTTATTTAAAAAAACCTCCCAGCAATTCTTTTACCACCTGAAGAGGCAAATTGTAATGGTGGAATTTGCTTCTCAGGTATAAATAGCAATAAATAGTGTCTAATTTGTTGAGCTGTAGTGCAGCTCGGCTTCCCTGCTATGGAGAGTGCAAAGTGCTGCCTTGTAAAGTGCTGCCTTCCACTGAAGGGGACTGGTAGTAGCAGCAGGCTGATGAGGAGTGTCTGTTCTTGCTTTCTCATCTTGGGAGACTATCCCCACACAGCTAGATGAAAGAATTCCTTGTGTCCTGCCAGTCACTACACTTCTTCAGGGTTTGCCATTCCCAGGGGGCTCTGAAATCTCTCCCCCTGATTACAGTCTGAGCAAATGAATTACGGTGCTGTGGGATTTGCCTTACTTCATTCTGTTCTTGTCTTGTCCAGACAAAGCCACCTCCAAAATCCTCCCAGGCTGTCCCATCCCCAGTGAAAGCCACACCAGCAGCATCACTTTCCGTCAGAGCATCTCCAGCAAAAACACTTCCACTGTCCCAAGGGAAGCCAGCACCAAAGTCAGCAATGCCAAAGCAGGCTAAAACCCTACTGGGAAGGACTGCTGCTCCCACAAAGCCTGCTGAAAGTATAAAGCCAGTGGAGATCTCTGGCTCGTCAAGCAGTGAAGAGGAGGATCTCCCTGTGCCCATCAGTCAGAAGGTAGGTGATCCTCATCCAACCCAGTGCAAAGGAATGGGATATACAAGACAAATGTGTATCCCTTAAATGCCAGGAGTATGTTGTATCTCAGACCCTCAGAGAGGAAGATCTTTCTGCTTGGAAACAAGTGCAGCCTAACTGCTCACCCAGCCATACCAGAGGGGAGGGTGGGGGTAACCTATTTGGTACCATCTGTTCACTCCACTCATGCATTGCCCCTCTGGAGTGGGGCCTGTGAGGGTTTGGTTAGAGTTCTCTAACGATGAGCTCAGACTGGACTCAGGTGGCTAAACTCAAAGGGAAGCAAATCCCTTCCTTGGAGCATCCTTAGGCACATTGTATTGAGACCTTCTGCCTCAACTCTGAGCTGCAGGGCCCTTGAGAAAGTGCCCTGAAATCAGCCTTTTGGAGATGGCACTGTCTGCATGGGAGGAAGGGAAGCCGGGGGCAGAGCCTCACGTGTCCTTGCAGGGAGGCTCTTTGTCAACACGTCCTTTCAGTATTGACAGGCAGGAGCCAGCAAGGCTCTGCATTTTTGTCTTCATAGCCTTGGTCTGCTAAGGTGGGTGGAGGGGGACGCATCTCCAACAGTTGGCTCTGTGCTGCTCTCTTCCTGCATGACTGATTATATGTGAGGCTTCAGCTCTGGGTGACAGGAACAGCTATTCTGATAGCTGTGCCGTGGGGTCCTGCTGTAGAACCATTGAGACTCGCCCCTTTTAGCAGGGTTGCAGGTGAAGGATGTGCTGGGGTAGGTTTGTTTCCCCTAGTGTTGACTCTGTGAAGCTGTCAGCAGCAAGTTTTACCTGCTGATTTAACCACTTCAGCATCTTCCCTCTTGCAAACTGACACAGCAAGGAAGAGCTTGTCATCGAGGAAGCTCTATTTTTGCCAAACAGGCTGTTTCTTCCCTTGTTAGTAGCCTGCAGGCAGAGACCACGAGTGAAACCTGAAGTGAAACTATTGGGCTTAGCTGTGTCCACAGTCCTGTCCTCCCAGTCAAACTCCTCTTAGCTCATCCTCACCATCTGCTACTTGGGCATATGCTAACCACTGACTTACTGTATCCTGCAACTTCCTCTGGCTTCTGTGCAAGATCCAAACAGATACAGAGCGTTGGAAGCTGCTTCATCCTTCCCTGTGGGGGTGGATTAGCACAATTAAAATGAACATCATGCTTAAATTGAACTGCTTAATTGGTATGTTTACCCTTGAAGACTCAGGAATATTTAGTCAAAGAAGTTGACAAGGCGTTTGCATATTTTTTGGGGGGGAAGGATGGTGGTAGGGGACAGTCTGACCCTAAAATTGCTGTGAGCTCCTTTTCCTTTGGAACTGCTAATTCTGCTCTTTGCTCTTTTGTGGACATTTTGGGCCAAAAATGACACTTGAGCCCTCTATGGACAGGCTTTGGCTTCTGTGTACAAGGAGTGGGTGTGAGATGCACATGTCTTGGGAGCCTGTGTCTTCCTTGAGCATCCCAGGAAAACCCACGTGGGCTGCACTAGCAGAAGTTGTTCCTGCAACTTTTTATCTTGGACAGCAGGCCCTGCGGGGAGAGGCCAAACCTCCCAAGAAACAGAGGGTCTCCTTCCCTCCCTGAACCCTGTTCTGCCCCTCTGTGCAGGTCACAGCTGTACCTTTTGCTGGGATAGTGATCCCCATCCCGACGGGCTGGCAGCGATGGAATGTGATTGTACAACGTGCCGGGCGCACGTGGCTCGGTGTTGTTCCCTCTCTTGTCATGCAGAGCTGCATGATGCAAATGGACCCAGCGAGTGGCAGATGGGTTGTGTGGCAGCTGAGTCATCACGCTCCCGGAGCCGCAGGCAGCTCCTGCTTTGGGGGCTGGAGAGGGAGCAGGAAAAATGATTTCCTCTTGAGTTATTTTCCTCCTCTCCAAGTTACTTAAGTACCTGTGGACTCTCGAGCTGTCAGAAGCTCTCTGCTTGTGTTACCTGCTGCTTGGGTGTAACTCGGCCACGCTGCCAGCCTGATCCCACCTGTGGCTGCCATCCATCTGATGTGGATGGAGGGACCTTGGCTTCCTCCCAGGAAATCACCTTATGGTGATTTCTCTGTGGATGCTGTTAATGTTCTTTTTGTGTTAGGATGCCCCTACATGGCAGCTCCTTCCCAGTCCCTTGCTAAGTTAGGAAATCAAGCAGCCCTGTGCTGTGCATCTGCATGGGGGAGAAGCCAGTCCTGTTACTATGAAGGGCTTAAAACTGAGTGAGTGGGCTCTGATCTTGGTAAGCTCTTCCCTTGCACAGCAGTGCTTGGGATGGCAGGGAGAGGAGCTAGCACGTTAGAGTAATGTGTGTGAATTTTTCTGTCTACTTCAAGTAGTTCTCTATCTTCAGCTTTGCAAATCTGGCCTCTCTCCTGGAGATTGTGACTCACTGGTATCAAAACAAAACAGAGAATTGAGGTTTGCAGTGTCCCCTCTCCAAGCATTCGTGGAGGTTTCTGTTTCTCTAAGCAGAGTCAAAATGTGCTTGGCTTGTTCAGGGAGCTGTTCTGTAATGGGATAAACATGCAGATGCTGTTGTCTGTTTAGTGTTTGGCTTGGAGATGATAAACACTGCCCCAGTGGCAGCCCGTGGCGGGGCTGTGCCAGGAGGCACAGTAGGATTGGTCTTCCTGGGAGGCTGCTAGGCTGGTGTTCTTGGCTGTGGGGGTATATCAGTGTGTTGGGAGCATGGCAGGGGGTTGGCAGGGGTGGTGCAGCCAGGCAGGACTCTCTCACTGGGTGCCAAAGCAGGCTGCCATCACGTGCCAGGTGGACAGGATCTGCCTGCCCTGGCACACGTGATGTACTCTTTGGCAGAGCAGCCCGGAGATGAGCCATGAGTGGAGTAAACTGAGTGGGTGCAGAGCACTGTGAGCCTGGGGAATTTCTGCAGGGGGTGAAATTCCCAGATCTCTGCACAATGCAGCCTGTCTCAGTTGCTTGTGGGAGTGGCTTGTGGCCTGTCCTGGGACATCAAAGTCTCAACAGGTGCTGTAGATAATAAGTGTCAGAGGTTTTTTGTTGTCTGAAGATTTCTAAATTCTGAGACCTGTTGACACATCAGTTTCCAAGGTGAGTCCCACTCTCTCTCTGCCTGCCCCTGTGTTCCCAAACCCTTGAGTCAGTCCTGTGTCTACACTGAACCCTCCAGCACCTCTAGGATGTAGCTGCTCTGTTACTGCCCCTGAATCTTGGTATGGGGCAAGGCTTCCAAACTCCTACTGATTCCCTGAGCTGGGCATAGGTCATGCTTAAATAATAGGCTTTCTTGGAGCGGGGTTCTTGGAGTTGCAGTGATTCTCCTGCCCTCAGGCTCCTGTCCAGCCAGTGTCTCTGCTTGAAGAAGGAATTGCTGTTACGACCTTACAAGCGCTGTTAGCCCGAGTGCTCGTGCAGTAAAACACACTCAGGTTTCCTGTCAGAAGCAAATTGCTAAATGCAGAGGTACGTGTGTACAGCAGCTCAGTCCAGGCAGTAACTGAAGCCCCTTCTACTCTTAACATGCCAAGGATGGAGTGAGTGTTAGCAGCAGCTGTGTTAGTGTAAAACAAAACCCAACTTGAGCTGAAATGGCACTTAAACTCCTAAACAACACCTGTGCTAACACTCTGTTTCTGGGCCTGTGTTTCTGTTTTGTTAAGAGGTTAACAGAACAGCCCAGACCTGTTCCCAACCAGAGCCAGGCTTCTAAAGCTGGGCCACCTGAAAAAGCAGTGGGAAGCACCTTGAAAAGCCAGGTCTCAGAAAGTGGGAGCAGTGACTCGTCTGACAGTGAAGAGGAGTCCCCTGCAGCACAGAGGCAGCCTCCCCCAGCTGGTAAGTCTCCTGGCAGCCAGGATCCCTCACCCGCATCCTCATGGGTTTCCTCTCTCTTGCACGTGTAAGAATGGAACCTGGTGTGATAGCTCTTGCTCTGGATAGCCACAGAGAGCAACTCTTTCTCATAGTTACAGTCTTATGCTTTTCTTGCAGTGAAAACCAATTCTGTGCCCCAGGCAACAAATGTGAAGAAAGCAGCAGCTTCAGCACCAGCCACAGTCCCTCCAGCTGTGGACAGCAGTGATGATTCCAGTGAGGAGTCAGATTCAGAGGATGAAATAGTCCCCCCTTCTCAGGTGAGGATCTGCTGATGGACTGGGTCTGTAGGCTGTTAGTGCTGCAGCTCAAGAGGTCTCAGGATTTGGAAGGTGATGGTTGGGCAGGTGATGAGCAGTGCAGAGGAGCCTCCCCTTGGCTGGGTCAGGTTTTCTTGGCAGTGTCCATGGATTTGGCTGACCCTGCTCTGGGTGCCTGCCTTGGCCACAGCAGTCTTGCAGTGTGTGAGAGCAGTGGAGGGTGTGAATGCTTTGACAGGAACATGAGTAGACACTCAAGCCCAGATGTCCTCTGGGACTCTGTTCCCTCTGCTCTACTCTAGGAAATAAGACTGGAAAAGCAGCCAAATCCTTACAGGCAGAGTCTTTCCATGAGCTGTGTAGCTCCAAGGCAACCCATTTCCTGGTTCCTCCCATACTCCTGGAGCTCTCTGGGACTCCTCTTCCATAAGCCTTGGAAGGATCTTCCCCAAAGGGTAGCACAGTGGTCCTGCTGCCTTTCAGCTGGAGAAGCCATTTTCTGCCTTGGAGAAGGGAGGTGACTCCATATCTGTGCTGAGGGCACTGCTGAGTGTCATGGATGCCATCCCAGCTCTCCCCCTGCAGTCTCTTTGTGTCTCTGTGCCAGTCCTGCAAGGCTGTGGCTGAGCTCCCTGGGGACAGAGCTGCCTCAGTGAAGCTGTCATGGCTGTCTCTGTACTTTTGCTGCAATTGCTCTCTTTTGGGTTGCATGAAAAAACACTGACTGAGGAACATGCCTAACATTCCTGCCTGGTGGTTACTTGACACATGCTCTGAGCCCAGGTGCTGGTGGCCAAGCACACTTCATGTCTCACACATAGCCATCCCCTGCCTGGCCAGTGCCTTCGCTGGGAGAGGGACATCATGTGCACTCAGGAAGCCCTTCCCCTTGCTGGCCTGATGGTGTGGCCATGGAAAGGCTGTCTTCCACCAGCTGAGGGGCAGGCAGCCAGCCTTGAGCAGTCCTTGAGTAAAGCATGTTTATAGTACTAGGATTGCGTAAAATAATGCAGTTGCTGTAACTTGAGCTCTGTGTGAGAGGGCTGAGCTCATGTTGGATTGGTGGATCTGCATGGCAGAGCGTTGCCTTTTCCTTTCTGAAGGCCAGATGTTTTGTGAGGGAAATGTCAGCCCACAAAGGCCCAGCTTGACAGAGATCTGGAGAAGGAGAGCTGCTCACGTAGCCTTGTTGGTAACACAAACCAGAAGGCCAAGCGCTCCTTCTTGGCTCCTGCTCCCCCCTCTGCTGGCATTTGTGTCTTGGCCCTGTCGTCAGTGCCTGATTTCCATGCCCCTGGCCCTTCTATTTTTAACTTCCCTTACGTTAAGTTTGATGGGAGATTTCAAATGTGAGGCAATAAAATTACTTCTTGTTAATTTTCTCCCCAGTTGCTCTCTTTTGGGCACGGAGGCAGATTTTCCCAGTGGTTGTCATCTTTGTTTATCTCTCTTACCAATTAACTCTTGGTGCATGACTTTTAGAGTGTAGAAGACATCTTGGAGTCCAAGTGCCCACTGTGCAAAGGTTTGCAGCTGCAATCTTGTTGGTGCTGCAGTGAGTAGGGATTCACAGCCTGCAAGCACAACACATTTTGCCTGCTTGCCCTCATGGTGGGTTCCTTTGGGGCACTGAGCTAATGCTTTTGGCACTCCCAGGGTGCTGACCCTCACTGCTACTCCTGGATATGCCAGAGGCTTTGCTCAGAGGCTCATGGGAAACAGAGCTCAGCTGTAAAGGAGAGAAGAAAAAAACAAAAGGCCTTAGTGCTGAAAATGATGGAAAGGCTCGGAGTTAGTTCTGGGTCGGTGTATGCTTCTGTATCTTTTCCCTCCAGGTTGTGCTCTGTCCTGATTTTCTTTCTCATCTATTTTAGAGCCTGCCCCAGCAGAATGTTAAAGTAACGTCGGTTTCGAGCGCAGTGGCTGCGAAGGCCAGTGCCACCCTGCCCTCAGGGAAGAGGATAAAAGCTCCTGCTGCCCCTCCAGTGAGCAGGGTGTCTGAGAGCTCCAGCAGTGACTCCTCGGAGCACAGTGTGCCGGCAGGAAAGGTAATGATGGAGGAGACTAAAGTGGGGAGCTTCCCTGGGGAGAGGGAAGATGGAACTTCTGGTGCCTGGTGCTGTGTCCTCAGCTGTGGGAGTATGTTCATGAAGCATGGAGAGAAGGGCTGCTCTATCCTGGCCACTGTTACCACAGTGAGGCAGAGGAGCAGTGAGTAGCCCTGGTGCCTTTGCTGTTCCTGCCTCCCAGCTGGCTGGCTGGTTTCTTTTTTCTTCTGTGATGGCATCTGTCTGCTTGGCCACAGCTGCTCACTTCACCTGAGGGCCAGGGGGAGCTGGGGTCTCTGTCCTGCATGAGAGGCTAACCTTGACACAAACTGGAATGGTAGGGCTGAAGAAGGGCCAAGGTGGTCCAAACCCATCTATTCTGGGCTACTGCTTGTAGTTCATGGACATGAGCAGTTAGTTATTCCTCCTTCCAGATCTATTTCCTTTTCCTCTCTCTAGGCCCCCACTGTTTCCAGCCTGAAGCAAACGGTTCCTGTGGGAAAAGCTCCTCCAGCCAACAATGCCGCCCCACAGGCTGCTTTGTTCCCGGGAAGTTCCACTGCCAAGGTGAAGAAGCCAGTGCAGGATGCCCAGCTGAGCCAGGCCACGCTGCCCACCCAGGCAGAGGACACCTCAGACAGCAGCAGTTCCTCCGACAGTGATGAGGGGGAGACGCCCAAGCAACCCCCTCCCAAACCTGGTCAGTTCTCTCCAGCAGATGCTCTCAGTGCTGCCAGGGTGGGGACAGTGTTTTGCTACCCCATGGGAGGTGTGTAGTGGTTGGAGATGATTCCTCCTCTCCAGCTTGAAAGAGCACTTCCTTTTCTTTGGAGGTCGAAGGGCTTTTTGATGGCAGTACCTGTGTTGGGTAGGTGAGCTCAGCTCCAGGCAGCAGTGGTGGATTTAATGGGATGAACTCTGCTCTTCCAGCAGGCTCTCTGCAGAAACCAGAAACTCAGCCAGCCCACAGCTCCTCCTCGGAGTCCAGCGAGGGGGAGGAGGAGGCAGCATCACAGGTATGGTACCTGAGTAGGCTCCTAAGTAGAACTGGGAGAGGACTCGATTCTCAGCCATATTAGACAGGGTGCCTGCTGGGTGGGTTTTCCAGCAGAGAACTGGGGACTCCCCAGTGCACTGGTACGAGCAACACCTTTTGGTGGGGGCACAGAAATGCTTTTGAACCTGGAATGTTTCCCCAGGCAACCAGGCTTTGAGTCCAGCATTCATGGTGCCTTCCCTGTGAGAAGAGATGGGAGGAGGTGGTACCTTGCAAGGGTTAAACCAGGAGGAGTGTTGCACAGTGCCAATAGCAGCAGGGATTTTTTTTTTTCCCCCACTTCTATTTGTAACTTAACCCGTGTCCAAGCCATTACATTCCCTTTGTAAGTAACGTGCAGGGCGTGCAGCACATCTGCAGTGCATTAGCTGTGCGTGGGCGCTCACTAATGGCCGGGAGCCTCCCACCAGCCTGCCTTGCTGGGCAAGAACAAAGAGGAGAACCTCTGGGCCGCCAGCTCGTGTGGCTGTCAGCTCAGCCGGCGTCTGTCAGGGCTGGCCCCTCTCCTGGTAGCCCTGAGCTCCTCAGATCTGGCTCCATGGGTGGCCAGAGGTGGGCCCTTCACTTGGAGTACGAGGACAATAGCAGCAGAGACAGATCTGTGTGTCTGGTGTGTGGGAGGCTGCCCTGCTGTCACTCCTCAGTGTGTCTGTGCTGTTTCAGTCCCTCCTCACAGGCTATGTGGGCTTCCCCAAGACCCCAGCAGCACCCCAGGCACCAAAGATGGTTTCCCCCCAGCCTGCAGGTGAAGTGGGGCCAGGGAAGGCAGCCCTGACTGCTCCCAACTCTCCCGCCAAGGCCCCTCTGAAAGCAGCCCCAGCCGACAGCTCAAGCAGCGACAGCAGTGCCTCTGACACAGATGACAACCAGGTGGCTGCAAACCACAAAGCAGGTGGGTCTCCTTTGGCAAGGTTGGGAATTTGCTTGGCCCAGGAGCAAAGCCGTGCTGGCACTGGAGGGTGACACTGGGGAGGGTGTCAGTGGGGCGGGCCCTGTTCCCAGTGTGTCTCCCTCAGGAGCCCAGCAGCATGGAGTGCTGCTGCCGTCTGCTGGCTTCCCTGGCCATGGCACAGCCCTCTCCCTGAACATCCTGCTTGTGCTGGCTGTGTGTGAGGCTCAGTGCCTTTGCCTCTTCTGAGCTCTGCTTTAACCACAGTAATTACTGGGAGCGGGGATGGCTCTCCCTGGAGCTGAGGGATCCTGAATTGGTGTGCTGAGGGTAGTGATGGCTTCTGTGGAAGATATAAACATGAGGAACATCTGCTACACAGTGCTGTTATTCAAGCCTCCCCTTGGGTTGTGTGGGCTCTGTAGCGTATCTGGAGTGCAGAGCAGGGGAAGTGAGTGGAGAAAGGAAAAGTCCCACCATTTCCCTGGTTTGTTGGCAAATTGTAAAATTGGAGCTGGAAGCTCCTTCTGCTCAGGTGTGAAGTTGGCACCTTCAGCTGAGCTCTGGCCTGCTCTGGAGGCTCAGACAGGTCTGTTGGCCCCTTGGGCACATCATACATAGTGCAAAGGGCTGTTGAGAAGGTCAGTATTATATATGTGCTCAAGAAGGCTCTGAGGTCAGCTATTGGTGATGGTTAAACGTGGCAGTGTGGATACTCCCACCACCTTGGGAAGTCCCTGACTTGCTGGGGCTGGTGTTCTGGGGAAGAGCTGCTCTATCTGCACTCACCCATCTTGTCAAACAGCCAAAGCTGTTGTGGGTGTTGTCACCCACTTCTCTCACCAAGTGCTTGATCTCAGGCTGAGGCATCTTCCTCTGACTCTGCTATAGATGGCCAACAGGTTTAGCTTTTCTGGGAGAAGAACTGGATGTTCCTCTTCAAATGCTCATTTCCATCCTCGTGTGACTGTGGTCTGTGTGATGAATGCTCCCTGAGTTGTTTTCTCTCTTTGTCACTGTTTCTGCAGAAAACAACACCCCTTCAGGGCAGGAAGCCACGGAAGCCTCCAACAAAGAGAAGGCAGCAGGAAAAACAGAGCCAGGTCATGCCAGCCTGAAACCTTCCCCACTCAAGAAAGCCCTGGCAGTGAAAGAGAATGATGTTGGAGCAAAAGAGGTGACCCCAGCATCATCACACGCCCTGCCCTCTGTCCCACAGTCAGGGGAGCCAAGCTCGGGGAGCGAAACCGAGGTCACCACTGCTGCCAAAGTCCCTGCAGTGCAGACAGTGGAAAGGTTGGAAGTGAAGAAGAAGAAGAAAAAGGAGAAAAAAGAAAAGAAGGATAAGAAGAAACCACCCTCCACGACAGACAAGGCTGTGAAAACGTCCAAGAGCAAAGACAAAGAGAACAAGAAGCAGAAAACGTCTCAGAAGCGGAAACTGACAGGAGAGGATGGGGCTGTGGGGCAGCCCAAGGAGAAGAAACAGAAAGGGCAAACTAATGAAGAAGTACCCAAAAAGAAAAAAAAGAAAGCAAATGGTGACCTGGAGAAGATGACAGGCAGCAAGGAAAAGAAAAAACCAGCTAAAAGTAAGCATCCTACACTTGGGGCCTAGTTTGCCATGGGTTCCTGCAGCTGATGCATGTGCAGGGCCTTTTAAGTAGCACCCACTTTTCCATTGGCTTCTGTGTGCCTGCTTCCCTTTTAGAATCATAGAATCATCTGGGTTGGAAAGACCTCTAAGATCATCAAGTCCAATCATTAATGCAGGCCTGCCCCCAAAACATGTCACCGAGTGCCACATCTGCACATCTTTTAAACCTCTCCAAGGATGGGGACTCCACCACTGCCCTGGGCAGCCTGTTCAGTGTTTGACAACCCTTTCAGTGAAGAACTCTTTCCTAATACTCAATCTAAACCTCCCCTGGCTCAGCTTGAGGCCATTTCCTCATGTCTTCTCGTTCTGTCACTTGTTACCTTTCTACTCCTTGCCATTCTGTAGTGCTCTCCTCACTGCCCTAATCCAGAGGCCATTTTTTTATTTGCAATGCAACCTGCATTTGCAAATCAGAGCTGGTTCTGTGGTGGATCATGTAGGCTTAAAAAATAAGAGATGGTTTGGCTGGGCCAGATCTGCTGGGGTTTGTGTTCTCTGCTGAGCCCTTAATTTTGGAGCAGACTTGTCCATTGGCCCTTGTGTAGGCTCTTGCACGGGGGTGAGCTGGAGCCTCTTGGAGCAGTTGTGCTGAGCTGAACCTGCTGTCCACCCTGTGTTAGAGGCTCCCCTTGCTCTCATTTCTGGCATGTGCCCAGCTATTCCAGCCCTGAAATGGTTCCTTGGAGCGGGTGGGCAGCAGGATATGGAAAGCAGGGAATCCTATGGAATTCCACCCACACATGTGCACAGATAGTAGGATCAAACTGCTCTGGCTCAGAGGTATTAGGGAAACATCCCTGGATGCAGCTGCTTTTAGGAGGGCTCTGCCTTCATCCAGTTGCTGCTCTGGAAAGCTTGCTCAAGTTTGGATGGGATCAAAAACTTACTGGAGGTGCTCCTACAAGTCTGTGCTCTCTCTCAGAGGCTGACAGTACCAGAATCCCTCTCTTAGTTGGCTTTTCTTTCCCTCTCACAGAAAAAAAGACTGGAAAAGAAAAGAAGAAGAGCAAAAAGGTGTCTTTGGAAGGGGAGCCTGTAGCAGATGGCTCTGCTGAGGTTCACAAGAAGAAGAAGAAGGTACGTGCCAGACCCTGGGCTGGGGTACCGTGAGCAGAGCTGTTCTGAACCATGGCTGTGGTGCTCCTCCCAGCAGCATGCCAGGCTGGAGAAGGAACAGAACCATGTCCTGGCCTTGCTGGCAATACAGGGGAGCCTGCAGTTAACTGTGGCCAGTCTTGAGACACCCCGACCTTTGTTTGGGATTAGTGTGGCTTGAAGAAGGGCTTGTTCCTGTATTGCTGCCCCAGGGGCCCTTTTGGTGGCAGAGAGAGCCTGTCCAAGGAGTAAGTGCTGCTCTTCAGCTGTCTGTTTATCTTGTTCTCAGCAGAAGCTGGAGCTCCTGAGGGCTTTGCACACTGCTGCATGCCATCCCAAGGTCTCAAAGGGAGATTACAGGATGTTCCTTGTGGTGGCTTCCACCTCCACAGGGAGATAGCCTGGAAATTTCTGTGGCTCTGCTGGCTCCTTCATGTTTGTGGTGCAGATGATAGTGATTTCTTTTTCCATCTTTTCTTTTTAGAAGAAGAAAACAGCTGAGCCTGAAGGATTGTGAGAAGGTATATGGCCTGTAGATGGGGACTGTCCATTGGTACCTCTGAGCGGTGGTAACCTTGGCCAAATTCAGAACTCCTGGGCCAGTTTTGGGAAGACAGTGTGCCCTCTGAGTGCTCACTGAGCCAACCTGGCCTTAGATTAGAGGGCCAGGGAGTGGAGCAGTGGGAGGAATGTCACGCAGCTGTGTGCTGGCTTCTCTGGATATGTCTGACCTCAACTCTTTAGCTGCTGAGAACTGGATGTCCAGCCTGGATGTTGCTGACCTCTGTCACCAGCAGAGATGAGTGGCCTCTGGCAGTGTCTGTCTGTCCCTGCTGACCACAGGGAGCTTGGAAGAGTGATGTGGATTAGATGGTGATGTTGTAGCCTCTGGAAGTGGACCAGATGCCTCTGCCCGTGCTCTGCTCAGCTGTAAGGCTGTTCTCCTCCTCCCCATCCCTAACTCTTTTAACTCCTCTCCCCAAAGGTACCGCATTCCTGTGATTAAGGATTTATGGGTGAAGATCAAACAGAAGAGAGGAAAAGGAAGCTCATCAGGAGAATTCCAACTTTTTTTTTAAATAATAATTTATAACTTCTTTTAACTGTGACTTTTAGAGCAGAGCAGTGTAACTTCCTGCCTCCTCCTGCCCTGCTGGGGCCCAGAGATGTGTTTGTTGTCTCTCCTGATGGAACAGAACTGGAGGAGGCAGTTTAATCAGAGCAGAGCATAAGCTGCTTTTCTCCTCGTTGACACCCAGCCGTCCCTTTGTCTTACCACAGAGCTATATTTTTAAGAGAAACTTTTACCTTTTTTTCCCCTTCCTCCTTCTGTGACTTGTGGTGTCAGTCCTTTTGCTACTACAGAAGAGAACTCTCGGGTTTCCTTTTTATTCTAACACTGACAGCAGTGATTATTGTGTCCCTGGAGTTGCACTGAACAGCTGTGTCCAGCAGTTGTTCTCAGCCAAGGCAGAGTCAGTTTTTGTGTTGTTTTTTTTTTTTATGGAGTACAAAATAAAAACCAACAACATGAGATTTTGCTTCTGCTACTTTCAGGGGAAGGGAGTGACCAAGGCTGGCTGGCTCTGGAGGATGTCGTGGGTAGGAGAGGAGAGCCCAGTGTCTGCCTGGGCTCACGGGCACTGTTTCAGCTCTCAGGGAAAAACTGCTTTCTTTCTGCTCCCTGGGGACAGACTGCGATTTGGGAGGTGAGGAAAAAGGGACCAGATCCCCTTGTGTTCTGCAGGTGAGGGCAGAGCTCTCTGGCTGTAGGAGGGAGATGGCTCCCAGCACAGGGAGCTCCTCTTCTCTCCCCCCACACTGTGACTCACTGAAAGGAGACTTCAGCCTCCTGGGCCATGGTGGGGGACAAGGGGACCCCCAGGGTGCATGGGAAGTCAAACAAGGGAGGGGCCAGGAGTGGGGCAAGAAACACCATCTTGGGTGGGGACACAGGTGTCCAAGTGTCTGCAGAGATTTTTTCTTTATCCATTTTTTTGTTAAGATGTGTTTATTTTTAATCTAGGACAGCTGCAAACCAAGCACAGCCCTGCTAGATTTGCTTACAAAGCTTTCTTATTCAACAGTTTATTTGAAATAATTAGCATGTGAGCTCATTTATAAAGGAACAATCAAATATATTCAGGAAGATTAAAAGCCCCTCTGCCCACGGTTACCCACTGCTGCAGCTGTAGGTGAATCTCTGTCTACAAATCTGAGCACTCCACAATACAAACCCATTATTCCAGTAATCTTAACAGGGCTCCAGCCTACGGGGATCAGTTAAGAAGCTGGTGGATATTGTTTTGCTGCTTTTAATGTTTGTTCAATCTAAGGAAGCATTAATCCTTCAGCAGGGGTGAAGCTCTGCCACTGCCTGGGTGCTGTGGGATGTCAGTGAGCCAAAGGGAACAGGATTTAGTGATGTGACACAGTTGAAATCTCGCTCCAGCCTGCTGGTGGAGGCAGTTCAGCCTTGGCTGGTCCTCTGCAGTAGAAGGGTCACAGTCAGTGGCTCAAGGGGCAGGGTGTGCCGGGGTGCTTGCCATTAAGTGCTTTGGAAAAGCAGTATAAGAGCAGAAAAAAAAATGGGACAGGAGCTGGGATGCTGGAGGCAACTGCTGGCAGCAACTGCTGGCATCCTCTTCTACTCTGCTGTGGGGGGAAAAGAGGAGAGAGTCAGCAAGACAGCTCCAGGACTTCCCCAAACCGCTGTTTGCAGCCTCCCCAGCAGTGCTTTGGTGCTCCCCCAGGACTTTCCCCCAGGTCCCAGGCTACACTTGGACACTCACGTTTGTCTGCATTCAGCTTGAGCACGTCCACCCCGGAGAAGATCATCTCCTCTGGATCCGGGGTGGCAGCGGCAGCTGTGGGAGCAGCAACCCCTGCAAAGGGAGGGCAGGGTGTGGGTGCTGGACCCCAGGGCTGCCCCATCACCCCCGCCCCTCTGAGGACAGTGAGGGAGAGCCTGCGCTCACTGCTGAGCAAGTTGGTTGGGGGGCAAAGGGGGCTCATGGAAAATCCTAACTGCACACCTTGGCTCCAGCTGCAGCTGCCTGGGAAGGGCTGTGTTTTTTTCAGAGTTCCCTCCAGCCTTAAACATGCTGGCACCAGGAGGGTCCTTCCTACAGCCTGCTTGTCCTTCTCTCCTAGCTCTGCTCTTCCCTAATCCCAAGCAGTCCATCCATACTGCTTGCTCCTCTACGTACCGGAGCAGTCCAGCTTTCCCCGGGTAGCAGTGCCCTCAATCTTGGTGCCGTTTCTGTAGCAGCACCAGCAGAAGCCAGTGGAGGCATGGCACTGCTTGGGCAGGTAGTCGCCGTTCTCATCGCACTGGGGGTGGAACTGGCCCAGCTGGACACCCTTAACATTGGCCTCCGCCTGGCACTTAGTTTGCACTAAGGCAACAGAAACAGAGGGGAGACTGCATCAGCCCCCCGGCTCCTTCTCCCCCCTCGGCAGCCTCAGCAGGAGATTCTACCCAGAAGTTGTTCAATTAAATTTAAAGGTGAACAAGCCCCAGCCCGGTGACCTTTCTGAAGCTTTTGGGCTAGCCAGGGATGGAGGATTTGGGGTGGTGCTGCAGCAGGCAGAGATGCTCTGTGCTATCCTACAGGCCACCAAGGACAGGCTCCCCCAGAATGAACAGGTCCCTGACTGCAGGGAGGGTTTGGTTCCCTTGTGGGATGCCCCATGCCAGCACCTCCCTGACCCTCCCCAGCTCAGCAGCCCCATCCCCAATACCTTTTGTTGCTGGGACTGCCTTGTGCTCCTCCGACTTGGGGTTCTTGGCCATCTCAAACAGCAGCCACTTGTGCATCCAGGACTCAAAGGCCTGCAATGAGGGGGACCAGCATGTTAAAGGGTATAGGGGGAGCTTACCCCAGGGCAGCTGTGCCACAAACTCCAGCTTGGCCTGGTAAGGTGGTGAGCACCATCCCCTTCCCTGGGGTGGGAACAAGCCCAAGCCTGGCTCAAGCTTTGTTTTTCCAGGTGCGAACGTTACAGTCCCAGTCCCTCCCCACAAGCAGGGCACTCCTGGATGGGGAAGAGTAGGATGGCAACAAGCACTGACCTTCCAGTCTGCATGACTCATGGTGGTCCTCAGTCTCTTCAGGTTGTCCATCAGGCTGTCCTTCAGCTCTGGAAACATCTTCCCAGGGTCTGCTTGCTGCAGAGCAATGACCACGGTGAGACAGGGCAGAGAAAAATGAGGTGGGCATCTGCTGGTATCAGCCAGGCAGATGCTGCAGGAGGCCAGGAGCTTCTACCAGCTCTGAGCACCCCAAGAGACCCCAGACCAGTGCAGGGGTGGGTGGGGGAGCAGGGGACCTTACCAGCAGCAGGTGCTTCACTTGATCCTCAGTTTTGTTGCTAGCAGGGGCCATGACCTCGAGAGAAAAGGCAAAGGAACAGTGTGAGTGTGGCAGCAAGTCCCGAGGGCAGCAGGCAGTGCCAAGCAGTGGTGGAACTCTCTTACTGGAAGGTCTGCAAGGGGGGCAGGAGGCATGATCCTCATGGTCAGCGGGGTGTTTATCATGGCCATCTTCATCTTGTTCGCTGGCTTGGCACCTGTTGAGCAAAGAGCACCGTGAGGGGCACCAACAGGGCTGGGTGGGCCAGAGGGGGACCTGTGTCCTCTCTCCAGCCATCCCCCCACCGCAGTGGTGCCCACGGGGCTACTGACTGCCAGGCAGCTTCCTCGTCAGAGCCTCCAGCTGCAGGGTCTGGGAGGTCTTGGTCAGCTTGCTGATCTGCCCGCTCTGCTGGTACACGAAGTAGATGGTGACAGCCTGGCCGACGATGAGCAGGGCCACCAGGATGGACACGGTGGACAGGGCGGCTTTGCGCCCCAGAACGGACCTGTGGGGCACGGAGAGGGATCTCGGGAGGTGACACTCTGCCATCGCCCCCCTCCCCGCCCCAAACACCCCCGTCCCGGGGGGTTTGCAGCCAGACAAATGCAAATCCCCCCCCACTGCAGCGTGCAGAACTGAAAACTCAGCCTGAACGTCACACCAGGAACCGAAACCCACTGCGGGGGCGGGGGGCACGGGGGGGTACCGAGGGGCATGTGGGTGAGGGCAGGGCGCTGCCAGGGGATTTTGGGGCACGGTGTCAACTCTGGGCATTGCCTTTTGCGGGGTGATGGAGCCGCCTGAAATTTCCTTTGTCCCTGGGGTAGACGACACAGCCCACGGGATGCCGGGCAGCACTTAAATTTTAAGTTTTTGTGCCAAATCCTGTCTGTCCGGGTGAATGTGGCANGACAGCGCCGCGGTGGTGTCTGCCCGGATACTAGTGACGTCACGGCTCCCTGGATTCTGATTGGCTGAAAGTTCAGCCGGGGCTGTGCCCCCCGACAGGGACGAGTTGGGACACGAGGTGGAAAAGGGATGGCGGCCCCTCAAAGCCGGTCCAGGGTCCGCGCCTGCCCCATAGCCGCGTCATCAGCCTGCCTGACCCACAAGTAATGCCCCTCTGCCCCGCCGTGAGCCCGCCTGCCCCATCGCCAATGCCTCGTCCCACCCACCCCAGCGATACGGTG
>VXBX01004108.1:52884-83234 GCA_013400415.1 Scytalopus superciliaris
GGAGCTGCACACCTTGTGCGCGGCACGGCTCGGCCGCGCTGCCCGGGGAACACCTCACCGCCCCCCCGCTGCAAGAGGTCCTGGCTTTCCCCCAGCCCCCGCAGGGATCCCGGGCCCTCTCACGCGTGGGCATTGTCTCCCGGAGTGTTTTGGGTTTGCCTCCGCCGCTGCACGGGCGGGCTGTGCCCTGCTGGTTGATGGGGCAGCCCCTGGTGCCCAGCGGTGCGGGAGCCACGCCGGCCTGGGCCACCTTTGGCACCGGCTGGAAGGCTCTGCTGCCGACTGGGGACTGGTGCTCGCCCCCAGCGCTGCCAGTTGCATCCCAGCGCCGGGGCTCTGCCTTCCCTGGCTCCAGCCAGCAGCTGCCACAGCACACCATGGGCATGGTCATCTTCCCACCGCTGGTGCCCGCAGTGTTGGGAAGCCGGAGCCTCGCAGTGCCCCTTTGTCACCGGCAGCCTTGGAACAGCAGCTCTTCTGCAGCAGAGCAGCATCTTTGTTACTCTGAGCTTGAGTTTTTTCCCGGGGCTGTGCTGGGGTAGGTGGGGAGGTGAGCCCGTCTTACAGCCCTGTGCCTGCTCCCCTCGGTGGCACAGGGGGACCATGGCTGAGGAAGTTGTCCTTTTCCAAATAAAACAGCCAGGATGAATTCAATAGGAAATAAGTTCCTCGCTTCTGAGTGAACTTGCCGTGGGTGGAGAAGAAGGAAATTAAACAATAGAAAAAACGTGCGGGTCTTGATACAGCAGGAAAATAAACCCCAGCATTGCTGGCCTCTGGTGGGATCGCCAAGAACCTTCCCTTCACCCATGGTGCTCCTTT
Source organism: Scytalopus superciliaris (assembly GCA_013400415.1). Classification (NCBI taxonomy): domain Eukaryota; kingdom Metazoa; phylum Chordata; class Aves; order Passeriformes; family Rhinocryptidae; genus Scytalopus; species Scytalopus superciliaris. The sequence goes on from VXBX01004108.1 coordinate 53,707, forward strand.
GGGCAAAGATGGTGAAGGTAAAGCTCATGTTTCCCAATGCCCTTTTGTGTCTGTGGCATCCTTGTGTACATATGGAGCAGCCAGGACCTCCCCAAACCACCCATCAGGTTCACCTTGCCCAGCCCCTGGTACGTGCTGTGTCACCCCAGCAGCTGCAGCCCCCAAATTCCTCCCTTCCAACCTGGAGTCGATGGCACAGGACACAGATGCTGATGGGAAAGCTCACACACAGAAAGCCTTACCCACTCCCCGTGCCTTTGGGAAGCTGGTGGGTCTGGTGTGGCTGTGTTTGGGTGGGGATGGAAAACCTGTCCTAGCCAAACAGACTTTTCAGTATGGGTTGATTTGTGTTTTTCCCCCCTCTCTGTGCGGCACTGTCAGTGCTGTAGAACATGACACATTTCATGCGCTGCTGGTGGTAATTTAAACAGAAGGAAAAAGATGCCTCAGTCAAAAAACCAAGCTGGAATGAAGAGGGAATGATTAATATTTTCTTCAGTAGCTTGTCATGGTGAAGTATGGCACAGGCAAGCGTTTTCCTGCTGAGGAGTGTCACCAGCACCACCTGCTCCTCTCCTGCTGCAGGCTTTTATAAACAGGTTTGATTTTGGGGGCACCTCTTGGTGCTGGACTGGCGGTGGAGGGCTGTGATCCCACTGAGCATCCTGTCTTGGGGGCTTCTGGCTGGGCACTGGGGATGGAGCTGCTCTCTTGGCTGTTCGTGCTCTGGAGAGGGGTCATGGAGGGTTTTGTTTAAAAGGGTTCTTTTTTGGAATTCTGCTTTCTGGATGTACCTTAATGAGTTGTGGTTTTATATTTGGTTGTTGAGGTAGAGCATGGTAGAATGAGGTTAGGACTCAGAGAGAAGCAAGATATTAAGTACCTGTGTCTTGTGCCTGCTTCATGGCGTTGGAAGACAGGAGTTCCCAGTCCCTCTTACTGGTGTTTCCAACCCTTACAACTTCAGTACCTCAGAACTGCCCTTGGCTTCCTGGTGTGTTTTTGGCTGAGGTGGTGGTATTGCTTTGTGTGTTTTTACAACTGCCATCACCACATGTGTTCTGGTGATGTTGGAACCTGAGATGGGGGCAGGAGGACCCGTGTGGAGGGAAGGTGTGATGCTGCTTTCTTGGGGACCACCCTACAAACCTGTAGGGAGCTGTGACAGCTCAGTCCCCAGGTGCCAATGCCCCCCTCTCTGTGCCCGTCCCCAGGTGTGCAGGAGCAGGGCAGCCCTCGTGCCAGGACCCCTGGAAGGGCTGGATGAGTCACACCAAGCGGACGCAGGGAGACGACAGCCTGTAGCTTATGATTCATGTTGTTTTCCTGCAAAAGCCACCGACTGTAATGGCAGAGCTTGCAGAAGACGAATCAATATCGAGCTGTAAATTCCACAAGTGACTGCTGGCCAGTGGGCAGGGGGCTGGGGCTGGGAGTGCCTTGGTTCCCATGTTCTCCCCAAAAACAGCAGGACTTTGCTGTAGCCCTCTATCCCAGGTAGGGGTTGGGATCCTCAGCAAGACCTTCAGGTGGCATGAGCCTCCCTGTAGTGGTTTAGGAAGGTCAAGAGATCCCTAAATGTGGGGTGTCCTGGGAGGAGCTGCCCTAGTCTTCATGGTGGGAATGTCCAGAGTTCAGCCCTGCTGCTGGTCTGGTCCAAAGCTGTGGAGGTTGTCTCCCTTCTGCCAGGGAACCCAGAGTATCTTGGAAATCTCATCACTGATGTAAAGCAGGGAAGAAGTGCTTTCTGTCTCTCTGGGCTTGGGCATGTTAAAGGTTGGATGTATGGTGAGGGGTGTCCCACTCTGCTCTCTCCACCTCACAGGGAAATGAGAATCTCGTTCTGTGGCTCTGGGAGTGGTCTGGAAGGATGACAGCCCGTGGGGTGTCCCTGCTCCTCAGGGTAGCCTGCTGCCCTCTTGGCTCTGCCTCCCATGCCTTTGCCTCAGCAAAACCCAAATGCTTTTAGCTACTTGTCAGCACCTCACCCTGTATCCCCTTCCTGCCCAACACTGTCTGCATCTTCACAGCCTTGTACAGCCCTGCAGCCTCAGGGCTTTGAGCCCTTAAAAAATGGGGGTGTGTTAAAAAGTGTTAATGATACGACTGCAAACTGCTATCAATGCCTGGACACAGGGCTCAGGCCATTTTCAGTCTCCTCCATCAGCCTTGATCCTTCCTTTGCTGTGCTGGTGCACTGCTGGCCTCGTGGATTTATGTGAGATTGAGGCCAGGAGGGAAGAAGTCTGTGTGGGTACGTGGAATGGGGTTGATTTGCCTGCTTGCTGCATGCTGTTTTAGGGGGTGAAAACAGAGCAGATCTAGCAAGTGTCTCCTGTTCTTTGTGCCTGTTCCTGCTCCCTGAGTTTGCCCCGGGCTGCTGAGCCTTGCAGCCTCTGGTGTGTTTTAAGGGTGACAAAGTTTGCGTGCAGAGGTAATGTCTTTTATTAGCCTAACTAATACCTTTAGGAAAAAACAGATGTCCAAGGAATGCCTGTGCAGCCAAAATGTGTTGGTTTTTCCAACTGTGTCCATCGGTCTAATAAAAGATCTGACCTCCAGCCTGGCCCGGCCATGACCTTGGAGAGTGCTGGCCCTGGGAGCGTCCGCCTGTGCGTCAGCGTGTGCTGCTCAGCCCTTCCCAAAGGGCCTGCCGCCCCAGGAGCCGTCACAGGAGCACACCCACCCTCACGGCAGGGACTGCTCTGACTTCTCATTCAATATTGGATACAAGCACCCGGCCCTGAGGGTGTGTCAGGCTCCTGGAGCGTCTGTCCTGGCAGGCTGCAGGGAAGTGGAGGTCATCTGCAGCTCAGCAAAGCACTGGGGCATCAAGCAGGATGGATGTGGTCTGGCAGGACCATCCGGGTAGAGCCCCTGGGAGGTGGGAGCAGCTCCATCCTTGCAGGGATGTCTCCGGAATGTGGGCACGGGGTGGGCCGGTTGCTCCCTGTAAGCTGGTTCATGCTGTGTTTTTATGGATGTTGCTTTGCAAAAGTGATGCTTTGGGGTCGGGTTGACACTGGCAGGGCAGCCTGTACTCCCCAGAACAGCTGGCAGTTCTTCCATGGCAGGATGGATCTGCTCTCCTACCAACTTCAGGATCTCCGTAATGGGAAGCTGTCAAGAAAATGAAGCAGCTGGCCCAATCCCGTGGGTCTTGCAGCACTGCCATGGCTCAGCCAGGGGAATTACTGCTGCCCTGCAGCTCTCCATGATCCAGGGTCACCCTCACACTCACAGCAGGATCAACATCTCTGCAGGGAAAGTCTGGCCAAGCAAAATGTCAGAGGCTGTAAAAGGTGGCATCTGGGGGCTCTCAGTCTGTGTTTTTTGGGTAGGAGTCCTCATGTGACCTTGCCAGTGAGAGTGCAGGCTGCTGTTCCATGAAATATAAAAATGCATGTAGGATTATTTTGCCTTCATCCTTTTTTTTTTAAAATACTTGGGATTTAGGCCCTGATTATCCAGACATGCTCTTGGATGCTTGGAGAGCCACAGGAACCGACATGGCAAATTTTGAAGCAGGGAAACCCAATTCATTGAGTGGCATTTCCCCCCCCTGCGAACCCACTTAAAATTCATGGAGAGTTTTGTCAGTAAGAACCTGTTTCAATTAACAGACAAAAGAAACTCTCCTCGTTAAGCGCCTCTTTCAATTAAGGTTTGGGAGAATTCCCCCAGCTCCTCTCCGAGGCTGTTCCCAAGGATTCAAGGGCAAAATTTACCCCTGAGGAAGAGTCACCTGCAAAGGGCTCTGGCTCTCTTTGGGGGTTGTAGTGGCACAACCTGAACCATAACCTGGCTGTGGGGTTTTGGGGTGTTTGGTTGGGATGGTGTCAGGGATCATCAGTGCTGGGGGTTGGCTGCTCAACCCGCCATCCCTGGGGCGTAGGAAAGCTAATGACTGCTGCTAATTGCTGGCCTAGTTTGTGGAGAGGGCTGAGTTCATGTGGGTTTTTGGGAGATGGAGAGGTGCTTTTCCATATCAGGATGCTGAGAACAAAGGGGCTGGGAGCCACTGGTGCCCCAGGATCAGAAATGGGGTGACCTCTGCAGGGGGGTTCCTCTGTACAGCCTTAATGGTAGGGGCTGCAGCACCTCGGGGTTGGGAGATGGGTTTTGGCATGGGCAGGACCTGGGGCCATGAGGTTAAGATGTGAGATTTGCTAGAACTAGTCTTAAAAGCCCTGCCAGTTGTGTTTGCCAGCTGTTCTGCCATGCAAAAAGTTTCAATCATGGGTTTTTTTAATTTATTCAGACTTTTTCCCACCTAAAAATTCACCAAATACTTGCAGTGAGTCAGTGCACTCCAAACCTTACCTTTCCATTCCTCTGCAGGGAATGAACCATTCTCATGATTGCTTTTTTGAAGAAAACCCGAGAAACACATTACTTTTATCTTCTGCAGTAAAACTGAAGTGCTAGCAGGGCTTCTTGGGTGAAAAAATGCCTCTTCTGGAGCTGGACACTTAGGCTAAAAATAACTTTTTCAGAGAGAAAGTCCTTGACCACTTTCACTGGGTTCATCGCTCATATTGGTTTCTTTCCCACAGGAGCAGGCAGGTGGTGGGCAGACAGAGATGAAGGTTTATTTCCAGAGGGGAATGAGGTGTTGGGGGGGAACTTGGGTCAGCAGCAGCAGTCCAGGTGGATGCTCCAACTGCTTGTTTCTGTCCAGGCTTTATAATTCACATCTTACAAAAAGAACTGAGAAAAAGGGAGGATTTTCCTGCTGAAGTCCTCCTGGGGTGGAAATGCTTCAGACCTTATAAATCACGGGTGAGTTTTCCCAATATTCCCCTGTGTTTGCTCCTATCCAGCCTGTAAGTGGAGGGGAGAAGCCAAGCTGGGTGGGTTTTGGGTGGGGGCAGCATTGATGACTGCCTGACCCTGCCTATGTCAGGGTCAGCCACCAGGCTGCCACTGTCCTTTAATTTTGCACCTTTTGGGCACTGAGGGAAGGCTGCTGTCCTTAGGAAAGCAGTCTGGGACTGTCCCTCTCCCAGCAGTAGGGTGTTTTTCTCCTTGGCAGGTTGTAACTACTGTTTGCAAAGCACTTAAGCAGCCGGTATAATCTACCATTAAGATGCTCCTTATCTGACATTGCAAAACCCCATGGGCAACCTTGGAGAGTAGGTGACCAGGACAAGCTCCTTTCTGTCCCTCTGTGTCCATCTGCGTGTTTTCCCCTCTCTGTCTGCTCTGCATCCTCTCCCGTGCCTGGACACCATGGCTTTGCCACCTGGCAGGAGGTGGCTGGATATCCATACAGCTTATTCCTCTGTCCAAGTCTCTTGGGCCCATCCTAAAGGCTCATCACTCGGGCTGTCAGGACATGGGGATCTCCAGGAAAATCCCCTGATTTTGCAGTGGCTGAAGGTTTTACTCCAGGTTCCTCTCTCTGGGCTGCTGTGGCTTCACAGGGCTGCTTTGGTGCAGGGCTTCAGTCCCAGCTTCAGGAGCACCTTAGTGGGATCATCACCTTGCACCTCAGTACAGGAGATCATGTCCTCCTGATTGTGTCTTCTCTTGACCAGTGGGTCTGGCACTGGCTTGGGAGGGAGATGATGGGGACAGGGGCAGGCTGTAGTCCTTTGCATCCTGTCATAGCTCTTTTCCCTTGCTTGTTCCTTCAACTCTCTGCAGATATTTCCAGTTGCAGCTGGTGTCGCTGCCATTCAGAGCTGATAAAGGCAGCAGTGCAGAGGTGGGTGTTTAAAGGCCATTTTTTCATGCCAGTTACTTTTTCATTTTCAAAGCAAGCTCCCCTGTCTTGAGCTTGCAGTTGTCTCTTGAATAATGTGATAGCATTAATCTCCTCTCTAAGGACGTGCTTAGCTCAGTGGTTTTAGATCTGTAGCCCTCTAAATATTACCAGTGAGTGAAGGGGATTCCCTCTAGAGGGAACTTAAACCTATTAATAATAATTTGGCTGCCTTTTCTGCATCTTTTACAGGTAGTGCTGATTCCCAGGGCTGCAGGGCACCAGTTAGTGATTGCTGGGGATGCATGAGGTGTGGAAAAGACAGGTGTGGAAGAGGCAGGAGGTGGGGTGGGATGAGCACTGTTGCCTTGCTGGGGGCCTGGGTCCCAACCTGGCCAAATTTAGACCTTCCAGTAGCCTTTTGCCTTCAGATGTCCAAGGGGGAGATGAAGCAGATGTGTCGGTGGGGCTGCATTCCCTGCGGTGGTTGGATATGGGAAGGGAAGTGTTGGAGCGAGCAGGAGTGATTGCAAATCACTGAGCTGTGCGATGCAATTTAGCATCCTGCCTCTAAATCCTCCTCCATCCTTGCTTAACCCCTGGGGCTGGCTTACATGGAGAAATGGAGCTGGCACGGTGGTGACCTGGAGATTACCCAGAGTTGGTGAGTCTCTCCCTGTGATGATGAGGAGTGAGGAGCAGGGGTGCCCACCCAGAGGGTGCCAGCAGGAGAGGAGCAGGATGACCCATCTGGCTGCGGTGTTCAGGATGTGGCTTCATCTCTGTGGGTTGAATGTTGGAGGTTTGTGACCTACTGGAATCAAGGTTTGGGGTTCTTGCACAAAGTTTTTGGGGTGTTTTCTCCCTGAAGGTGGATTCCTGATTCCCCCTTACATCCCCCTCCAAAGTGGTGCAAGTGGAAATGTGTGAGCAATTTCTTGCTGTGTCACACGTGTAGTTTTGAGCTCACCTCCCATCCCTGGGCAGTGGGATTGGGACAGTTGATTTATCTGACAGCCTGGACTTATGAACTGCCTGATTTTCACTGCTTGCACCTGCAGCCGGATCTATTCCACCCCCCAGTAAATCAAACCCTGCTGTGATTGTCTGCTGGGGTCACAGACCCTTCCCTCTCCTCCGGATCTGCTTGCACTTCCTTGCTTATATTTGATCCTCCCATTGCATCCCTGCAAAATCTCACCGGAGGTTAAAGGAAGAGCACTGTGAGCTGCTAATGGAGGTGATTTCATCCCCTCTCATCTCCTGCAGTGCCCCTCTGGCTTTCTGGGGTGCAGTGTTTCCCCAGGGATTGTTTGTGGCAAATAACTCTGGGCAGGGGGAAACGGCAGTCCCCAAACTGCACTGGGGGGTGGATTTAGAAAAGATTTCAACCATTTTCCTCTTCCTCTTGCAGCTCTCTTAGATTTGAAGTATTGCTAGTGAAGGGCTTCCCTGTCCACTGCTTGCACTGGCTGCCTGTGCTGGGGTCGGATCCGGCTCCGCAGGGTGCTCCGGGCTCCCAGCCACGCTGGGAAGCCGCTTGGATGCTGATTGTGTTTGTCAGGGCAGCCGGATTAAGAGCACTGTGGCTAAGTCTCCTTGCTGAGCCTCCTCCCCAGTGGAGCCTGGGCTGCAGTGTTGCTCAGAAACCCACCAGAAAAGAGCATTTTCCAGGGCTCTTTCTACCGAGGTCCATGATGTGTGGCTGTGGCTGAGCACCCACCTGGGTGGTGGGAGCCTGCCAGTGCTGTACGGTGTTTCTGGGGACCTGAGGTCAGTGTGTGGGACTCAGGCTGGCATTTCCAGCTGGTGCCTTTTAAATAACCACTTTGGGTTTAAAAGGCACACGAGCAGCTTCGAAAAATCAGGTTAAAAGGAAGTTTGACCCTGGCTGTCACCTTGCCAGCTCTTGTGGTTTTTTTCTGTTTTACCATCGTGTTTCCCTTTTGTTTTAGAAAAGCTGTTGGTGTCAAGGACTTGTTTTGTGCTCTTGGACCTAAACCTGCTTCCTTCTCAGCTTTCCCACCAGTGCCTGGGCTGCAGAGGGGTTTGCTGGGCAGAGTGGAGCCAGCACCCGCTTGTATGGGGAAAGCCCTGAGCAGGAGCATCCCCACCCCGCAGCATCGCCCCAAACCCCTCAGCATCCTCCCCGTGGAGGGTTTGCTCCAGCAGTGAACCGGCAGAGCAGGATTCCTGCCTGCTTTCTGCCACGCTGGCGGGTGCGTGGGGCGTGACGCTGCCTGCCCCAGCCCCGGCTCACACCCGGCTGCTCCGGGGGTCCGGCACTGGCCCCCTGCCCGGGCAGGCTTTGGCACGGCAGCCTGGGCAGAGCCAGCCGGCGTCTGCCCGGGGATGCTGTCTCCAAAGCCTGGTCATTAAGTACCGTAATTAAAAGCTCTTAGAAGAGGATGGACTAATGAAGCGCCCTTGGAAATGGCAGGTGAGGTGCAGAGCCCTATGCCCTGTCTCACGGAGGGTGTTGCAAGGGTGGACACAGAGTCCTGCCCATCAGCTGCAGGCTCCAGCTCTTGGCATCAAACCCACTGCTGTCACTTGCCCACCCATCACTGTGGGAAAGCATCTGCCAGTACCCACCACTCCTGGCAGATGAAAGAAAGGGAGGAGGATGGCATGGCCAGGATGCTGGATAATGCAGTCCCAGCTTTCCCCATCCCTAGGCAGGTACCTCCCTCTGCACAGGCACATCCCTAAAATCAACATCTCCATGTGCTTTTCCTTTTGGACCTGGACAAGTGCTCTGCCCTAAAATCCTCCTGGGTCTTTTGCCTGGGGATGCTGAAGGTCCAGCCCCACTGAACGGGAGAAAGGAGTGAGGTGAGACAGGCAGGGCACACCTTGGGAGGTGCATCCTCTCTTAGTCTTGCCTTGAGATCATCCATGTGCACAAAAATAAATTACACATCAATAAATGCAGGTGCTCTGCTGCGGCTGGCACAGACAGCAAGGGGTGGCTGCTGGTGGGTGGTGGAGATGGTGATGGAGGAGATGGTGGAGGCTGGATGGAGACTGGCTGCAGGGGCCTGGCTGAGACAGTGCCATGCCAGCAGGGTTGGGAAGCAGTGTCTGGAGCAGGACTCGCTGCAGGGAAGGGCAGGGATGACAGGATTACCCTGCCAAGCCCCAGCCTGTAATCCACAGTACCGCTCAGCTGGCCACGTTTAATCCTATTAGGAGCCTGGCTGGTGTCGGCTGGGAGGGTGCTCAGTCACAGAGCTGGCAGGGCACAGGGAGCTCACCCTGGGAGGAGCAGGGACTCCTGCTCTTGTCCCCAGCACTGCTGGTGGGTTTGGGGCAGGGCTGTGAGCCACCATGCCAGCACCTTTTTTTCCTTAACCCCACTGGCTGCATCTGTGTGTCACCCAGGTGGCTTCACCTCCCAGCAAGCAGTGCCATCCTTTTTCTTTTTTCAAATGGGCCTCTCACAGGGAGGGGAAAAATGTTCCCAAGGTCTCTTTGGCTCCACATGGGCGGTCCCGCATGCCCCTCTCAGTGACCTTGGCTGGCAGCTCCTGGCTCAGCCTTGAGCCACCCATCTGGCCAGCTGCCCATGTCCCTCCCTGCCAGCCAGGCTGGGTGATGGGGGGCTCAGGCCCCCTGCCAGGATTCTCCTTGACACAGCCTGGCTCCCACTGGGCAAACATGAGTGGGGCTGGTTCTCCAGCTGCTTGAGGCAACAGGGACTCACAGGGGCCGGGGGCTCCGCTCCATAGCACCTGGTGATGGTGCTGCACTCCAGGCTCACCCCACAGCCAGGATCCCAGGGCACGCGTGCGCGCTGCGCTCCCGCCCCGTCCCCGCCACTGTCGGGAGCTCACGGCGTTCCTGTGGCAAGCCCTGGCACGCCGGCGAGCTTGCTGAAGGATCTGCCGGGGCCGCCGTGCTGGCAGAAACACCAGCAGCAGCCTTGGTCCAATCCTTGCCCTCTCATCCCATCTCTGTCTCGCAGGGCGCCGTGTGGAGCCGGGGAGCTGCCATGGCCACATTGCCACCACGTACCGTGCCCAGGCCACCCGCTGCCCCCTCGCCCTGCTGAGGCCATGGGGCTGCTGCCGCCGCCGCTGCCATCACCACAGGAATTTCGGCTCAGCAAGGGGACTCTCGGTGCCTCTGCCATGGTGACATGAAGCTGACAGCGAGGGACGCCCAACTGCTGGAGGGGGGAGAGCCTGCACAGGCGGCCTGCTAGTATTTTAATTTATTAGTAGTATTCAGTTTTAGTTTAACTGATTTTATTTCGGTTAGTTGGTTGCTTCTTCCCCTCCCCGGGGCTCGTGAGGGGAGGGGGTGGGCAGGGGAGAGGGGCCCCACCTCGCCTGGCGGATGCAAGGATGACTGTGCTGGCCAGGGCCCGGCGGGGTATCTGGCAGCTCTCTCCGCAGGTGGTGTTGCTCCTGCTCTTTGCCTTCTGCCTGCTCAGTGTTTTCATCTCTGCATATTATTTATATGGGTGGAAAAGGGGCTTGGAGCCCTCTGGGGACGTGGCAGGGCCAGACTGTGATGAGCCCAAGGTCGCCCCTTCCCGCTTGCTGCCACTGAAGACCGTCAAGGTGGTCGACTCCTCCCGCACGGATCCCTTGGTGCTGGTCTTTGTGGAGAGCCTCTACTCACAGCTGGGCCAGGAGATCGTGGCCATTTTGGAGTCAAGTCGCTTCAAATACAGGACAGAGATTGCCCCGGGGAAGGGGGACATGCCCACGCTGACTGACAAGGACAGGGGACGTTTTGCTCTCATCATCTACGAGAACATCCTCAAGTATGTCAACCTGGACGCCTGGAACCGGGAGCTGCTGGACAAGTACTGTGTGGAGTATGGCGTGGGCATCATTGGCTTCTTCAAGGTAAGGGGGTACACAGGGCGAGCTGAGACCCCATGGCCAGGCAGGATGTGAGCAGGGAGTCTCTGGGATCCTCCTGCCCCACAGGGGCTTTGCCCTCTCCGTGCTTTTTGTAAGTAGCCCAAATTGGTGTGGAGCTGGGCTGCAACCTGGCAGATGACACCATCTTAGCCCTCTCCCTGTGGAGGGGCTGTGTGGCCTCTGGGTATTTTGGAGTTAAAAACACACTTCTAGGATCAGTCCAGTTGCTTTTAGCATCCCTGTTTACCAGGAGTGACCCTTGATGGGGTTCTCCAAAAGCATGAGCAGGTATTTTGCTCAGCAGCCCTTCTCCTGCCCAGGGCTCCCAGCCTTGGGACACTTTGCACATTGGACATGAGCAGGATTGAGTGTGTGAGAGGGACAAGGGCATCCCATGCTCTAGAGAGGAAGGGGGGTACCCAGCACTCATCACTCCAGGGGTGGTGAGCTCTGTTGCTGTGACTGTTGATGTCTCCAGTGAGCCCCTGCCATGTGCCCAGTGTCCCCTCTCCTCTACCCCCGTTTTCCTCCCGCAGGCCAACGAGAACAGCCTGCTGAGTGCCCAGCTGAAGGGCTTCCCGCTCTTCCTCCACTCCAACCTGGCTCTGAAGGACTGCAGCATCAACCCCAAGTCGCCCCTGCTCTACATCACGCGCCCCAGCGAGGTGGAGAAGGGTGTGCTCCCTGGGGAGGACTGGACCGTCTTCCAGTCCAACCACTCCACCTACGAGCCTGTCCTCTTGGCCAAGACCAAGTCAGCCGAGTCCATCCCGCACATGAGCGTGGATGCCGCGCTGCACACCACGGTGATGCAGGACCTGGGCCTCCACGACGGCATCCAGAGGGTTCTGTTTGGCAACAACCTCAACTTCTGGCTGCACAAGTTGGTCTTTGTGGACTCTGTCTCCTTCCTGACGGGCAAGAGGCTCTCCCTGCCCCTTGATCGCTACATCCTGGTGGACATCGATGACATCTTTGTGGGCAAGGAGGGCACGCGCATGAAAGTGGAAGATGTCAAGGTGCGGCTGTGCTGTCCTGGCTGGGTGGGCAGGGGATGCATGGGGCTGGGCACTTTTACTTGCTCTGGGATGCCTCAGAGATGAGCTTTCCTGTCCCCAGAGCATCCTCTGTCCTCCTGGGAGCTCCTCTGCAAAGCACTCAGGGACATGGGTCCTTGCCCTGGTGTGGCAGCCATCCCCCAGCCCACGTGCTGAGGACACCCTGCTTTCTCTCCCCTCCTCTCAGGCACTGTTTGACACGCAGAATGAGCTGCGCACCCACATCCCGAACTTCACCTTCAACCTGGGATACTCAGGGAAATTCTTCCACACAGGTGAGGAGGGCAAGGGCATCTCTTTGCCTGAGAGTGCCGAGCAGCTGGTGTTGGGGCACCAACAGGTACTCAGGGGGCTGCAAGAGGGTCCTCAGGCATCCCACCCTGTTCTCCCACCACCTGCACTGAGAGGCACCGAGAGGGGCTCCCCCTTCCTCTGTGCCAGCTGCTCAGAGGCTCTCCATGCTCTGTGGTGACAGCAGGTGTCGTGTCCCCAGGTACTGATGCTGAGGATGAAGGTGACGACCTGTTGCTGTCCTATGTGAAGGAGTTCTGGTGGTTCCCCCACATGTGGAGCCACATGCAGCCTCACCTCTTCCACAACCAGTCAGTTCTCGCTGAGCAGATGACCTTAAACAAGAAATTCGCTGTCGTGAGTAAGATGTCGCCGGTGGGGGTGTTTGTGGTGGGGGGAGGAGGATTCTCAGGGGATGGTCTCTGCTTGCTGGAACAAAGGGACCTGGTGACATTAAGTCATGTCCCCTACATTGCAGCTGGGTGGTAAATCCAATTATACACTAGTACCTGGAGCAAAGGATTTATCTGCACCAGCCAAATTGCAGCTTTGGCAGTGAGCTGCCCTGATACCTGTCTGTGCATTGCAGCTGTGCCCACCTTGCCCACCACTGTGGGGGTGCAGAGGTCCAGTCCAAGGGGATGCTCAGCCTGGCACCCTGTGATGCTGTGCTGGGGCATGATGTGGGATCCTGGGGTGGTGGTTGTGCCAGGAGGCTCCAGCTGGTGGAAACTCCCTCTGCATGCTGAGCTGTTGGGGACATATTTGGTTTATAAAGGCAGGCTCTGTCCTTCAGCTTGGTCTGTCCTTTGTGTGGCCCTGACAAAGCCAGCACTGACACCAGACTGTGCTGTGACTGACTGACAGCTGTCTTGAATCCAAGCGAGTAAAGACAGACTCAGTAGTAACGATTGTGTCCTATGGCCTAAGAGAGTGATCTTCAGACTAACTTGAATCCATTGTCTCATAATTAGATGTGCTTAATTAGAGAGACACCAGACCACCCCTACTTGGGATAGGCAGATTTCCAGGCTTTTTTAAATCTACTGGTATAACTCAATTTGCAGTCCTTTATAGCTCTATCTCCTTGTTCTTTACAAGAAAAGCTTTGCTGTTGCTGTTCTGTGGGTGACAGCAGAAGACAGGGATGAGGATGGTCTGAGTGAAGCATGTCTGCTCCTGGGCTCTCTTTCATGGAGACAGCCAGGCTTAGGAGAGGACGCACAACCCTGCCCTGGCTGCACTCCAGAGGCATGACTAGACAATTTGTAGCTGGGAATGGACAGTCCCTTGCAGAGAGACTGGTATGGGGTGTTGTGGTTTTGGAGCCTCCACAGTCAGTGACTCCCCACTCTTTTCTTTGCAGGAGCATGGCATCCCCACTGACATGGGGTACGCCGTGGCCCCCCACCACTCGGGCGTGTACCCTGTGCATGTGCAGCTGTACGAAGCCTGGAAGCAGGTTTGGTCCATCAAAGTGACAAGCACAGAGGAGTATCCACACCTGAAACCTGCTCGTTATCGCCGTGGCTTCATCCACAATGGCATCATGGTGAGTGGCCAGGCTTTGTCTCTGCTGCTTCTCTGCTCTTGTCTCCCCACCAAAACCCAGGACCTCGGTGGGTGGTTTATGGGCAACTTGGATTTGAGTGGGCTGTGCCCCCTGCTCATCCTGCACGGGGGAGGCTTGTGTGAGGATAATTTCTGATTTTCCCTGCTGTTCACAATCTCCCTTCTGTTGTATGGATTCAAGTTGAGGGTGGTGAGTGGCAGTGCAACTTGTCCTGACCTCCAAGGAGTTGAGGACCCCTTTTTTGTTGGGAAGGAGGCCCAGCTCTGGAAGCCTGGAGTTGGTCACGTGGCCATTTCATTGCTCTGGTTTCTCTGCTTGCTCCATCTGTATCTTCTTGCTGCCCCAGGTACTCCCCCGGCAGACCTGCGGCCTCTTCACGCACACCATCTTCTACAACGAATACCCCGGTGGCTCCAGTGAGCTGGACAAAATCATCAACGGGGGTGAACTGTTCCTGACTGTGCTCCTCAACCCTGTGAGTACTGCCCAGGGACAGACAGACAGGCATCTCACAGAGCTGTCCCAGCACTGCTGTGGGAGAAGTCCTCGAGATCCTGAGCCAGGGTCGGAACCATTTGCATGGGATGGCTGCTGTGTGAGGCTCTGCTAACCCCTGCTCTGTCCTCTCTGCTTCAGATCAGCATCTTCATGACCCACCTGTCCAACTATGGCAACGACCGCCTGGGCTTGTACACCTTCAAGCACCTGGTCCGCTTCCTCAACTCCTGGACCAACCTGAAGCTGCAGACATTGCCACCTGTGCAGCTGGCACAGAAATACTTCCAGATCTTTTCCGAAGAGAAGGACCCGCTGTGGCAGGTATGCCTTGAATGGGTGGAGTGGCCATTTGTTGTGCTGGGAGAGGGAAGTGTGGTATAGCTGGCCCAGCTCTGAACAGGAGGGTGGACTAAATGACCTCCTCAGGTGGTTTCCAACCTGGAGTTCCCTCTGATTCCCTGGGTAAGTGATGGTTTTACACCTCTCTTTGGTTCTGTGGGCAGTACCAGGAAGAATTTTGCCCCGCAGACCTGGAGATAAGCCTGGTCTTCGTCCTGCCTTGAGAAGTTTGGCCTCCCTGTGTATCTGCTCAGGCTGAAAGCGCTGAGCAGTGGTGTGCAGTCCCATCCAGGTTGCCCTGTCTCTGATCCTCCCTGCTGTGTTTCAGGATCCCTGTGAAGACAAACGGCACAAAGACATTTGGTCCAAAGAAAAGACCTGTGATCGATTCCCAAAGCTTCTTATCATCGGGCCTCAAAAAACAGGTGCTTCCCTTCACTCTTGGTGCCATGAGCATTCTGGGAGGCTTGACAGGACTCCCAAATCCCCATATCTCAGCCCTCCTGCCCTGAAGCAGAGCTTGGAGGGAGGTTTGGCTTAAGTCAACTCCTGCTTTCTGTCTGTCTGAAGGAACAACCGCCCTTTATCTCTTCCTGGGGATGCATCCAGACCTGAGCAGCAACTACCCCAGCTCAGAGACCTTTGAGGAGATACAGTTCTTCAATGGACACAACTATCACAAGGGCATCGACTGGTGGGTGTCTGTGCTGTGTGCACTGAGCTGGGCAGGAATGGGAGCAGTGGTGCTGTGGGGTTTCCCAGCTGAGTGGCTGAGATGTCACCTGCAAGGGGCATGCTGGGCACGTCTTGTGGTGCCCATGTGCCTGCCTCACACTGTGCCTCCCCCAGGTACATGGAGTTCTTCCCCATCCCCTCCAACACCACCTCTGACTTCTACTTTGAGAAAAGTGCCAACTACTTTGACTCTGAAGTGGCTCCCCGGCGAGCTGCAGCCCTGCTGTCCAAAGCCAAAGTCATCACCATCCTCATCAACCCTGCAGATCGAGCCTACTCCTGGTATCAGGTGAGCCTCTGCCTCTCCTCTGGATTGGGCAGTCCCATGGGGCAGTGGGCAGGGGGCTTGGTTTGGGGTGTGGGGTGACAATTGGTGCCTCACTTGTTGGCTGAATTTGATGCATGAGGACATGCTGTGGAGGTCTGGGAGCCGCTGCACCTCTTGGGGAGCCCAGGATTTGGGTTACCCCAGGAACAAACCTGCCTTGCTCCTGCCTGACAGCACCAGCGAGCCCACGACGACCCAGTTGCCCTGAAATACACCTTCCACGAGGTGATCACGGCAGGATCTGAGGCTGCTCCCAAGCTCCGGACCCTGCAGAACCGCTGCCTGGTGCCGGGCTGGTACGCCACCCACATCGAGCGCTGGCTCAACAGCTACCATGCCAACCAGGTAGGCATGGGAGCACCCCATTCCTGCAGTGGCAGCACCTGGGGAGGCTCCTCAGCCAAGCAGGGATGTGGGGGGAAGAGAGCTTGGATCCCAGGTCCACTGTGGGGTTGCTCCCATGGGAGCTGCCTTTCTTATACCCTGAAAACCATGGATGAAAAAGTGAAAGTACTTAGAGAAAGGGCAGTGGGCAGATGCTGTGCAAGAAGGGAGCCCGTGCAGTGTGAGGCTGGTGATGGACAACACACAAAGATGTCCTTGTGTGGGTTGTCCCAGCAGGGTTGAAAGGGAGCCTGGGTTGGAGTGCTGTGGGTGACTGCAGGGTCACCCAACACTTGCCTGCAGGCTTGTCCACAGACTCTCCCGGGGCTGCCCTGTCTGGTGTCACCACAGCATTGAACAGGACAAAAATAGCAGGTGAAGCTGCCCATGGTTCAAGCTAACTGCAGGGAAGATGGGAGCTGGATGCCAGCCCTGCTGTGACCCGCACAGTGCAGCACTGCTGGGGCATATGGGATCAATCCCTTAATGATTTTTCCACTGTCAATTAACCTTACAAAGTCTATTAATTGTCTGCTGCTGGCGTAATTGCTGTGCTGCAATCCCGTCTGGCTGTGGGTCAGGGAGCCCTGAGCCAAAGTTCTGATGTTGTCCTGGATGGGTCCTGGCCTTGGCTTTTAGTTGCATTTCATTTTCCACCATCCAGTGTAAGGGAACAGTGGGGCACACTGCCATTCAGTGGGGGCCCCTGTACAGGCTGGTGGGAGATTTGGCTCTGAGATGGCTGAAAGTGTGGCTAAGGTGTTGTTGTGCCCCAGGAAAGCAGGGCTGGGAGCCAGTTGCATCTCACCACCCTGCCTTGCTCCTTCCAGATCCTGGTGCTGGACGGCAAGCTGCTCCGAACAGAACCTGCCAAAGTGATGGAGACGGTCCAGAAATTCCTTGGTGTGACCAACTTCATCGATTATCACAAGACCCTTGCGTGAGTCCTTCCCTGAACTTCTCCTTCCTCCACCCTGCTGTTGCTCCCATGCAGCAGTTTGCATGAATGAGCCTTGGTGGGCTGCTTATTGCATAGCTGCAGAGGGAACCTGTTGTGCCAGGGGGCTAATGATAAGATGCCAGCTGTGGATTCCAGAGGTGGAGAAGTGCCCTGTGCAGGGCTGGGCAGCAGTGGGCCTTGCTGGGCAGGGTGCTTGCCTGTGGAAGATGTGGCAGGGCAAGGTGGGTGAGACAAAGCTCTCCCTCTGCAGGTTTGACCCAAAGAAAGGATTCTGGTGTCAGCTTCTGGATGGAGGGAAAACAAAATGCTTGGGAAAGAGCAAAGGGAGGAAGTATCCCGAGATGGATTCAGATGTGAGTATGCAGAAAGCCTCCTGGGAAGGTCCTGAGCAGGACTGGGGGCTGTGCCAGCATGGTGGGCTTGGGGCTGCTCCCCCTGACCTCCTCTTTGTTCTCCCATTGCAGTCACGCGCCTTCCTGCGGGACTATTACAGGGACCATAACATAGAGCTCTCCAAGCTCCTGTACAAAATGGGGCAGACATTGCCCACCTGGCTGCGGGAGGAGCTGCAGAGCACCAGGTAGCTGCTGCCCACCACCCCCCAGCAATATCTGAGCAGGGCTGACCCCTGCTCCAGAGGGACCTTCTCAGCAATACCCAGCCGTGGCCTTGGAGGGGACCCACGGGAGCGTGCAGCATCTCCAGAGGCTTGGAGGGGACCCCCAGGAGTGTATGGCTGCACCAGAGGCTTGGAGGGGACCCCAGGACTGTACAGCTGCCTGAGCGGCAGTCTGACTCTGCAGTCCCTGTGCTGCCGCCTCTCCTCCTGTCCCACACCTGTGTTTCTTTCATTTTAGTTTTCCTTTTTAATTCCTGATCCCTTCCTGCCCTGTTCTGACACAGAGAAGTGGCACAAATTCCCCCTTTCTCTGCCCAAACTGGGCTCCAACTGCCTTGAGCCTGAGGAGAGCAGTGGAGCCACCCCTCACTGCCTGGTGTGAAGGCAGAGTAGCCATTCTGAGTGCACTTGGTGGTGACCTTGCTGAGCTGGAGCAGAGCAGTGGAGCTGGTGGAGACCCAAATCACAGAGGAACCCAGACCTGCTCCTGCCATCAGCCTCATGGCAGGAAACACGAGAGTTTGTAGGATTCCCCCAACACCTACTTGCCAACGCTGCAAATAAGGTGGATTTTTATTTCAAAGACTCGGGCACAATTCTTTTGGTCATCTCTGTTCATTTTCAAGCTCCTCAGCCTCTGGCTCCCCCTTCATGGGCAGCATGGTGGGACTGCAGCCTAGCAGGAGAAGGGTCTGATGTGTCAGTCTGGGCATACTGGACCCAGTGTGTTGGTCCCAGTATGCTCCTGACCCCCAAGCCCATCCTGCAACCTTGTACACATGTGGTGTTTCCTGTGGTAAAGCCGAGTGGTGCCCGGCATCCCCCGAGCTCGGGGACAGAACAGACATTGGGATAACAGCAATCAGAAGGATTCTGAGAACTTCAAACCTCTTGAATATTAAAAACGAAAGTATTTTAATAATGTTGGGGTTTAGGGGGGTGGGGGTAGGGTTGGTTTGGTTCCCATTTTGCAGGGGGGTGTTTTTCTTCAGTGCCAGAATTTGTACCTGAACCCCAAGGGTTTTACGTGGTCTCTTTGGTTGTTACACGTGACATGGACAAAGGTCAGTGGGGAAATGGGAGTTTCCCAGTGAGAGACACGTCTTTATACCAGTGGTGCCGTACAGAGCTACAGCCCCTCTCTGCTCTCCCACGCCTTGGAATCTGCTGGCTGACGGGGCTGAGCCATCACGGGTTTACCGGGATAAGGGCCCAAATTTCCCCTTGGATGGAGCTGCTCCACAGGATGCAGGATGGCAGCGGTTCCCGACAGAGGGGGGTGCAGTGCCCAGGATGCTGCCCTTGTCTCCAAAGTGGGTTTCACCAAGGGTGACAGAGGGGCCCTGCTGGCAGCAGGGTTCCCACCCAGTTGTTTCAGCAGGAGCCCCTGTAGCTGTGGAGGGGCTCGTGGGGGGCTGCACCTCCTGCTGCCCCTCTGTAGAGCTGTGTCGGGTGAGGCTCCAGGCACTGGTGTAAGGTCCTGTTGAACCAACTGCTAATAAATGGGGGACTCTGGTTTTACTTGCTGGTTGTTGCCTGTCTCTCATCACTGGCATGATCCAGTCCTGTCTCCATGGGGGTCCTCACTGCCTTTGGGCCCATCTCTTGGGGAGTTTGGAAAGGGTGTGTGTGGGAGCAGCCCTCCATGCACGAGGTGGCAGCAGCTGTCTAGTCCTGGCTCCATCCACGCTGCGCAGCGCCCACAGCCTCCTCTTCTCGGGACAGCATCCAGCACCGACTGCCTGAGCACCGGGGCAGGGGCTTAGGGGGCTGGGGGATCCCTGCGTACCTTCCCCCCCTGCCCCATTATCCAGCCCCTGCCTGCCGGAGCCTGCCCGCCTGTCTGCTCCCTCCCCGCTGCCTTCCGCTGCCCGGCCCCTGCAAAGTGCTGGAGGAAACGAAGACAGAGCCTAATTAATCCCAGACGGGTTTGTTTGAACCTGTCGGAGTGACAAACGATGTGCGGTGCCGCAGGAGCCGCCGGATGGAGGAGAGGGGGCTGCAAGGGGAGAGCGGGGGGCTGCCGGCACCACGGAGCTGCCTGCCTGGACAAGGAGGTTGTTAATTCCTGGCCGTGCTGGAATAAGACAGGGCTGTGTACCCACCGCGGTTCCCCTCCTGGTGTCCCCAAGCCCAGGAGGGAGCAGTGGGGCTATGCCTGAGGCTGGCCCTGTCGTCCCTATCCAGCTTGGGTGATGTGCAAGGAAACCCCCCTCTTGTCCCCGGGCTGACCCAGGTGGGCCCAGCTGCTGCCCAACTTTGCCCTGAGTTAATTGCTTGTTAATTAACAGGGCCAGGAGCACAGCGCAGCCCCATGCCAGGGCTGCAGGGTGCCTGGGAGGAGGATGATGAGGTCTCTGCCCTCCCACGGCCACAGGAGAGCCATGGGGGAGGCAGGATCCATCCCCCTTGCCTGTTGCCAGCCTTGGCACCAATAATGTTTTCTAGCTTCTGCCAAAAATGTGCAAAGTTGACAAAATATGTGCTGGGCTGGACAAGGGCCAGGGGCTGGGCAGCTGCAGCCAGCAGGACCCCAAAGCATCCCCTCTCAGGGCTCAAACCCTCCATGCCCCTTCGCTGCTCCCCCACTGTGGCTGGGGACTGCTGGGGCTCTCCTCTTGCTGGAGACCCCAAGGCAGCCTCTGGCCAGCTCTGAGCCCCTGGGGGCTGTGAGGGGCAGTGGGTGTGAGTCAGCAGCCTCCTGGGGGTTCCAGAGGGCACAGAACTGAGCCGAGGTTGTCCAAGCTCTTGCACCCCCTGCCTACAGACGGGACTGTGGTGGCCAGTGGTGAGGGCTGACTTTCCAGCCCACAAGCTGCTGCAGAGTTGGGTCCATCCCTGATGGCTGCTTTCTGCTCTTGGATTCATCCTGCAGCGTGCCCTGACATGTCCTGAATCCTCATCCAGACACATCCCAAATCCATGCTCCAACATGTCCTACAACCTCCTGGCTGTCAGGGATGTGCTGGGGAATCCCTGCTGGAAATAGCTGCAGGAGGGATGTGGACCCCAGAAGTGCCCAGGCTGCTCTTTGTGTAGGGTCAGGTAATGCTGGTCATGCCACAGCCCTCTGGGTTGGCAGGAGGGATGGGGGCACAAGGGGTGTGGGCAGGAGGGGCACAGGCAGGAGAGATGCTGGCAAGGTGGGATGCTGGCAATAGGGTGCAGGGCTCACTTGGCTGGGCACAGGCAACTCATGAGGGTGTGTCACTGAAGGCAGGCAGCCCTCTGATCCCCTTCCCTGTCCCTAGCACAGCTGCACAGGACAGGGGCCAGATCCTCCCCCTCAGGTGCTTCACTTGATTTAAGACATCCAGCCCTGGGAAGGAGGGGTTGGAGAGGGGTTTTGCATGATGTGCAGCCAGGGAGTGAGGTGGCAGTGCCAGCAGTTGGGGTGCAGGTACGCCCCAGCTGGCTCCTCCTGCCCTGCTGCCAGCAGTGTCCTGGCTCCATCCGGGTGCTGGGATGCAAACCCATGACAGGGAAATCATTCCATCATCTGCTGATCTGAGTGGGTGGTGGGACAAGAGAAAAACCTTTGGGATGACTTGGAAGCCATCCCCTGTGTTGGCTCCCCAAAGCAGACGGAGGTGGGGTTGCTCAGCAGTTTATGGGTGGGATGGGTTCCTCCTCCAAGCACTCTGTGCTGTGTCCAGCCTTCACAGCGTGCTTAAGTTTGACATTTAAATCAAGCTTCACAAAGAGACTTATTAGAAATCAGAATTATTTCAGTAAAAAAATGTCAATACCATGGATTCCTTGTCATGGAAACGGTGAATGGAGGGGGATGATGCACCGTCCCCAGCCTGGACAGTGCAAGTCAGCAAGTCCTTGAATAAGAGCCATGCAAAATATTTCTTCTAATGCCTCTCATGATCTTGAAGTGACATATTTACACTTTGTGATAAAATAATGCTAAATCGTGGTGTCTGAAAAAGGTCAGTGTGTTTCTGTTACATGTTCATCTACCCTACAAGGCTGATAGAAATACTTTTGTAGATCTACATTCTCCTGTAAAGATTTATAGCTCTTGTTTCAAAGATACAAATGTATAGAATGTACATGTAAAGACATTTATATATAAGGTATTTACAACGCCTAAGACTGTAAACACAAATCACCCATTTAAATGTCACAGCCCAAATCAGAAAATGCTGGGGATGCAAAATAGACTTGAAATGTCAAAGGACAGATGACGAAAAGATGTTTCTTCCATCTGGGAAAATTCTTGAAACCAATATCCATTAATCCCAGCTTTCCGGTGCCTGTAGTTAACCCAGTTCTGTGAGCAGTGTTTTTGTCAGAGATGGGATGGGCAGCTGGACACCTCCAGCCCTGCAAAGCTCCTGGGCTGGTGCCCCCCCTTAACATCCCCATCATCCCAGCCCCACAGCCCCCCTCCCTCCGCACCTGCCAGCCCCCCATCCTGCACCCCACTGCCCTCCCGCAAGGCGTCTTTGTCCCTTCCTGCGCTGCTTATTATTAAAACCAGGTGTCAGAGCAGCTCCGAGGCTGGGGGGGAGCTGGGGCTGCTTCCCGGGGGTCTGGGGGCAGGGAAGCAGGGGGTTGTCCCCCCACAGAGGGGTTGCAGGGGCACAGGGGGATGAACTGAGGCGAGGGGAGGGGGTGGGGGGCAGCACCGAAGGGGTGTCCCAATGTCTTCTGGCTCCTGGTGGAAATGCTGATGGCTGGCAAAGCTAGAACCAGGCAGGCTTTGCAGGAGTGGAAAAAGATATGGGCTGATAAGGTGGATCTGGTTTAATAATGCAGAGGCCATGTGGGAGGCAGGCAGGGCAAGGCTGCATAGGGAGGGTGAGGATGAGGAAGGGCTGTGAGGGGATGATGAGCACTGAAAAAAGTGAAGGCAGATGCTAAAAAAGGTTCCAGGCACTGAGATTTGCAAAGGGTGACAAGATGCATGTGGCTCTGGCTGACCTGACAGCTTCTCCTCGAGCAAAGCCAGCTTCTGCCTGGCATAGCCCATGCTGGTACCAGCACATTCCCACTGCTGAGGGGCTGGCACTGCCCCACATAGTCTGTAGTTTTCAACCATTTAAATACTTTTCCTCCTCTTTTTAAGCCCTGTGGGGACTTAGTGCTGTTTGTTTGCTGGTGCTTTCAGGATGCTGCCCCCCCAAAGACCTTTGCACTGCCCACAGCTGCTGGAGCATCCCCAGTGAGCCCCTGTCCTTGTCCCTCCCTGGGACAACATCTGCAGCTCCTTTGCAGGGTGTCTGGGGAGTGAGAGTGGAGAAACTCAGGAGTCAGGGCTGTTGGAGGGGATTTCCAGCTCCAGGCACAGGGCAGGGAAATGTTAAAGGATTCCCGCTGTTGCACATCTGGGTTGAGTTTCGTTGCTGGAGCCTTCCCTGTGCACCGTGGGGGTCGGTGCTGCTGGAGCCCCTGGGGCTTGGGGAGCCGTGCCGAGGGTCCCAGCACCAGGGTGGGCAGGGAAGGGTGCTCAGGGATGTTCTCCCCCCTTGCACAGGGAGGTCAGAGCCCCCCACAGCCCAGCCCTGCTGACCACCCAGGCGTGCTGGAATCGCCACCGCCACCACCCCCAGAACCCTCCTCCTCCTCATCCGTCCCTGCCACCTCCATTCACCCGCCCTCACTGGGGTGTGCTGGGATGCTTTCACATCCCTTCCACGCAGGACATCAGTTATATCCTCTCCATCCTGGTGTCCCACAGGGCTGGTGTTGCTGGGATTGCAGTAGGAGGGGTTGAGGAGGCGAGCAGCGTTCTGGAACCCCCAATCCAGGCTGCCACCAGGGTCTCTTCCCTGGGCCACACACATCCACGTGGATATTTATACAGGGTGGGAGTGGAGCATCCAGCCCCGTGTGGCCATGTGCCTCCCCATGCACGCCCCCCCAAGCCATACGGACCCAACACGAATCAAAAGCCTTGGAATGAGCCAGAATAAATATTTTACGGTAAATTACCAAGGCTAATAATTATAAAAATCTGTGCATATAACCCGGAGCCAGGGAAAGATTTCCAAGCAGCTGGTGACCACATGGGTGACGGTCCCCCCAGCTCCCCAGCTGGGCTGATGGACCCCCCTGCTCATGGGGAGGAGCCCAGGGGTGGGGATGGGGAGGTCTGGGGGGAATATTCTCGCTGGATCTGGTGCTGAGGTTGCTGGGGGGATCTGTGAAGCCTCATGGAAGGACTGGAGACAGGATTGCTCCCAACAGCAGTTGATGCTGGGGTTTGAGGGGGGGACAGCATGGGGAGGGGAGACTCATCTGCCCACAGGGTGGGTTTGTTTTACCCATTTGACCACTCAGATGATTTTTGGGGTGCAGACAACCCTCCTGGGCCAGCAGGATCCATATCTGCCCTCAGCCCCTGGCTCTGCTGGGATGGGACAGTCCCTGGGGAGTTGTCTCAGATTTGGCCACGTGCTCAGAGCTGGATGAGGCGCGTGCTGGGCGAGCGTCCCCATCCCCACCCAACGGGGACCACAGCCCAGGGAGGGGACCTGGCAGGGCGGGTGGGAAGCTCTTTCTATTTCTTTTCCTCCTTTCTCCTCCTCTGAGCATTAGCTGGGATGAGCACAGTGAGAATGTGGGCACGCATCCCCCTGGCATCTCCCCGTCCCTTCCCTCTCCTTGCAGGCCCTGGTGTGACTGTCCCCATCGTGGCTCTCCACAGCCCCTTTCCATCCCTCTGACACTGCCTTGACCCCTTATATCTCTGGAGCAATTGGAAAAAGGAGAGATTTGAGCAACTGAAACCCAGTCATTGCTCCCCCCTGCCTCCAGCCTTTTTTCCTCCCTCTCTCTCCTGATTCAGAGAAAAGAATTGCCTGGATTTCAGGTCAGCACCCGGCTCTCCCTTGCTCAGCTCCTGCAGGCCAATGACTCAGGCAGCAGCGGCGGGATCTGTGGCTCTGGCTCCATCCCTGCCTGGCTCTGCTCCAGCCCGGCACCGCCGCACCAACAATGGTGTTGGCCTTGAGCGAGCGGACATGGAGTGGCGGCTCCCTCCACACCCACCAGCAGGGTCAGAGGAGCGCGGAGGGACTGACGGGGGGACATCCATCACTTGTCCCCAGGCAGGCAATTTGGTATTGGTGAACACTGAGGGCTGAAGGGGTCATTGCTGGAAGCGGGTGGATGTTCCCAGCCCTGGATCTCCGCAGGTGGATGTGAGCATCCCACCCACACTCCCTTGGTGCTGGATAGCCTCAGGGAGAGTCCCCAGCTCCTCCCGGCCCAGAGCATGCCCTGCCTCACCTGAGAGCTTTGATCAGCTCCCAGGGAATGCACTCCAGTGCCCTGGGACTGGTACCCCAGCCCTGCGAGCTCAGCTCGCTGCCCCTCACTCAGCCCTTCCCGTCTCGCTGCGAGACGTGCGCGGGCGGCGGCAGCCCTTGGCTGAGCGGACCTTGGCTTCCAGCGATCAACAGGAAACGGGAGATGGATTTCTCGGCAAACTGGGCTTTCCATAAACAGTCTGAGGGGCCGACCCGCGACGGCGGGAGCAGTGCAGAGCCAGGGCCGGGCTTTACAGCTGTTTATCACATTTTTCTGCTCTCGTTTCCTCTCTGGCTCGGCAGCTCGAGGTTCCTCTCCTCCCGCATGCAAATCGGGGATGAGCTGAGCGCCGTTGGGCTGCTGCCATTCCCAGCTGGGATGCTCCTGCTGGAGCGGGATCAAGGCAGGCAGCATCCCATGGGTCCTGTGCCCTGCTCAGCCTGGGTGCAAAGTGCCAGGGTACCCCCCAAACCTTCCCAAGCTAAACTCAGGCCCTATCAGGTTTGCTTTGCTTTGGAGCCCACCAGACCCCACCAGCACACAAGCCTCCAATTTCTCGGCAATCAGGACTTAAGAAAATAGAGGCTGACCCTGAGGGGTGAGAGAGGACTGTGGTGGGGGGGTGATGGTGGGCCCTCCGCCTGCTTCTCATTAGCAGCAGCTTGTTCAGAGCTGGCCCCACTCCCCATCCCACCCTGGTGAGCTCGGCGGCTCTGCTGTTTCCCAGTGATTTTTGCCTGTCTCAAAAAGCCTCAAGACGAGATGTTTTGACTGTAGAGCATCTCTCCATCCATCCATCCATTCATCCCTCCTGGCAGGACAGAGCAGCTCCATAGCTGTGCACCCTCTGTGACCCATGTCAGTGTCCCCGGGCACAGATCCTGACCCGAGCGGTGCTGTCGGAATCTGCCCCCGTCCCTGTCTCCAAGCCTGCCCTGACCCATGGGACAGCAGGGACTGTGTTTTTGGGTGGTGGAGGTCAGTGCAGGGTGCTGGGGTCAGATGGCGCACGGGCCCCACTTGCCAAGCCAAACAAAGGGGCTTTCTTTCAGCTTGGGCTCAGGGGGAGCATGACCCGTCTGGAAGAGAAGCTGCCTGCGTCAGAGGCAGATGGTGGCGGGACAGGGGGGGTCTGCCAGAGGGCAGAAAGAGCAGGGGCAGTGGGGCTGCACCAGAGCCCATGGGAAGCTGCCAACAGGCACTTTGCAGAGGCAAGTCCCGGGATCCTCATGCCCCCAGCCCAGGTTGCCCACACCCCCTGGCAGGAAGATGCCGCGTGCCCGAGGCTCATGCATGGCCCCTGTCCTCATCCCACGATGCCATCACAGTGCCAGCGGTGCTGCCAGTCCTCCAAGCAACCCCCAGCTTCACAAAATCATTATCCTTTTGCCTCTGAAGACACAAAAATGCCCCACAGAGAGGCAAGAGCGGGCACGTAGACAGATGCTAAAGCAAAGAGCGAGACACCTGGCACCACACCAATTCAGGCAGGTCAGTGTGGATGGCTAGTGCCAGCTCCTGGCTCCTCCCCACCATTCCAGGGCACAGCCAAAACCTTCCCACAACAGCCAGCCAGGACCCACCAGCACAGCAGCAGCTCTGTGCAGCCGTGCAGGCGCTGCTGGCGGGGCCGGCCGCGCGTGTCCTGGCACCGGAACGCACATCCCATTTCCACGTGATGGATGTGGAGGAAAATGTGTTTGCCTGCAGAGAGGGGATGTGGATGGCGGGATGGGGCTGGGAACGAGGCTGGCAGGGAAACTGGGATGCTGGAATATGGGGCTGGCCAAGGAGGAACGCTGCCTGGAAACGGGCTTGGCTGGGCCAGGGCGGTGTTTGGGAGGAAAGTTGGTATGTGGGTGTGTTGGTGCGTGAGGACGTCGGGCTGGGGAGTGTGTCGAAACAGAAGGGTTTGATTTTTTCGTTTGAAATGGCTTTTCTGATCTCTTGAAATATAAAATTAAATGTTACCAAAGTGAAAAAAAAAAAAAGTGGGAGGGGAAAAATCATCAGTAGCTGTTCTTCCCCACCCTGAAAAATCCCCTTTGCAGTCACATTTTTGCTGCTTTGTTTGTTTTTCAGCCTGGACATGAAGCTGCAGCTCAGAGGCTCACATGCCCCTGTGCTGTGGCTCTGCTGGCCTCAGGGGGGAATGCTCCCCCTCAGGGATGTACCAGCATGTGGGATGTCAGCACATTGACCAGTGTTTGGAGGAAGGAAGAAGCCTCATGGATACAGCTCTCATGTTATGGGAGTGCAACCTGAAGCAAGGGATGCTCATGCCCAGACACTGTGAGCTGGTGCCCCCAGTCCTCAGTGGGAGCAAGGGGATGGTCAGCAAGGGCCAGGGGGGTGATTTCAATTCCAGTCACGCTCCAAGAGTGATTTGTGCAGGATTCGCTCTTGCAGCTGTAAATCCAAACAGCAGCTTGTCCACAGGTCAGCTTTCCCAGGAAGAATACTTTCAGACATGTGAGGCTTTCAAGGCTTCCCCCTCACCTTCCCATGGGTACAGGGGATGCGGGTGCCAGAGGAGAGAAGACATGTAGGGGTCCCTGGCACAGCCTGTGCCCCTGCCTGGCTTGGGAAAGCAGTCAAGAAGGATTTGGATCTGTATCTTTATTCCCACAGAATTTATGTCTTGGATTCTCACCTTTTATTCTTTCTGGCAGTATTTGGTTTAATTTATGTTGGAGCCTGTGGGGTGGCATGACTGGAGCCATCCCAGCTACAGCCACTGCAGGTTTCCTCAGACACTCGCATGGTTTGAGGGGCATCCAAGAGGTACAGAGACCAACTCCCCCTCTCCAGACCTGGGAGGGTGCTGGGAGAGGCTGCTCCAGGCATTGCCAGTCTCCACAACTTCCCAGCTCCCTGCCAGCTCCAGGAGCGCCCTCAGCCCCAGACCCCACTGATTAGAGACGTTTAACATTCCTCCCAACGCCGAAGGGATATTTTATCAGCGGGTTTTTTTTCCTGCAGACTATTTTCTTTTCATGAAAACATTAAATGGCCTGAGAGATAAGGAGCAAATTTATAGCAGTTCACACCGAAGCAGCCAACACACTGGCAAGGAAAAAATGCCTTCCCTCCCGCTACCCGCCTTCCCTTGCACGCTCCCCACCCCAGCCACTTCCTCTCATTCTCTCCAAATTCTCCTGACTCCCACGACAAGCTTGGCTGCCCCATCCCAGCTCTTCCTGCCCTGCAGTAGAGCTTGGTACAAGGTCACCCACTAAGCCAGGGGCTGTGGCAGGAGAAGGTGCTGGCACAGTCCTGCTCATCATTGCCCCAGGGATGCTCTTCAGGACTGCTGGCATCCTGGGGCAATGCAGCTTTGTGCCCAGCAGCCCTGGACATAAGGATAGGATCCCAAACACACCTCCCCTCCTGGCATGAGGACAGATTCAGGCTGTGCAAAAGCCTTGCCTTAAAAACGAGCCAGTCTAAATCTGGGTGGACGTTAACTGTGGGTCTGGGTGAGACCTGCCAGCACCCCCCTTCCCTCCCCCAATAAAGCATCCCTTGTTCCATCCCTGCCACTGGGAGCTGCTCAGCAAACCAGTCCTGGGGCTCACAGAGCTGTAATGTTTAACTTACCAAAATCTGCAATAAATTTTCCTAGCGGCCCCCACTCATCTGGCCCCCGTCCGCCAGCGCTGCCGGTTTATGAGCTCTGAAGAGCTATAAAGGCCTTTTACTGGCTGCGTTTTTTATTTCAAATTAGAGTGTGACTGGATAAACACTGGACAAAATACGGATTTACCAGGCACCCTGTGTAGTGCAGGGCTGGGGGCTCAGGGACAAGTGGAGCTGTGGCTCCACGGGATGGACAACGTGTCCCTTCACCCCAGATGAGTGGGCTGGTGCCTTCCACTCCCTGGCTGGCCAAAACCAGAAGGGCTGGTGGTGGGCACCAATGAAGAGCCCCAGTGCTGAGGAATCACACGATTTGGTAAAAAAGAGAGCACACAGGTAGTTGTCTCCTCTCAAACCACACTTGGAATTTTGCCACCAACGGATGTCCTCTCCTGCCCAGAAGGTCAAAGCCAACATCTCTTCTATGGGAATGCAGGGTGGGACGCAGTGCCAGTGACCCCAGATATCCCCATCCCACACTGAGATGGCTGGTGGGATCTGTAGGGAATCGGTGCCACCTTGTCACCTGGAGATGTCCCTTCCCTGCTTGCAAAAGAAGTGTCACCCATTTTACAGGTGCCATGGTCTGTCCCCAGGCACCACGAAAAGAGGTGGAGTGAGAAATGGGTGAACAGGATGAGGACATTCCATGTGGATATTTTCCAGCTCTTCTCTGTCAGCACCTTGCCTGCTCGATGCTCTGGGGATGCTCTTGTGTCCTCGGCATGCAGGCAGGGAGGGGACATGCTGACAGCCACTCTCTGCCACTGTTAGTCACAGCTCCATGGGACCATGGGGCTCTGCTGTGTCCCTGGGGCAGGAGGGATGTTGGGGGTCTCAGACCCCGAAGGATGGTGAGGTCCCTCCCCCCCATTTCACAGCATGTCTGAAAAACAGGGACACCTCTTTTCTGGCCTCGAGTGTGGGGGCTTGGATACTCTTTTGGGGGGACAAAACCCTGCAGAGGGTGATACTGGGTGAAGCCAACCAGTCTCCCAGGCTGTAATTAGGGGTGTCCCCCCCTTACAGGGCGGGGTGCCGTGGCAGGGAGGGGTGCTTGCTGTCCCCTCCATCCCCCCAGGACAGGCACCGTGCCCCGCGCTGAGCGCAGGGCTGTGCTCCCAGCCGCTGCGAGCGCTTGAAGAATATAGGTGGTTAATGCCTTCAGCATGTATGAAATATCCCATATGCTGGGAAACAAAAGGGGCTCTGTGCTATTAAAGTTTCATTTCCCCCCTCCCCTCCTCCCGCCC